>VWZT01006947.1:274361-349902 GCA_013397055.1 Pachycephala philippinensis
CTGGGGGTGCTGGGGGGGGGAACTGGGATTGGTGAGGAATGCTCCTGTGATTGGGGGATACTGGGAGAGATCTGGGGAATGGTGCTGAGGGGGAAGGGCTGGTGGACAGGGGGCTCGAGGGGGGCACTGGGGTTGCCAGTCAGGGATGGGGCTCCCACAGAATGGGGAGGTGATAGGAGGAACAGGTGGAAAGGGGACCACCAAGGGGGTGTTTGGTCCCCAAGACGGAAACAAAATCCCTGCGCCAGCACAGGTTCAGGGCTGCAGGCACAGCTCTCCCTCTGCCATCCACATTCCATTGTTCTGTTTATCTTCCTGCTTCTCCAGTGGCCTTGGGCTGTCATGCAGCTCCTTGAGAGGCTTTCCAGGAAAAATGGGTGGCACCGCTTACACTGGAGTTAAACCAGGGATCACTTGAGAGATTTAGGGATTGATGGTTTCAATGTCCAGGAGCTTGGCTCAATCTGAACGCCCTTAAACCTGCCACCCTGCTGTGTGGGGTCAGTGCTGGGGAGCAGGTCAGGCTGACTGGAGTCATGTGTGGGGTCAAGCAGGTGTTGGTCAGACACAGGGTCAGGTTTTGTGCGTGGTTTTGGGCTGAGGAGGCTTATCTTGCTTTGGTTCAGTCTACAATGAAATGTCAAGCCACTGTTTATAGCATTAAGCATTGCTGGAGCTTTCTGGAGCCATTCATCTTTTTCATCTCTCCTTGTTGCTGGGGTTGGATCAGGAGGAGCCTTTTGCTGTCAGCTTTGAGCACCTCTTACCTGTTTCCATCTTACCAAGTGCTGGGCACAGAACAATAGTGAGGAGGGGGCAATCTGAAGTAGATTTTCTTCTGAAAATACAAGACTATTCGTGATGTTATAATTCACCTTGGCTCTCCTCGGTTTAGATTTGTGTACAAGGAGCTGGCATTTTCTGCAGTCACACAAACAGCAGTGTTTTAAATATCTGGGCTGTTTTGGTTCCATTTGCTGTAAACCATGCTGAGATTGTTAGTGATGAGATAATACCCAGTGCTGCTGGCAGGCTGTCTCTGAACAGTGTGCAAAGCAAGCTCTGACACACATGAAGCAGCAATCTGTGTGCTCCTGAGAAAAAGAGCTTTATCCTGTGCTGTGCTTGGAATAGGGCAGTTTGGTTATTGACCTAAGGCAGCTCTCATTTACATCTATCAAAGGAGGTTGTAAAGACTTGGGCTCTGCTTGGCCCTGTCTGGGTGTTTCTAGGATTCTTCATGTCTCCAAGTAGATGAAAGGAGAAAAACAACAATATCTGAAAGGAGAAAAACAACAAAATACCCTGTTCTTGGGGTTTAACGACCATCTCTGAAATTCAGCAAGGTTCCTTCCTCTCTGTGTGTAGCTTTATGCAACTGGGCTGATGTTTATGGTGTTTGGGTTGGTTTTTTTTTCCCCTCGATTTTCTCTCTAATCTGCAGCTCTGGCCCCAGTTAAAGCTGTATTAGAGTAGCTCAGCTGAGACATGACCCTGGATGACAAATCCCCACATAATGCAAACAAAGAACATCGAGGCCACATTCAATGCTTTTTGCGTGGCACCGTGCCAAATACTCCCATAGAGAAAAACATTTTAAGTCTTCCTTTTAAGCTGGGCTCAAACCCGAAGGACTGTCAGCAAGAACATTGCAGCTGAACACAGACTCTGATTTTAATTACAAAACGAGCGCCACAGCAGCCTCTGCTTTCGGAGGGGGGCTGTGAGATTTCTGCTGGAAAAATCACACTCATTGTGGCTTTCCCAGCCCAGCCTCTGTTTTGGAAGGAGGTTAAACCTCCTCTGCAGGAGGAATGTGTTTCCAGAGCTGTCTCCAGGCATAGTTTGATCTCCAGCTTGGCAGGAGCAGAAAGGGAGAGAAATCAAACCAAACCCAGTAATTCAGCCTAATTGGATGAGCTGGCAACCAGGCAGGCAGCAGCTCCAGGAAACTGGGAAAAGCAACAGTTTGTTCCTCATCCAGATGTTTGGCAATTGGACAGGATGCCCCCAGCACTGCCAGGAGAAAAGGGCTGGAAATTGGGGTGTTACCCCTCAGGAATTCAGCTGCTGAGGTGTTAAACTGATCCAGGTGGATGGGGGAAAGAGGAATGGTGATGGAGTTGGGGTTGGTGAAGGGATGAGGAGGGAAAGAGTTAAGGAACAGCAATCTGGTTGCACTGCTGGGCAGTCCTGGAGTTCAAAGCTGTGCTGGTCCTTTTGTTGCTGAGCCAGCAAGACCTGCAGGGTTTGGAGGCAAGGCAGGCAGCATTTAGGGAACAGATGATTTACTGCTTTGCTGGCAGCCTTTAAGGTCGTGGAAGGATGTGTAAGAAAAGGGGAATTGGGGCAAAAAAAGTAGAAAAAGGAGGAAAGAAATTATAAAATCCTTTTTGAGATGGTTTTAGGATCATAGTTCCCAGCATTGATACAGACTTTCATCAAAAGCAGTAAAACTGCCCACTCCTCTGCTTGTTTGGAAAATTGCTTCATATTTGTCACAGAACTAGCAATTGTAAGAATAAAATGATGGATATCCACGTATGTTTGGGCAATCCCTGTATTCCAAGGCATTACTTTAGTTCTGTGGAGCAAGAGAAGTGCTGGTGAGACCACTCCCGTGGCTCTGCTGAGCACTTGCTGCTCCAACAGCATTTTTCCATCCTGTCCACAAAATAAAAAGCAGAGCAGCACTGAAATAATGAGCTTTGTGTGTGTGTGTCTCCGAGGTGGGATGTCAGATCTTGGCAGAGAAATATTTCAATTTCAAGCTTGAGAGAACTGAAGAGTAATGGCTTTTCTTTTCGAAAAACCACTGTTTTGCATCCCCTGGGAACAAAAGGAGGGAAAGGAATGAAAGGCCTGGGGGTGGGTGTTGCAAGTGGGGTTAATTGTGCCTTCCATCAAGATGCAGCACAGACAGATATCGTTAGGGGGAGATGACAGTTTCCTTTGTCTGAAACATGGACTTCTCCCTGCCAGGCGAGACACTGGATGTGCTTTCCCTTGGAAAATGAATCTGTGTACCCAGGAAAGACAGCTGCAGAGCATACCCGCATCTGCTGCTTATAAGGAGTTAAAAAAATGCCTTTTGCCTGCTGAGACTGAGAATTTGGGAAGCTGAGCACCACTGTTGTGTTTTTACTGAGCCCTTTAAATCCCTGGCTCTGCCAAGTAACAGCAGCAGCAGGTGCAGGATGAAGATTGAGGAACTTGTGCCTGTGGATGTGAAGCTTTTGCTTCCTCCCTCCCTCACCAACCGTCCTTGCTCCGAGTTCCTGCCTCACAGACTGGGTGTTGCCACCAAACAGCGTTTGGAGCTGACTTGTTCTTTTTTTATTCTTCTTATTCTCAGGTGTTTTGAGGAATTGGAACCATGACGGACTCCAAATACTTCACGACCAATAAAAAAGGTTGGTGTTGAGCTGGTGCAGTGGATTAGAGGTGGTGGGTGGCTATTTTTACACGGCTTTTTTAACTGCATGCAGGAGCACTTGTGCTTTTCTGGTAGCTCTGTCCCTGTTTCTCTTCTTAATCATCCAGGGAGAAACTTCCAAAGTAGGTCACATGGCGACGAAAGACAAAACTGGGTATTTTGCAGTTTTGTGATGCACAAAATGACCCAAATTGCTGCTTTTTCAAGGATCAGAAAGCAAAACATTGCGATTGGAGTGCAGATCTGCTCAGAGACAAAGTTTTGATTGTGGGCTAACAAGTGGCAGACTAAGGATGGTTGTTAAGTTGGGCATCACAGGATTAATTTGATGTGAGGAATTTAATATTTTGGATATATACATCAAGCAAACATAATGGGTTTTCCTGCTGCTGTTTCCTCCAGAGCTGCAGGTGCTCTGTTTGACTTCCCTGTGCCTTTACTGCAGGTGTGGTGGTCACCTCACCTCAGGACAAACTGCTGCCCTTAGAAATGGGAAGCCTGGAAAGGATCTTCGGGATTATTTTACTTGTTCAGCTGTTTCAGAGCAGTGCTGGTTCTGCTGAGACTGTCCCAGGCAGATTTTCTAACCTGTTCTTGAACAAAACACTGTTGCTGAGTGCAATTTAAACCTAATCATTCTCCAGTGGATGTGGAAAATGGTTTGCATTAACCTCCCCTTTGCAAAATGGCTGAGTGCTCCCTCTGAATGCTTGCCAGTGAAAAAACCCACACTGTTGATCTATTTATGTGTCATTAAGCTTCACAATGAGCTCATAAATGAAGCTAATGCAGTTGACATCTTTCTAAGGAGCAGCTCTGGAAGTTCAGAGCTAAAGGCATGTTTTTGTGGGCTGGCTGCAGGCAGCCAGTCTGGGCTGGGTGAGAGCTGGAGCTGGCTCAGCTCTGCTCCAGGGCACAAGCTCTGGGTGAGTAATGCCAGGCTCTTCCTCAGGCAGGAGGGATGACGAGTGGTCTCTGCACTGCAGCAGCTTCTCTTCTTTTTTGGAGTCCCTGGTAGTCTCTCTGTGTCAGGTTTTAATTAGTGCTGCTGCTCTGAGCAAGTGTAGGAATTGAAAGTTGGTGCTAGAATTTTGGCAGGGGTGTTTTGATGTTTGTAATGTGTGCTCAGGCTGTGGCTCCCAGTGGGAATGCTGCTGGCTGTCCCTCCTGAGGAAAGCTGTCTGTCTGTCTGTCTGTTGGGCAGCTTTTCCTTCTCATGGCACTGGCTCTGTCTGGAACAGGCCTGATAAACAGGCTTTGTGCACATGTTGCTTTATTTTACAAACTTGCTTTGCCTCTTTGGTGACCCAGCCTGAACTGGCTTTCTACACAGTAATATCTGGAAGAAGAAATCATGGAAAAGACTGATTTGGGAACCTTGGAATCCAGGCAAGCTGTGTTACATGCAGCTTTTGTTAGTGGTAGCTCTGGGACAGGCTGGATCCACCACTGGACTAAACACAGGCTTTGCTGTTTCAGCCACTGTGTCCCACAGCATTTGGGCTCCACTCCAGCTTTCTCAGGAAGCAGGCGACGATGAGCAAAACTTAAAAAGTCTGGGCAAAATTCCTAGCTTAGTTTGTTTCTTGCAGGCACGAATCTGGCATCTCCAAGTATCTTTTCATCCTGGTTATGTAATGGTTGCCTCAGGGAAACAGACGCTCCAGGGATGTGATTTGGTGTCCTGGAAGTGGGAGAGCTGCCACACGCAGCGTGGTTCTTGTTCATGGCATTTTCCTCTGCAAGGTGTAGTCATATCAGTCCCTTGAGTGTTGCAGCTTTGCTCCTCAGTGATCCATGGTCTCCATAAGGTCTGACAGCTTCCAAGTGCTGCTGGATCAGTTTTATGGGAATGACAGGCCAAGGAGGCAAAAACTCACTCTTGAACTATCCCTAAAACAAGACCCTTTTCTTCCTCTGAGAGGCTCAATCTGGTTTTTTTGTCTTCTGCCAGGAGAGATTTTTGAACTGAAGGCTGAACTCAACAATGAAAAGAAAGAGAAGAGGAAAGAAGCTGTAAAGAAGGTTATTGCAGCCATGACCGTGGGCAAGGATGTCAGGTAAAAGCAGCTTTTACCTGTGGCAGCTCAGCTTGTCCTGGGACTCGGGTGTAGTGACAGATGTCTGTGGAACAGCTCTGAGTTTGGCACCTTGCTGAGGATGGCTGTGTCCTTGCCTGTGCTGTGCCTGAGTCACAGGTTTCTCGAGCTCCTTCCTGTCACTGAAAGCAAGAGAAATAACAGTTTTCAGTGTGGGCTTAGCTCAGTGCCAAGAGCCCTTTTTATTTAAAACATATCCAGAATTCAGCCATTTTGTGTGTCACTTTAGATGATGTTTTCTTGCTGCTTGCTGTCCTGGCTTTTAGTGAGACAAAGGTAATTCCAAGTTTTTCTTAGCCTTATCTGGCACAGCATAAATTGAAGCTACATTTTAAAATGGGTGATTTTTAAATTGAACCTGTGTCTTACTGTAGCTAAAGGGCACTGGCATTTACCTCTGCAACACTGTCCCCAACACTATTTTCTGAGACAACCAGAAAAACCTGTTGGGGTGAATGCTTTCTCCCTTCCAGCTTCTCCCATTCCTGGAGCCTAGCAGAGAGTCAGTAATTCTGGATTCATGACAGCGTGGTCTGTTGCCACGGAAATCAATATAAGGTTGCAAATTTAGCATCATGACTTCATCATAGAATGAAGGAACATATAAACTGGAAGGGAAAAAAAACCTAATCTTTTTTGTCAGCAGCACTTACCCTTCACCTTTAGATCCCCACAGCAAACCTGGGAGCTGCAGAATCTTTGTGTAACTTCCTGTGTTATTCTGCAGTGCTGTTTACAGATGGCTGCTTGACATTTGAGTGAAACCCAGCTTGTCAGTGTTTAAGCTTCTAATCACTCTGGGCTTTACTGGTCTGAAATTTGGCAGGTTCTTCAGAGCTGTCCTGCATGACCAAAACATTTTAAAGCAACTTTTTTTCCTCTTGTGGGTTCATTTCCAGGCCTGGCATGGTAGAGTTTTCTTGTTTGGTGAACTCCCCAGTTAAAACACATTTAGGAAATTGTATTAGTTTTCACCTCTTCTTATGTTAAAGCCACAGAAGAGATTAAATTATTATTATAAAAACCATTGCAAACTGCTTTGAAAGGGAAGGTGACATTTCATTAAACAGCAGGGTGCTTGAAGTGGAACTCCAGTTTTTCTGGCTTCCTTGATATTGTTACTCTCCCCTCTGCATGCCATGCAACCTCACTTTATCTTGTGAGTGGGAGTGTGGGTCTGGAGGCCAGGAAGGCTTTGCAGAGGGATCTGGACAGGCTGGATCCATGGGTGTGAGGCTCAATGATATGGGGTCCTGCATTCGAGTCACAACAACCCTGGAACACTCCAGGCATGGGCAAGAGCAGCTGGAAAGCTGGAAAAGGACCTAGGGGTGCTGCTCAGCTGTGGTTGAACATGAGCTGGTGTGTGCCCAGCTGGCCAAGAGAGGCAATGGCACCTGGCCTGTGTTGGGCACAGTGTGGCCAGCAGGACCAGGGCAGTGATTGTCCCTCTGTGCTGGGCACTGGTGAGGCCACACCTCAAATCCTGGGGGCAGTTTGGGGCCCCTCATGACAAGAAAAACATTGAGGGGCTGGAGATTGTCCAGAGAAGGGAATGGGCTGGAGCATGAGTCTGGTGAGGAGCAGCTGAGGGAGCTGGGGAGGGCTCAGCCTGGAAAAAAGGGGGCTCAGGGGGGACTTTCTCAGGTAGAACTCCCTGATGGGAGGGTGTAGGTGGGGATCAGTCCCTTCTCCCAGGTAACAAGTTACAGGATGAGAGGAAATAACCTCAAGTTGTGCCAGGGAGGTTCAGATGGGATTGCAGCAGCCTGCCCAGGACAGTGGTAGAGTCACCATCCCTGGAAGAGCTTTAGGAGGTGTGTAGATGTGGCACTTGGGGACATGGTTGTGGCAGTGCTGGGGGAACTGCTGGTCTTTCCTAAGCCAAACAATTCTCTGATTCCATCCTTGCTTATCCTTGCGTATCCAGCTCTCTGTTCCCTGATGTTGTCAACTGCATGCAGACTGACAACCTGGAGCTGAAGAAGTTGGTCTACCTGTACCTGATGAACTATGCCAAGAGCCAGCCAGACATGGCCATCATGGCTGTCAACAGCTTTGTGAAGGTAACGTGCTCCCCTGGCACGTCAGAAAAGGGTCCAGCACAGTGGCTGCCAGCACATCTCTCTGTCCATCAGCCTTTGGGAGCTTTATCTCTGCTTTGGGGCTGGGCTCATAGAGGAGGGTGCTGAATCCACTAGATCTGGGTCCTTTCTCTCACTTGTTCCTTCTGGTTTTTGCAGAGGAGATGACTTAAGCACCCCTGTAAGTGGCTGTGAGAGAGCCTGCTCCAGGGAAAGCTGCTCCTATTGTTTTACCAACTTCTGCTATTGGAAAACAGATTTTATCTGTTTCATCTTCCAGCCTTTGTAGTATCTGAGACATGGATATCAAACTTCCTGTTTGGATGTTTCAGCTGTGCTCTGTGTGGAAGAGCTTTATCTCTGGTGAAACTGAGAGACAGTTCACTGGAAAAACAACAGCCTGATTGCTGTGTTGCCTTTAGTTGTGTTGTCAGGTTGTCTCTCCTTATCTAGGAAATGTTATTTCAGTCCCATGTTGTGCAAGATAAAACCCAGTGCTTAGAAGAAGTTTGCGACTCCTTTTAAGAGCATTATAAAATCTGAGACACTGGGGAATGGGACTGAATTTCAAGTTTCTGTTGTGGTTCTTGAGGCAGAAAGAGGTGAGAAGACCTAAGCTGAGAGCAGGTCTGCTCTTCTGGCCAGAGAGGATGTCCCTGTCTTCCTCTCTGGAAGGAATATTGTCTGTCTCTAGAGTGTAATTCTGTTAGAATGGACTAACAAAATGATATTTTTCCATCTCATGCTTTTCCCTGCAAGGAAAAATCTGGTGTCCCTTTTGGCAAGTTGAGGGGCAGGTGTTAGTAAAGAGCAAGTGTTCATACTGGTCTGCACTAACTCAGCACTTCACACACAGTTCCCAGTTCCAGGTGTGCACTGGTAGGATGTGTCTCTTCTCTTGGAGGCTTTAAAAGTTGTTTTTCAGCTGCAGGAAATTTGAACAGTGAAAGGTAAATGCTTCTGTAGGTCATTCTGTAGCCATCCCTTTACAGGCTGATTTTGGAGGAGCTCAGAGATGTCAGTGGATTTGATGTATGGAAAACTATGTAGACTTGAAGTTCCAAATGTTATATTCCTGTCTGCTTTTTCTTTCTCCTCTTCAGAAAAGCACCTCTAGAGTAGCCTTTGCTTAGTGCTTCATGTGTTGTAACTTAAGGGATGTTTGTTTTTGGCCTTTAAGAAATAGGCATTGATGGCCGTTGCATTGTGATTTTTCCCATTACATCTTGTGCTCCTTTAAACCAGGAAGGTTGGAAATCAGTGAATTACTTTGTCTTGAGGGTTGTCTGTGGTGAGATTTTGGGTGCTGAGAGCTGCCTCTCGAGCTTAGCTGTTGGATCATGTTGAAGGCAGCTTTGCTGGGAGAAGGGACACCAAGATGACAATTTTACGAGATGGAAACATCCTGAGACAGCGTAAAATACTTCTGTGAAGCAGCAAGTACCCTTTTATCCCTGATATGAAATAATTGCCTGGCTCTTTGCGTGTAATCAGAGAGATGCTTCTTAAGTAAGAGCAGCCTGGTTCTGGCTGCAGGGAATCAGTGGCTGCTGGTGCAGGTTTGTTTCTGTTGTGGTGCAGGACTGTGAGGACCCAAACCCCTTGATCCGTGCCCTGGCCGTGCGCACCATGGGCTGCATCCGCGTGGATAAAATCACCGAGTACCTGTGCGAGCCCCTCCGCAAGTGTCTCAAGGATGAGGACCCCTACGTGAGGAAAACTGCAGCTGTCTGCGTGGCCAAGCTGCACGACATCAATGCCCAGATGGTGGAGGACCAAGGATTCCTGGATTCCCTGCGTGACCTGATTGCAGACTCCAATCCCATGGTAATGTATTCCCAGCACGTTGCTTGATAATCAGAAACGTAAAAGGTTTTTCACTGGGATGATTTTGTTGGTTAGAGAACACTTGTTGCCTCAGAAAACAGGAAATATCTTCTGTTGTTTGATCTGTTTGGGTTTTTGCCTGTCTTGATTGCTGCAAAAGTGTAACTTCCTGGCCAGGTGAGTCAGAAGAGCAAGAAATATGTGACGCTGCTGCCTTGGTGACAGCTTGTAGCTCTTGCTTTCCTTCAGGCTTTGGCTCTTCTTGGAATAAGAGTTGGGATGAATTCATTTGCTGATGCAGATAAATCCACTGGCTTGTAATGAGTGGAGAAAATCAATGCTAACATTTTTAATAAAGTTAAATGAGCATAGGTGGGGATCATGACCAAGAATTTCACAGGAGTAAATTACCTACTAAATCAGCATTTAATTATGCTTGATGAAGGGTCCACTTCCAAGCCAGGTGTCTCCTGCTATTATTTTGTAGCTAAAAGGTGGTGGCCAAGGACTTGAAGTGCCCCACTCCATCATCCTTTCATTCAGTATTTTTTCCTAGTTCCTGCTGGAATCCAGGGAGCTTACCAATATCACCCTGACCCTTAGCAGGGAAGAAAACTTCTGCAGCTCAGTTTAACTCAGAGTTTAAGGATGTGACAGCTACTTTTTTAGCACTTTTAGAGCACAGGCTCTGCTTAAAGACTTAATCTCACATTGTTAGGCCAGGTCTAACAGCTCTTTCTATGGTGTATGAGTCAAACTTCGGAATTTCTGTCCTGCTGTAGCTGTCTTTGGGCGCCTGAGATAAACCAAGTGCAGGTGAGAAGGTGCCATCCCCTTTAGCAGGGAAGTGAAGGCTGCTGATTGCTCTTTGTAAGACTTCCCAGAGACAGTGAAACTCGAGGTGTGTGACTGTCACAGGCAGCAGTCTGAGTGGTGCTGTCTCTGAGGAGATACAGACAACTCTTTTCTCTGATACCCAGCTCTTTTACAAGTTGTTCTTTTTATCTGCCTGCCTGATTCTTTTTCTTGTGCCAGGCTCCTGTGTGAATATTGATGACTCCTTGAAGATGCTTTCTTTGTCTGGGCAACTCTGGGTACTACAGAGAAACACCTGCTGTTCCAATTCAATGTGGAGGGTGTGCCTTGCAGCCTCTGCAGGGACTTGCTTGGGCTCCTTTAGTTCCACTTCAATGCTGGCCCTGGTGTTCAGCAGCTCCCAGGCAGCAGGAACAGAACCTCCTCTTCTCCCAGCCTTGCTTCCAACTCTAATTTTGTTCTGATTACAGCCACATGGATGTGAGTTGAAGAGCTCTGGCTGAAGAGATGTGGTACTTGAGGAGGAATAACAAGGTTTTGCTTGCCGTTTGTGCTCGTTGATCTCTGTGGAACTCAGTGGTTTGGCAAATGAACCGTTGGCTGGCAGGAGAGCACAGATATGTATTTAAAAAGTGCATTAACTTAATATTGACTTAAATGAATGGAGAGAAGAGGAAAAATACCAAAGGGCAGTGTGTGTTCCATTTGCTAAATAAACCTCTAAAGTAGCACAGGGCTTCCTAATAAAACATCAGGAAAAATTATGAGCTCCTTGGTGGTAATGAGGGTGGGCTGGGCCAGCTCTCCTGAAGCTGTGCAGGGTCACAGTACCTGCCTCGTGCTGTACTCACCTGCTCTCCCCAAAACTGAGCATTCACAGCAGGAAAATGCAATTTGGAGGGTGATGAAGGAGAGGCCTAGGGTGTGTTTTCAGATCTGCAGGCTTTGAGAGGATTCTGGTGTTCTATGTATTGGTTTCCCAGGTTTTACCGTATGTGGGGCATTATATTTTTGCTTTTTAAGGGTGCATGGGGAGAGATTTTATCAAAGGCTCGAGGCTCTTAGAGCTGCTGATTTAATACAATATTTAATCTGGTTACAATTTTAGTAGAAAAAGACATTCCTTCTAGTTAAGTTGATCCTCTTTGAAATTCGTGCCTTTGTGGCACAGTGGTTCCCTCAAAAGAATTATCCCCCCTTAATTAAGGTTTATCTTCCTGGTCAAACCATCCACCTCATTGCTGCTTTCTCCATGTGAAACTTCAGTTCCTGATGACCTTGAATTGTGATTGCCAGCTAAGTTATATTTGTGTGCAATTTGATTATTTATTAAGGTATTTTTCCTTGGAATGCAGTCCTGCCTGGAAGGTCTTTTTAAATAAAATGTGTGTATCAGTATTGGCTATCAAAAGAAAGGTTGCTGGAAGGAATGGTACAGCTGGATCTATTCTGATGGCCTGTTCCTCTGTAAATGGTGCATCTCAATCATTGCAACCTGTTAGCCAAGCTCATTCATATTTCTATTATAAATGTTTCTCCTCTTGTGATGGCTTGTGGAAATGGGCAACATTAGATACTTAATGAAGCAGAATTTTTTAGATGGGAAATCCACACTTGTTCTCTCTTCTGAGAAATGAGGATTTTGAGCAGGAGCTAAAAAAGGCTGCAGTTGAAAAATAGTCTTCAAGGAGGGTTTTATTATGGCTTTGTAATTGGTTGCCTCTAGCACATGAGCAAGCTCTAAGCATTTTAGCTGGGTGCTTGCTAGAGGAACATCTCCATCTGTGGCTCACTAATTGCCTCATAATTGTGCAGAGATCAGGGTGCATTTTTCTCTGGGCTGAGATCACCTTCATCATAAGGATGTCTGACTAAGTTGGAGGTGACCTTATCAGAAACGTTTTGGGTTTGTTCTTCTTTTTCCTATATTTTTGGACTAATGGCATTATTCTGTGTTAATAAACCAGCAGCCTTTGGGGATGTTCGGGGCAGTGAAGTCCTGTTGAGGTGCTGTAGGTGCACAGCTTGGGTTCTTTCCCCTTTTATCTGGGTTTTTTGTTGTCAGGACGTGGCCTTAGTTCACATAAAGTGATATTTTTTGTGCAGGTGCATCCCCTGGGTGAATTAATTCAAATTTCTAATTGCATATATATTAATAGGGATGTATCTGGCGAGGTACCAGGTAGGCTGGTGCCTTTTGACATGACAGCAGAGTTATCTGAGATGTCTTATGCAGGCCTAAAAACCCCTGCAAGGGCACGGTTGAGCTGCACTGCAGAAGTTTGATTATGAAGGAGTCTTTAATCTCATTTTACAGATGGGTCCAAAGTGCTTGTGGCTGCCCTTTGTGATGTGGGGTCCTGCCGAAGAGGATCCTTCCACAGAGGGGGCCCTCATTTCTTCCCAGAGCTGTCTTAAGGCAAATCCTTCTTTTTTCACCCCACATTTCGGCACGTGAAGCTCAGCAGAAGCAGGACTGGAGGAATATAAAGCTGGGGCCTGGCTGCCTTGGGCAGCTGCACTTGCTCATTCCTCAGCACCTCTCTTGCTGGTAACCTGGGTACAATGCAACTCAGAAGCGTGTCCTCCCTTAATCCTCACGTTCTAACAAAAATAGGATTCCAAAATGAGATTTTTGTGCTCTCCAGGTTGGAGCAGAACACTGTTCACACCCAGCAGCAGCAGGAGGAAAAAGTGAGGGGAGAGAGGTAGGAGTGTCTCACACCTACTGGTGGCCAGAGGTTCTCTGAAGTCTTGGACAAACCTTTTTTTTATTATTATTTTTTCCTGATGCTGTCTTGTTCTGGCCTTTGACTGCTCCTCGTTGGAGCACGGGAAGTGCTGAGCCCAGGAGAGGGAGAGCAGACCACGAGATGGCAGCAGCTGAAAGCACAACGAAAGCTGACTGTCTTTAGACACTTTATTTTCTAACTACTTCCCTCCTGGTTTTTAGCCCTGCGCTTGGTTTTCTTCAGGAATGTAAATATTAGCAGAAAAACATGAGAGGAAATCCATCTAAAGCCATACTGGGCTTTTGATATTTGAATGGAACAACCTTTCTCTCCAAATATTTTCAATCCTTGACCTTCTAAGGTAACTTTTAACCCATGGAATAGATTCCTTGCCAATCTATCTCTTATCCACATGGCTTAAGTCAACTGATGTCACCTTCTCCCTGTTATTTTCTAGGTTCTCCTCAGTTTTTAACTCCTTCCTGTAGCTTTTCTTCTTCCTCGTGCTGGATCCAAGGTTTTTCAGGCGTGGCTGTTCTGCTGCTGTGTTTTTGTGGGCTGTTCAGACTTATTGTGCTGTGTTTTACACCCTCTACATCACAATTTATTGGGAGAAACACTGTTGTGACTCAGCACAGAGTAACCTGAGATCACATAACTGATTAGTAAAAGCACCAAGTATGTGGAGTGTAATTAAACTCTCGTGTACCTGGGAGTTTTTTTGCCTTTAGCTTTCACCACACTAAGAAGGGAATCTGAGATCTGACTGTTGAGGTGGTCAGGTCCACCTTGATCTAATCTGAATTCCCTGCAGCAGTATTGAGTTTCCACAGCTCACAGGAGAGCCTAAAAACCTGTAGATAGAAATCACAGAGTTCTCCTGTCTCTCTTGCTGTGTCTACAAGGGATGTAGGTTCCTTCTCTGCCAGAACTTCAGAGTGTGTGGGGAGGAACTTCCTGGATGACCCTATAGAGGAAGATGATCTTCCTTTATTTTTCCTACCAGCTGGCAAGCAGAATGTCTTTGAGGTGATGTCCTGAGGAATGAGCCTGTTTAGAAACAAAAGGAGCTTTTGCCTCCTGGGCCTGTCCTCTGCAGGAATTTTATCCCTCTCTGTGTAATAAAGCTGAGAAAAGAACCCCTTGCTGAGAAACTGGTGATCCCCTGAGTCCCAAAAGGAATTTCTGGGAGGCAGTCAGGGAAGTGGGAATTGTCTTATACCGCAGGGAGTGGAACACCACCTTCTCTCCGGGCACAGGAGATCACTTGTTCCTCATGGGGCCTCTCCCAGCTGTGTGTTTTCCCTCCGCAGCTGGTGCTTTTTCTGGTGGGAGGAGTGAGCTGTCACTGCTGGATGAATTCATGATTCCTGCTCATGAAGGTTGTAAGGACTTGAAAATTCACAACCCAGTATGGAGCTGAATATTGGTGGGAGCTCTGCAGCATCTCATCAGCCTGGGGCTGCTCCAGGATGACCTCTGTCCCTCTGGATGGGAAACATCCTTCTTTTTGAGGTGTTGCAGATACAGGCTGGGTCTTGAAGTCCTCCAGCCATATCTGAATTGGTCCTGTGTGTGGTTTGGGGTTTTTTTTATAATGTTTGTGCTGCAAGTGGAGATAATATTTCCTTCTGGGAGACACTTGATGGCATTTGTGGGCGGAATTTCTTTTACCCAGTGATGGATATGTTGCAGGGAGTGAGAACGTTGCCTGGGGCTGTTCAAGAGTGGTGGTGTCACTTTGGAGCTCTCTAATGGATGCTTCTGCTGTTTACTTGAGGCTGCCCAGGAGGAAGAGCAACACTTTTGGTAAACTGTGCAGCCAAAAGCAGCAACAAGATGGGAAAGAGGTAGGGAGAAGCTATGGAGGAGCCTGTCTGAACAGTGGCTGTGTTCATGTGTGGTGGGATGCTTGAGAAAGGAAATGTGGGAGATTGCCAGGCAGTGCAGAAACCAGCTGTGTGTGTTGCAGCAGGCAGCAGCAAAGACTTCAAGTGGGGA
This sequence comes from Pachycephala philippinensis, assembly GCA_013397055.1. Classification (NCBI taxonomy): domain Eukaryota; kingdom Metazoa; phylum Chordata; class Aves; order Passeriformes; genus Pachycephala; species Pachycephala philippinensis. Next base: position 289,357 of record VWZT01006947.1, read on the forward strand.
AAAAGGGGGAGCTGCCACTTGTGGTTGGTGGCACAGCTTCTGGTTTCCCACTCTGACCCTCCTTGTTCTGCTGGTGAAACCAGCTTTGGGTTTGGAATGAGCTCCTGCAACAGCTCCTGCAGAGGAGTCTCTCTTACTGAGCAGGTATTTTCTACAGGTTGTCATCCTAAAGAGATCTGAGGCAATTTCAAGCATGTGGGACTTGGGGTTTTGGTTGGTTGGTTTTGGTGTGAGGGATACAGATCTTGAGCATCTTCCATCAGAGCTGTGCTTTTCCCTGTGTTTTCGGTACTGGCAGAGGAGCCCCGAGTTTGATATTTTGTGAATTTCCATGGCTCCAGAGTTTTGTCTTCCCAGACCCCCCATTTATAAAGCTTAATTGACAAATTCATCCATCAGAAACTTGTCTCCTTCCAGTTACAGCCACCAGTATGTGCCTAATTTCTAAAGCATTAGTCTTGCTGAACAGATCATTCCAGGATCTCTAACATCAATCAGTGTGCTGGGAATTTTGTTGACATGTGTCTACGTGTTATTTTCCATTGGAACAGTCACTTCTAGCTATTCACAAGCACCATTTGTCAGATAATATTGTGGTTGTGATGTTCTGTAACTTTGCCACCCCCTTTTTAGGGCTCTGGAAGGAATTTGGTGCTTAGCTGGTGCTTTTTGCTCAGCTCAGATCAGAGACAGCCCGTTTGCCACTGGATGGTGCCAGCGAGAACCTCTGCAAGGAAAATTGCAAAAAATAAAGCAAAACCTTCCTGATATATGTGGTAGGTGCCTGATCCAGACTGGGATCAGACCACAGGGATTTCTGGAAGGAGAACAGGGAGTTGCAGATCCTCTGTGTTTTCCTGTGGAGCTGAATTTCCTGCACTGGGGGCTCAGCTGTGCCAAGGAGAAGCCCCTTGTGATGGAGCAGCTTCTTGCCCACCTACCACAAGAGCTCCAACAGTTGGGGGAAGCATGTTTTCCTGCCTTACAGCTCGCACATCCTGATTTTTGCAAGGATATGAGAGCAGGAGTGATGTTCTAGTCTGCCACAAAGTGCTGTTTCTCTGCAGGGAAGTGCAGAACCCAGTTAGGGCAAGCACGCCGTGGGAAGTATAACACTTAACTTCCCTTCCATTGCCACCTCCGTGAAAACTCAGCCCACTTGCAAAAAGCAAGCCAGGAGGTCTTTCCCACCCAGGCAGTTTTTTGGGATGTGATCAGGAGCTGGGAATGTGTGAGTCTCCCAGAACTTTAATTTATATCTGTACATATAAACAAGCATTGACAGTGTGAGAGGCTCGTCAGGGCTCTCTGACTTGCATGGTTGAGCCATTTTATAGAATCACTGAATCACAGAAGGGTTTGGGTTGGAAGGAACCTTAAAGCTCATCTTGTTCCATCCCCTGCCATGGGCAGGGACACCTTCCACTATCTCAGCTTGCTCCAAGCCCCATTCAACATTTCCAGGGATGTGGCAGCCACAGCTTCTCTGGGCAACGTGAGCCAGGGCCTCCCCACCTGCACAGGGAAGAATTTCTTTTGTAAAGTAAGAAATTTTAATGGTTCCTGGGCTGTTTCTAGGGAAGCAAAGTAAGGAGGGCTTGGAGATAAAAGTTGTGATATGGACAGGATTAGAGGTGATGTTCTCTGGAGAGCACCTCTTAGGGACCTTCTGGGCACACAGCGTGGTCGTAAAAATGAGTGGCCCTGTGAAACACCCATCCGTGGATGCTCTGGATGTCCCATCTGGGAGTCTGTGCTTAATGACACACATGTACCATGCAAGCCCAGAGTGCTCTTTGAAATGTCAGCACCTCTCCATTCTCAGAAACATCTCATGGTGCCTGGCTCCCTTCAGGGCAGGAGCCTCACCATCTTCTCCGAGCCCCTTCGTTTTTCCTCCTTTTTGTTCATTTTCGCTTCGTTTTAACGGCGTGGCGAGCCAGAGGTTCCTGTTTTAAGCAGCAGAACACTGTATTTCATTAACTCCATTACACACTTGGTTTAATTTCCAATTAGCCTGGGATGCTAGGGAAATAATCTGATTGCTTCGACTGGTTGGCGTTCTGGATGTGCCGAGCTTCCCTCCTGTCCCCCCAGCCCCTGCAAAGCTTTTCCGTGTGGGCTGCCAGGCAGACACACAGGTTTTCACCCACCCCCTTCCCTCCCTGGTGCTGTGTTTTATACCATTTGCTCTCAGCTAAAGGTTTGAGCTGCCAGAAGGAATCTCTTGGAAATCAGAGTGCTCCTACCTCTGCAGCTTCCCGCGAGGTCGGGTCTGGTCTCTCTGGCTGCAGAGGGAGTTTTGTCTGGAGGTGGATTTAAAAATGTTCTTGTTAAAGCTGTAAGTGTAGGGGTTTGGAGTTGTTGGTTTTGTTTAATAAGAGCCTGGGAGATTTTTAGTTATCCCTCATCCCAATGACGCTTCTCCAAGAGCCTAAATTTATTGGGAAATTCCAGCCAAAAGCAGGTTTATTGTCATTCGGCTCATCTGTGCTCCAAAGGGATGTTGCTGTGGCTGCATTTGAATAATGTCAGAATGTACCCAGGGTGAACTGATTTACATCAGCAAGCCAGGGACCTGTTATTATTATTAATTGTTATTAATTCTTCAATCTGCTCTGCATTTTTATTTTCTGGGGGATTTTTAGGCAGATCCTCGTTTGGTAGCTCGTAGCTTCAAGTTGGTATTCTTAATTGTGAGTCAAGTGAGGCGTTTTGAAGTGGAGTTAACTTAGAATTTTACGCTTTAAAAGCTTTTCCTGTTCATTAGTTGTTTGGGCTCACATATCTGTGGCTAACTGGGTTGACTTCAGCCTTTTCATTATTTTTGAGAATTCAAGACTATGCCAGCTGTTAGTTTTATGTACTTTTAGTCTGCTTCTTCCAATCTATGAGATAAATTATACAAGTCCTGGTTGGTTTCTCATCAAAATAAACTTGGGGCATGTTTTGAAAAGCAGAAAATACTTTGTTTGCTAAACAAACTTGGGCTTTTCTTCATCAGCGTGTGAAACTTGTCCAGTTCCTTGGTCCTATACCGTTTGTAAAGCTTTAACTTACTTTTATATGTCCCCCAGCAATTCCATCATCTTTTATTTTAAAGAGAAAATAACCAACTTCTTGTAAGTTATCACTTTCTTCTTGCTGTTTAATGTAGTTGGACTTCATGATGTTGTGTTGCTGTGTTAAGAAGTCAGCTGAGCTGAAGATTTAAGGCTCAACTTTGATGTTGCAGATTTTTTTTTTTTGGCCAAAATCCGTCTTTCCAAATATTTCCAGTGCCGCTTCCACGAGTGCCAAAGCACACACTGGCCTAGCAGGTGATGTAATAGCAGAATTGGTGTTGAATGGTTCTTTATGGACTTTTTTCCATACCTGAGTGCTAACTCTTAGTGGGGAGAGCTTCAGTCTGTGACCCAACCTTTTACTCAGTGGGAAGGCTTCAGTCTGTGACCCGACCTTTAACTCGGAGGGAGCTGTTGGCAGAGCAGGAGCTGTGTGCTGGAGCTGTGCAGTGCTGGCTCGTGCTGCTCCGTGTTCCTGTTCCTAACCCAGCCCGTGGCAGTGCCAGGGAAGAGGTGAGCATGTGTGCTCCAAGCACTGTTTGTGTTGGACTGCTTCCTGAGAGCTGTTTGCCTTTCAGCTGTGCTGTGGCTGTGTGAAAAGCCTTGAAGATGCTAATTGTTTTTGTTGGCATGCCACACCACCGTAACACATCGATATGTTCAGTGCAAATCGCCAGCAAGGCCTTTTTTTTAATAAATACTGCTTAAAGTTTGATTTTATTCCCCACCCTTTCCCTTATCCCCTTCTGTTTCATTTATCTCCTTGTCACTGTGGTGCTGAGGTGGGAGGTGAGGGCCAGCTTTAATTGTGGGATGTAGATTGTGGAGCCCAGCTCCTCTGGCAGGACTGAGCTGCCTCCAGGTGTTTCACAACCCCTCCCAGTCCTTTTTCCAACACCCAAGGAGACCACAGCCCGTGTTCTTAAGTCCCTCTTGCCTTCTGCCACTTCCTCATGGATGCTTTTAATGGAATTAGGAGTGGATTGCCACGTGGTGTCCCATCCCCAGCTTTGAATTGGACACATGAATACCCAAAAAATGGACCCAAAAGATCCTGGGAGCAAAACCTCTTTCACAGTTTGGTCTCTGGGTTGGAGCTGCTGTTCTCCACCCATGGGAACAGCATTGCTGTGCATCCTTTGTCCGTGACAAATACTGGGATAGATTCCATGGATCCTGCAAGGAAGGGAACATAACCACAGCTGCTTTGACTTGTACTTGCCCCAGGGTTTAGGGTATCCTACAAGTGGCCAAAACCATCTAAATATGGCACTTGGGGACGTGGTTTAATGGTGGGCTTGGCAGTGCTGGGTTAATGGTTGGACTCGATGATTTTGGAGGTCTTCTCCAGTCTCAGTTCTGTTCTATAATTCTCTATTAGTTACTGATTTATCAATTACTGCAATGAAGTTAACGCCTGGCAGTGTGAGTGTATTTCCCAGAGCTGCTGCCCCTCAGTACAGCTGACAGGTGCCTTTCTCTGATACTTTGGCTCTGTAAATTTTTTTGTTAATTCAAGTTTTTTTTTCCAAAGTAGTTTCATTTTTTAAGTTTTTTTCTTAAGGATTTTGAGCTTTTCAGTTGCTTTTGTGATTTGTCTTCACTTGTAAACTTCCAAAATACAATGATATTAAAAGCCTTTTAGTTCATTTTTATGCCATGTCACATTAACCATTTAGGAATTAGGCAAATTAAATAATGAGGAGAATAAGCAGCCTATCTTAATAAGTTCCTCATTAAAACAGTACAAGAAGAAGACAGCAGCACTGATTGCTAATGATTTGGGTGACAGAAGGCTCATTCAACTAATGAAATTCATAAAATCTTGGATCAAAATCCTATCTCTGACCTCTAGGTGTGAAATGCAAAACAATCAATATTACTGTGCCTGTGCAATGACTTTGGAATATATTGGTTTAATGACAAGTGGGGATGGGAACAAGGCAGGGAAAGTTCTGGTCATGCTGTTCTTGTTTTCATTGTACTGCATCAAAAGCATCTTTAGTCATCCAAACAATCAGATGATTTTAGATAAGATGTTTCTTTGCCTTAATCTCATAGAAAATAACACTATAAATCTTCATTTGAGCAGGTATTTACTGGGAGTTGGGCTGGACATGACGTACATTGTAAAATGTCCTGAAAATGCCTTTTCATAGGGGATTTAAGTTTTGTGTGTCAAACTCAGCTTTTTAAATCCCTTTTCCCGTTAGTTAAACAAATAAGACATTAGTCTCATGTGCAAATTTTCTATTTTTGTCTCTATATTCTGCAACTCTTCTATTTAAAAAAATCTTCCCATGGAGTCTGTTGGAATAACTGTTGAATTCGAGTATGGAACTAAGAATTAGAAATTTGTGCTGCACTCCTGCTCCTCATTCGTGTCAAGCTGGACCCTGGACCTCCTCTCTGTGCTTCCTTTAATCTGTGCCTGTGATGTCTTAGGTTTTAACTTTTATATTTTTCAATTCCTGCACTGCCTCGTGTGTAACTCTGAAGTTCCATGTGGCCTGTGAGCTGCTGTTCTCTCAGGCTGGTCAGACCTATCAAACCTCTCTAGGTTTGTTTTCCAAGGACACCTCGATTGTGCCAGGCCCAAAATGTGTAAATTAAAGCCTTTGAGAGGAGGGGCAAACTTGGGGTAATTACATCATTAACTGGAGTTATAATTGGAGAATTAACCCTGATATGCAAATGGACCAAACTTAAAAAAGTGTGAAGAACCCGTGACCCAGGGTCCATCTTGGGTGGAGGCTTTTGACTGCCCAGGGTGTACCTTTGAAGGCCCTTCAAACAAATACCTACTTTTATTCTCTTATTCTTGTCTAGTCTCTGTTTTTAGGTGGCCATCTCAGGCATCATGTGGGAAAGAGAAGACCTTACATAGTCCTAAGTGCAGCAAGAATATTTTCAGGGATGAGTTGTGCTGGAGTGCTTGCTTTGCCATAGCTCCATAAAGCAAAAGGATCTTCCGGAGACTGTTTGAAATTGAAATATGGGTTATTAAAAATTTAGCAGGACTTGCCCATTTCAGGGGAATTGTTTGTTTGCTCTCAAACTGTGTGACCTGCCAGTGCTGCTGCAGAGCTGGAGGCTGCCAGGCACCTGCCAGCTCCTTTCTGGATCACTCTTAAGCCATGGGGAAATTGGGCAAGAGGCACACATTCCTGAATAAATAGGGCAGCTGGAGATTTGGGGACCTTGACTGTAAAGCTGAGCATCCCCTGGAAGTGGGGGAGGATCTGGAGCCTGCAGGAAGGCAGGCTGGTGGTGTTCCCTGTGGATGCCATCTCCACCTCTGCTGCAGCATGCCTCTTAGAGGCAAGGGTTTCTATTACATCAAAGCCCCCCAAAAAGGGGCAAACAACCGGAATTTTCCATCTACCCTGAACTGTGGTTGGCCTAATTTTGCTGCAGTGTCTCTCCCGCCAAACCCATTGGACCCCTGACCTGTAGGTCTCTCACTTCTGTAATCCTACGGGACAATACCTTCTGTAATCCCACCCAGTCTATCTGTTAAAAACCCCTGTTCCCAAAGTCACATGCACTTTCGTCTCTTCCCCCTGGGGTGAGTGCTGTTGTTAGTATCTGCCTCAGGTGCTTTTTGTTTATTATTTTCATGTTATTAAATCCTTTTATTCTGGAAGCAAGCGATCTAGCCCATCTCTCTTTTAAACCACTGCCTCCAACTCACTACAACAATCCACCTTCGAGGTTATTACAATAACCCAGCTGGAAGTCAGATCTTCCCAGGCAAAACCAGCTGAGTTTATTATTGTAACACACCTCCTTCCACAGCACAGTCTCTTGGGATGTGCTGGGTCCCATTCCTCCCAGTGAAGCTTTGGGCTCTGCAGGTTGGTTGTGAGATTGTGCTGCACCCCAGAAGACTCAGATAACTGGTTTGGCAGCTGATGGACCTCCAGTTTGCTCCCCAGGTGTGTGGGTCATCAGGGCTGACCTGGGTCAGTCCCTGCCGAGCCCCTCAGGCTGTGCTAACAGGGAACTCCTCCCTCTCTTCCCCCAGGTGTACCCAACCCCGGGTCAGTCCTTGCCGAGCCCCTCAGGCTGTGCTAACGGGGAACTCCTCCCTCTCTTCCCCAGGTGTACCCAACCCCGGGTCAGTCCCTGCCGAGCCCCTCAGGCTGTGCTAACAGGGAACTCCTCCCTCTCTTCCCCCAGGTGTACCCAACCCCGGGTCAGTCCCTGCCGAGCCCCTCAGGCTGTGCTAACAGGGAACTCCTCCCTCTCTTCCCCAGGTGGTAGCCAACGCCGTGGCCGCCCTGTCGGAGATCAGCGAGTCCCACCCCAACAGCAACCTGCTGGATCTGAACCCCCAGAACATCAACAAGCTGCTGACAGCTTTGAACGAGTGCACGGAGTGGGGGCAGATCTTCATCCTGGACTGTCTGTCCAACTACAACCCCAAGGATGACCGGGAGGCTCAGAGGTGGGTGGGTGTTTGTTTGGGGGCTGCTGGGGGTGTTACATCTCTGAAAGGATTTGTGCTGCTTATTTGTTACCCCCAATAAGACTTGATAAACTAGATTTAAATGCAAAGCTACGTTTGGTAGTTTAGGCTAATTCTGGAAGCCTGCTCCATCTCTCTGCAGAACCATTTTCTCTGTTTATCTTTTTTTTTTTAATTTTTCTTTTCTATTTAAAATGCTGGTTCTTGTGGGAACTGGCACTACTAAGAAGGGATCAGCCCAAGACCAAACCTGTAACAGTGGAAGCACTGTTTGGAGGATTTTCTGGTTTAAAGCAGCACTTTCATATCTGGTTTTGCTGCTTTGAGATAAGCCTTTATAGTTTTGTGGGTTTCCAAAGTGCTACAGGTCTGAGACTGGAATATTTTCTAACTGAAAATTAGTCTGTGGTATGATAGAAGTGAAAATAAAGGTAAGGAATTATTTTTCTTATTGCTCCAAATTCACTTTTGTGCTCTTACCTTTAACTGCAATGACTAAACCTAAACAGAAAGACTTCAGGGTTTGGGTAGTAGGCTGTTAGTTTGTGCACTTCAAGCCTCTTCCTCATCTGTCTCCAGAATCACAAAAAGCCAGATTGTGTTCCCAAGAAAACAAGGATTCAGCCAGAAAAGTAACTTGGAACAGGGAGACTCTCAGATGATGAATTGAATGTAGCTGGTGTGGGGATGGAGGGAGAGGAAGGGCCACAAGCCCACATGCAAAATCCTGGCCAGGCTATTTGGAATTTGATGGGTTTCTTCATTGACTCTTTTTCTTGAGGCACAAAATACACTGTTTCTAAGAAACCTGCCAGTAGTCTTGCTGGTTTTTTTTTTTTCCCCTTGTGTTCTGTTTCTGTGCCAGAAACAGCTCTTAATGAGTGCTAGAAACCTGCAGAGATCTCCAGGGTGTGAGGCTGGTGTTATCCCTGCTCTGTCAGAGGCACCCCTGCTCTGAACAACGGTGAACATGTCCCAGTTCCTCAGCTGCAATTCCTCTGAAGAGTGGGGCATCAAACTGCATGGGCAGGAACTCCTTCTGCTCCTTTGTGTGGAGTTTATCTGCTGGAGCCTGCCTGATTTCAGACAGCACTGAGAAAGCCACCCTCCTTTCCAGCAAGGCTGGTGTCACTCCCCTGTGCCTGGGGAAACTGAGGCACAGAGAGAGGAAGCAGCTGGGACATGCAGGTGCCCCAGCTCTGACTTGGACTCCTCTGCTCCTCACTGAGCTGTGCTGCTTCCCTTCCAGCATGGCTGAGAGCAGATCTTTCAGGGAGAGAAACTTCAGGAGGCACAGATGGGAGTAAGATTGTTCTGGGTTAGCAATCTGCAGGAGGGAGTGGGAAGAAACTTGACAGATGCTGTAAGAAAGACCATATGAACCCAAACTTCCTTTCTTTTTGGGATGGGCTGTTTAGGATGCTGTTTGATTACAGGATCCATTATGGCAAGTGGTGAAGCTGAGATTGGGGAGGATATTTAGGTCGCTCTTTCCTTGTGTATTCAGAGAAAGGGAAATCTTTTTTTGTTGAAACGACAGCAACCCCCCGAGCAAGCCAGGAGCGTGTATCACCTCTGAATGGTTATATGGAGGCTAAAGTGTTTTTCCAGTAGCTGTTTTTGTTAAAGTTATGTTTGTAAGTGACAGACGAGATCACACGAACAGAGAATACCACCAGGAAAAGGCAGGAAGTGTGGAATTGTTCCTGAGCTGACTGTGGCAGGAGAGAAACCTGAAGCAGTGAGAGAAGTCCCTGTTTGCTTCCTGCTGCATTCAGGAAAACAGGACTTCTCCCGTTCATTGTGAACAAAACCAAATCCAAGCAGTGTCTGAGAAGCTGCCTTCAGCCATGTGCAATCTCCTAAATTAGATTTGAAAGATTGGATATCCTGAAATCCATTTGAACCCTTCCTTGTGCCTCTGTCCCCAGCATCTGTGAGCGGGTGACCCCCCGGCTGTCTCACGCCAACTCGGCGGTGGTGCTGTCAGCAGTGAAGGTCCTGATGAAGTTCCTGGAGCTCCTTCCCAAGGACTCTGACTATTACAACATGCTGCTGAAGAAACTTGCCCCTCCTCTCGTGACCCTGCTGTCTGGAGAGCCTGAAGTTCAGTATGTTGCCCTGAGGAACATCAACCTCATCGTGCAGAAAAGGTAAAGGCTCGGGGGTGTTATTCCTGTGTTGTCAAAGGCCATCCGGTTATCTCAGACCTCCACATGCACAGAATTTGTTTTAATCCAGGCTCAGATCCCTTGAGAAGCAGATTAAACAGTCCCATGACTCTGGTAGCCTGAATTGATTTCCTTTACAGCATACTTGTGATACCAGTTTCATGCAGTGTTTCTTTACCTGCCTCTCTTCACCTTCTCTTTCTGAGTGGTCAGAATTGCCCTCTATAAATCAAAATGGCAAACAGGAACAGTTCATAGTGACCTGCAGGATGTCACTGTGCCTGTGTTACTCTGTTCAGCACAGAACCACCGGGCTGGTGACATCCTGGTGTACATTGGGTTGGGTTTTTTCCCACCAGTTTGCTCCCACGTTTGTGTTTTATTGCTGCTGATCTTTGCTGCAAAGGTGAGATAGCTTGGGAAGCACTTTGTGATTATATTCAGGGCAGAGTTACTGTGCACTGGCATCTTGCAAGTGAAAGTAGAAATGAATTTGTAGGTTTTGCATTGAGATAAGGATATATTCTTTCACTGAAGATATTGTTGCTCGCTGCCTGTCGTGGTTGGTTCAGCAGTTCAAATAGAGGAAGCAGAGATGTGACCATAGAAAGACTTGAATTATGCATTTTTGTATCTAAATCATCTTTTTATCCAAATGTCTTTCTCCAAATTGGTGTTTGCATGTCCTAGGCATAAAATCAGAGTCAGAGGATGGTTTGGGATGAAAGGGGCCTTAAAGATCATCCAGTTCCAACCTCCTCTGCAGGTTTCACCTTCCAGATTACTCAGAGCCCTGTCCAGCCTGATCCTGAACACTTCCAGGGATGGGGAGTCCATGACCTCCCTGGTCAGCCGTGGCAAAATGACACCGTTCTGTTTCTCAGTGAATATTTGGGTGGATTCCTAAAGGAAAGATGCCTTTTGTTACAATAGTTTGGGTTTTTCACCACTCTTGAGTGACACATTATGTTCCCTGCAGGCCTGAAATCCTGAAGCAGGAGATCAAAGTGTTCTTTGTGAAGTACAACGACCCCATCTATGTCAAACTGGAGAAACTGGACATCATGATCCGCCTGGCTTCCCAAGCAAACATTGCCCAGGTCAGCTGAGGCACTTCTGCTGTGCTCTGGGAGGGGAAAACCCTCTCCTGGTCCTTGTGTGAGGGTGCTTGCAGCCACTCCTGGAGCTCTCCTGGCTTTTAGACATCACTGTGCCTGGTGGAGTGCTCTGTGCAGCTCTTTAATGGGAGATGTTGGAGTTTCCCCCATAATTGAAATGTTAATAGCATGGCATGGCTTGCATCGTGACCGTGAGGTGGATCTTGTTTCACAGATGACAATTCCAGGAGGAGAACTCATGGCTCCTGTCAAATGAGTCACTGCCAGTGCTGAGGTTGGAATGAGAGCCTTGTTTCAAGTGAGAGGGGTGTGCCTGTAAGGGAGGCATTCAGAAAGGCCAAACATTATTGAAGTGTGAATTTCGAGTTAGTAAAATTGTTCAACGCTTGCACAGGCACTCTCCAGAGCTAAAAAAATCCTGCTTTTGCTTAACTTGCTTCCAGAGTGGAAATAGCACAAAGCTGAAGCTACACTGAATTGAGATTTGCTTTGCAGTGTGGATTCTTGTGTTTGATGTTGGTTTAATGCAGAACCCTTCCTTGGAGGAGGTGTTATTGAGTGCATCCCTGGCCATGAGGCCTAACACTAATGCAGAATGATTAATGCCTCTGGTTAGTGCTATTATTGTCCTATCCTAATTGTCACAGAGCAATTTCATTTAATGTGACATTTTGAAGCAGCTCCTTCAGCTCTCTCCTGATGTTTTTTGGAACTGAGCAAGGTAATTCATGCCCTTTTTGTGCTGGGGGCATGGAAAGTATTTTAAAAATCAGTTTCTATGAGAACATATTCAGAATTTTCTCTTTACTCTTGGTAGGCTCCACACCAATTTGAATTTATAATGTCCCAGTAATATGGGCTGTTTGTGTGAAAGGCAGTGGTGTCTGGAGGGCAGTCTGAGATCTGCAGACTAATGAATGAATCTCTCTTGGTTCTGAGGAGGCATTCATAAAACAGCACAAGCTTTATCAGGAATATGTCCTGGAATGAGACCTGGGAGCAGCTTCCACCCACGTCCTCCTGTGCTGTTTGTGGAGATTCTCCATCTCCCTGCCCCTTCTGGACCAAGGCACCAGGATGGTTCCAGCCCAGGCCTTGGGCAGTGTTTGGGAAGCATCAGCTGCCAAAGGCGGGTGCTCTGAGTGCTGTGCAACATAGATCATGCAAGGAAATAATCAAACTTCAAAACACAGATGTCCTGTCTCCTCCTTGCAGATTTATCTGTCTGCAGTCTGCTCCTTCATGGCCTCTTTATCTTGTCATTCTTCTGAGCAATTTGCTTGGATGAGAGATTTTTCAAAGGACTGTCTGGCTTTGTGCTGCTCCCCTCTCCCTCACCATCAATTTGTGACATCACGATTAAATCCCTGATGTCATGTTTGGCATGAGAAACTGAAACAAATTGAGCTTTTGAGGGAATATAAATTACATATGGTCTTTTCTTGAAATAATTTTTTGTAAGCTAAGTGATTTAAGACAAAGCTTTTTAGTTAAAGGTCTGTGAGATCCCAGCAGGTCCTGGGTTTAGCCCTTCATTGGTTTCCATTAGCAAAAATACTGAGACAAAACAATAAATCTTAGTTGTACAAGGGGAAATATCTCCATGCTGTTATCAATCCCTGTATAGATATTCCAGAATGTCCTCAGATCTCCTCTGCATGTTCCATTTGGATTCACCAGGGATCCAAAGGTTCTTCTCAGCACAGAAAAGGAGAGATCAAAAATGGTTGTTGCCAGGAGCTTTGCGTGCAGCAAATGTATTTTCAGTGTAGGAGGGAATAGAAACCTTTTAAGTTTGGCAGGGCTGATTTTTCCCCAGCTCTTGATCAGGGAAATCGAAAATAATCAAGACCAGACCAGCTTTTGGCTTTGTCCAGCCTGCACTGAGTGTAACCCACACCAGTTTGGGGTGTGTAACCAAGCCAGTGGGTTTCAGAGGGTGAGCTGATGGCAGAGCTTGGCTGGATGTGTGTGGTAGCTGTGAAAGAACATCCTGCTCGTGTTCTGGTGTCCAAGCAGCGTCACCTGTGAGGGTGGGCTGTTCCCTGAGTGTCCCCAGGGTGTGACATTGGTGTGGTGTCCCCACAGGTGCTGGCAGAGCTCAAGGAATATGCCACCGAGGTGGACGTGGACTTCGTGCGCAAGGCCGTGCGAGCCATCGGCCGCTGCGCCATCAAGGTGGAGGCAAGTATCTCATTCATCCTGGAGGCTCTCTGGGGTTCTCTGTCTTCAGAAACAACGATGGGCTTTGCCACCTCTTTTCCATGTTGCTGGAACTTCAGTGTTGGCCATCAAGTGGCCTGGATACACCCCGGTTATGGGCAGAGCACCACTGGACAGGGTGTGAGCTGTGAGGGCGTCACAGGAGGGTGGGGTGCTCCTCTTGTCTTGCAGGCAGAGCAAGGCAGATAATTCATCCTTGATGGAATATTGTACTGCACTGGCCTTAGTGGAACAATGACCGCTTATCCATCCAACTCCTTTAGTAGCTGTGGCCTGACCTTTTGAAGGGGGAAGAAGAAGAGATTGTGCAGAGAAACTCAGTATTATGAAACGTTTTGTGTCATCCCTCCCCTCTGTTTCAGCAGAACAGAACACACAGGCAGAGAATTGCAGAGATTTGGGGCACTTAAATGCAATTTATACAGAGTGACTCTACTCACGTAAATCCACATAACTTGTGGCTTCGTTTGGAGTGTGCTCCCTTTTGCCTCAATGCTTATGCAAACAAGTTCCCAGGAACCTCTGCAGTTACCCAAAACAAGTCTGAAATGTCCTCTGCCAGTGGAACATCAGCCTAGGTGCTCGTAATAGAATATTGGTTTTTTAGTGATGTCTCTGTTAATTTCCCTGTAAGTGAGTCTGAAATGCCTGTCAGGAGCTCAGAAATCCTGTGAAGAGAGGGAAGATTTATGCTGTGGTGTTGGTACTTTGCAGTAAACTGATGACTGAGTGCAAAATGTCACGTAAAGTGCTCTAATTTCAGCTGAGCTCATTTAGCTTTTGCTCAAGTGTGTTCCCATGAGCATTGCCTGACAGCAGATTTAAATAATAACCTAATCATGCCTGGCTTAGTGTGGTGTCAGTGCACAGGATTCTCTTGTTTCAGCTAAACTGCTGCAAGCCTGTGCACAGAGGACACCAACTTCTGTCCTCTGGAGAGAATCAACTTCCCTTTTGTGCAGCTCTCTCTTCCTTCCTTCAGCTCTCAAAGGTTTGTCACTGCCAGGGGCTTTCTTTGAAGCGTGGCCCCATGAAGCAGGGGCTGCTGCTTCCATTTCATGTCTGCAGTTCAAAATACCAGAGCACTCCTTCCCTGCTGCATCGAGGCAGGAGCCTGTCTGCATGGAGCCACAACAGTGACAGCAGCAAACCCCCCTGAGCATGGAAAAGGGCTACAGAGAAGTTTAAAAGGAGCTGCTGACAGCCCTTTTTATAGCAGTGTTGTGCTGGGGGGTGGGAATTTGTTTTAGTTCTCAGCAGGGACTTTCACTAGTTTTTGGCCATGTGTCTGTCCTAGTTGCACATGGAGGGTGGTGTGTTCCTGCAGCATCAGGGTGTTTTTAGAAGATTTTCCCCTTTCCTGCCCCCATCCCCCACGATTTTTCCCCATCCATGATACCACAACAATCGTATTTGATAAGCAAAGGACTAACAATGATGCCCCAGTGACCCTCTAATTGTAACTGTGCCTCTCCATAAGTAATTCTAAGCTTGATTTTTAGCACTGCTCTGTTGAAGATGCTGCTGCTAAGGTTGAGGTCTGTTTCCTGCTCTGACAAGAACCAGATTTAAAGAGGGCAGATATAGAATAACTCATTGCAGTGTCCCCATCCCTAGGTTAATCCCTGTCCCCAGTGCATCTGTGTTTACTAGAGGCTGTTTACGCTGTGAGTTATGACTAATGGAAGAGCATCCTCACAGCTATCACTGTCCAAATTCCCAAGGCTCAGAAATCTGCTTTTTGACACAGGACACAGCCAGTGGGAGCTGTTGATGAATGAGGATTCACAGAGCACCTCAGCCCTGCCTTCAAGGATCTTCTCTTTTGTCTAATTGTCACTCCTAGGAGAGTGAGTCAGAAATAAATTTGTCTACTGAGAGGTGCACCACAGAGCAAACGTGGTGTTACCTTTGCTCACAGTGCTGGTTTGGGAAATGGAACCAATACCCACATTGAGCAGCCAGATTTTGCCCAGGCTTGAGTAGTCACATTGTTTTGGGGGATGTCAGAACATCATCATTTTGCATGGATGGGGCTGGGTTATTGATAGCTGAGCTCAGAGTTAGCTTGGGTTCATCTACAGCAAACTCTGTCTTGTGAATTCTGCCTTGTGAATTGATTTGCTCCAGTGACAGCATTGCAAGGAACCATCGTGGCATGCTTTGATTGTGAGGAAAACAAGCACCACTCCTGGGGGAAAAGGAAATGAAGTGGATGCAGTAAGGATAGGCATTCCTCTGGAGCAAAGGAGAAGCAGAAGGAGCCATCTTACAGGGATATTTGTCTCATTTCCAAGAGACTCTGCCAGCAGCCTGGTTCTTAGAAATCATTGAGGATTATGGCTGAGTGTGATATGTGCTACTTCAGTAATCTTGTGGGCTTTCATTTGGTTTCTGCAGAAAAACAAAACAATTTTGACTTTGGTTGGTTGTCCTCCCTCACTCCAGCTTGAAAGCTGTTCCAGTTGGGGCACTCTTTCATCAGTTTGCAGAGCTCTGCTGTCCCCAAGGATGTCCACCTTCAAAAAGCACTGTGTTTACAAGGGATGGGGGGAGCTGAGATCTCTTTTGTTAGAGGGACTGCTCTTC
This sequence comes from Pachycephala philippinensis, assembly GCA_013397055.1. NCBI lineage: Eukaryota > Metazoa > Chordata > Aves > Passeriformes > Pachycephala > Pachycephala philippinensis. Next base: position 304,994 of record VWZT01006947.1, read on the forward strand.
TGGGCATGCGCCCACCACTGCTCACTTTCCAAGGGACTCTTTGGCTAAAAATCATTGCTGGATATTTCAAAGTGGATGTTGTGCTTTTCCTGGAAAAAAATCACGCTTCGAGGTGTCTAAAGAAAAGAAAACTAAACCTTAATTTGCTCTTCCTTGAATTGTGCAGCTCTTAAAGCTCTGTCAGTTGTAGGCTCTGACAGGCTGCACTGCTTGTTGCCAGCAGTGACTGGTGCTGTAGGTTCTGTAGAGTGGGCTTGGGCCTGGTTTACCCCCATCAAATCAGTCATTAAAATATCAGATGAAAGTTACTGAGATGGAGAGGTGAAATTTCAAGCTCTGAAGCCTCACTCTTGCAAGGACTTTGAGCAGGGCTCCCACTGTGAGCAGAGTCAAAGTGTGTGGAGCCAGCTCCATGGTCAGTCCCCATGAAGTGGAAGAGTCCTCCAGGTCACAGACCTCAAACCCCTTCTGGAGCAGAAGGGATCAGAGCAGGACATGGTCAGGTTGCCATTCACTGCCCCTGAGGTGGCATAGTTCCCATAAAGCTGTGCTAAGGAGGGAGAGGCGACATAAAAAAATATTACACCAATCACACACTTTTATGTGATGCCTCTCTTCACTCTGACACCAATTGGATTGGATTTTTGTTCTGTTTGGTGTGGATTTCAGGGGAGAGTCTTATGACTTACTGCCAGTTTGCAAAGACAGAGCACATGCTGGTTTGTGGTGTCTCCTCCCTTGGCTGATCCTCGTGTCAGCCTGTTTGTGCTGACAGGCCCTGTGTGAGATGCTCAGGAGGGCAGGAAATTGCCAGAAGGTTTTAGTCTCTGACCCAAGTTCTTGAGGTTTGTCCTTGAGATTTTGCCCATTCTCAAAGAACTGATTCCTGTGACTAAAATGCCATTTCACTCCTCCTCCTCCTGCCCAGCCTTTAAGTGCTCTGTAAGTCGAGGGGGCTGTTAAGTGACTGGAATTGAAAAATCCACCTACATTGCTGTTGTTTGTGCCCTACAGTGTTTGTCTCCAGCCCGAATCCTTTATGAGTGTTCCGAAGGCAGTGTCGGGAGCAGTCTGCTTCTCACATTAATCACCAGCTGTGTAATGAGGCTTCATGTGTGCTCAGCTAATAACCAAATCACCGCCCTTATTTGAGCCTCTCTGCTGCTGAAGTTGGTTGCTCCTGTGATGTCCTGCCTCGCTGTGCTGTTTGGGAACAGACCTCCCTGAATTATCTGCCTCTAACTCCACTTCTGGTTCCTGGAGCATGACAGTGTCCAGTCCTTGTTATCTTGCAGTGCCTCTGAATTGTGAACTAATTAATGTGAAAGCTGCATTAGGAGCAGCTGAATCTCTATTTTTAGCTGTACATTCACATGTTGTAAGTGACCTCACCCCAAAAATACTGAACCTGTTGCTGCTGGTTTTGACAACACTGTTTTCTCCTGCCTTCTGGCTTTGCTAGAAACCTTCCAGTAGTCCCTGGCAGAACTTTCCCAGCTCTGATTGCCTGGGAATTACCTCTGATTCATGGGAAGCCCCAGAGAGCTCGTTCAGTGGCCTGTATCAGCCCCAGGGTGATACAAATAGCAGTGTAGGCCATGTTCTCAAGGTCTCTCATGTGGTGACCCAGCTATCTCCTGGCACAGTTGCTTCTCTTACTTTCTACAGGAGCTGGAACCAGCTTGTATCCCCACTGTAACAAAAATCCCTTTGTTAATCTCTGGTTCACTTCTGGACAGAGCTGGTAGCTCTTGTCCTCTTGTTTTCCCTCTCTGGGCCTTTTCTCACACTCACTTGTTCCTCGGTGTGTGCTGTGGGAGCAGGAACGTTTCTTCAGCTTATTAAATTGTGTTTTTCTGCCCTCTCTAGCAATCTGCAGAGCGCTGTGTGAGCACACTGCTGGACCTCATCCAGACCAAGGTCAACTACGTGGTGCAGGAGGCCATCGTGGTCATCAGGGACATCTTCCGCAAGTACCCCAACAAGTACGTGGGAGTAAACTCAGGTTTTGTTGGAAACACTTCTCTGCCATCCTCAGAACAGAGCAGAACTCAGCTTACCAGGGCTCCGAAGCAAAGGTGGAAGCAGTGATCCCACTCCTGGTTTGGTAGGATTCAGGTGTTGGCTCTGGATGAGGTGTCAGCCTGGCTCGTTATGAGTTTGAATTGAAAGGTTTTCCTTCCCCACCACTCCATGCTGAACCCTGGACCAAAAGCCAGTAAAGCTCTTGCAGAGGATGCCAGAAGGAAAATTTGGCCAAGTTTACAGCATCAGGATTTTCTGGGTTTGCTAATCTCCTCTAGAAATCCATGGAGTGTAGAAGTCTCCTCACACAAGGCTGTGAAAGTTCATGGCTCCCATGGTCTGAGATCCCAGTCAGGCTGTGCTGAACAAAACACTACTGGCTTTTCCCACTGAGTGTTCCCTCTGGCCTGGGCAGAACTCAGCTTCTCTTGTGCTGGTTCTGCAGTAAGGTTTTGTCTCCTCAGCCACAGAACTGCAGCAATGTTTTTCAGCAGAGACTTCGTGATCACCTAAAAAATAATATGGGCCATCTGCAGGCCTCCCTGGCAATTCCTGCTGTCAGTCTCAGAAATTCCCTGCTTGTGACAGGGATACCCACACATGGAATTGGGGGAAGCTAAAATAGTGTGGGATATTGTCTGGTTTGCAGTGAAGCCTTGGGGGGAGTGTAATACCCAGTTTAGAGTTAGCAGGCTGAAGCCTCCAGCGAGGCTGCAGGATCTGAGTCAGACTCATGGCCTGAACTGTTGGATCAAACATTCCCATTAGCAAACAGAAAGGGAGGCAGCTTTATCTTGAACTCCGCATCTGGGTGGTCTTGCTGATGCATTAAACTGCAAAAAACCCTGTGAGATCTCAGTGCTCAGCTTGGGGGAGAAAAAAAAAGCCTGGAAATATCTTCTGCAGTAGAATGAAAATGCTGCTTGTTGTGTAGAAGTACAAAACATTAATTCAGTGCAGGATTCTCTGTAGAATGATGTGGGCAGAAATGGAGTAAAACAAGTCCAGTTCACCCCAGTAATCCAGCTGCACTCTGACAAACCAGGTATGAAAGCATCATCGCTACTCTGTGTGAGAACCTGGATTCCCTGGATGAGCCGGACGCCAGAGCTGCCATGATCTGGATAGTGGGCGAATATGCTGAAAGAATTGACAACGCAGATGAGCTGCTGGAGAGTTTCCTGGAGGGTTTCCATGATGAAAGTACTCAGGTAAAGTTATAGTGTGCATCTTATCTGTAGTGTTTCATGCAGTGTGTTTATGGGATGGACAGTAAATGTTATTGCAGTGGTCAGGCAATACCTGTCAGTGAAAGCTTCAATATTGGGCTAAAATAAAACTCTTTGCAGTTTTGCTTTGTTGTCCGTGTCTCCAAAAATTCCCTTCTTGGAAGGACAAGATGGAACTGAAAGGTGTTCCAGATGTTGCATATTTCTTGGGGGAATGGCTGTACGGGGGACCAGAACTTAGAGGAATAGTGATGGGGTGCATCACAGTATGACACAAACCTCAGCGTGCTGCTCAGGGACTTGTCTGTGAAAGTGTTTGCAACAGGCAAGAGTCTGAGTCTCGTTTTCCTGGGTTTCACTGGCAAAGAACAGTGTAATGCCGTGAGGAAACTCGAGTCTTATGCTCTATATCAGTAAAGGATGTGGAGACTTGGGAGATGTTAAAGCATGAATTAATTTTGAATCTCTCCTGTGCCCCTCTCTCTTAGGTGCAGCTCACCCTCCTGACTGCCATAGTGAAGCTGTTCTTGAAAAAGCCTTCTGAGACACAGGAGCTGGTCCAGCAGGTCCTCAGCCTGGCCACACAGGTAAGTCCAGTGACCCAGAGCCCTGCAGACACTGTGCTGGCCTGCTGTGTGATATCTCCCATCTGCCAGGCCAGTCAGCTTTGCAGTAGATCAGATTTAAGGGTGTTCCCTCTCTCTCAGACAGACTCTATTTAAAAGCTGCTCTGTGCCTGTTACCATCTGGAATCTGCTTTCTCCTTCTTAGCTCTTGCTTTGTCTGAATTCCTTCCCCATTTCTCACTAAATGGAAACTTAGGGACAGTGTAGAATTATCAGGAAACCAAAATTCTTTCTCCTTGAAGGTGGCTTGCAGTTAAACATCTGGAGCTATAACACAGGGAAAGAGCCTGGCAAAGACTTTGTTCTGTGAGCAGCAAAGTTTAAACAGTGCTATGAAATAGAACTGAAGTTTGGGGTTTTTCCTTTCTACTTGAATGCTGTCAACCAAGGTGGCAGCTTTGCTGGAGGCTGTAGCAGTGGGTTAAGATCACGGATTCATTATGCATGAGGTGCTGAGTTATGAGCTCAGATCACTGCAGGCAAGGCTGGGCTTGAGCTGGCAGACACAACTGCTGTGGTTCTAGAGGACAAAAGTGGAGATGTCCTGGTGGCAGGGGTGGGTAAGATCTCAGCTGATCTTCCTACACTCCCTGGCTGCAGTGACTGGGGTAAAGTGCCCAAAAAGAGCAGCTGCTCTCCAGACCTGCTGTGTCAAGTGATAAAAATAGTCTGCCAGCTGAATGGGCCGTGATTGTTTCTGAGCAGAAAACCTGGAGTCAATCATCAGCTGGCCCTTTTGATCCTCTTTGCTGCAAGAAATCATGGCTGTGGAGTTACTGCACTTAAACCTTTTATTCATTCCTTCGGGGAGTTGCGTTGGTCAGCAGCAACAAACCCATGACCTGCTTTTCTTGCTTCAAAACCTGCTATTAGGCAGGATCTGAGCTGCTCTTCAGAGAGGAGTGGGCCAAGGGCATGCTGTATCATTTGTCGGAGCCAACAGAAGAAAGGTACTAAGTGCTAAAACCCACTGTGCTGAGTCACAAAACATTTAATGGCACCCTCGGAATATAGCAGGCGTCTGGGTTTTTTTTCTCTGTTTGTCACAAATGTTGATTCAGTCTGGCTTTTTGTATTTTATATGAATAATAAGTCAATGTAGGATAACTGGCTGTAAAACACTGAAAAACCTTATGCTTCAAGGTCTGATTTCTAGGTAGAGAGGGTGTTTTTTACTTGAGTGGGAGAGTAATTACACATGTGTTTCTTTCCCCAGCTTAGGTATTGTTGCACTTGGAGTGTCTCAGGGTTTGTCTGCACAGCAGACTGCAGGTGTGATTGTAGCAGGAGCCAGCTTCATCCAGCCAACACTGGTAAAAATAGCAGTGGAGCAGCTAATGATGGAAGAAATACAGGAATTGAGGTCTCAGACCTCTGCATTGCTGCTGTGGGGCAGTCAGGGGTGGGGAGCTGAGCTAACCAAGGGTGCATTTATACCCTGGAGAGGGGAGAATTGGGAGAGAAACTGGGAAAAATTTGAGCCTTTTGTTTCAGTAGGTTTAAGTTTCCAGTGTGTTTTTTTGGCTGTGGGAAGAAGCAGTCAGCCTTGAATCTGTAGATGCAAGTAGGAGAATGTGGCCTTTCATGTGTGCCCTTGCAGAAACCCTGCCTGATCCTGACTGCAGAGTCTGGGAGAGGGGTTGTTGAGGGCAAAAGGATGTAAAGAGTCACAATTCTACCATCAAACAAAACCAGCTCTGCAGAGACGATGTGGGAGACAACAGAGAGATTTATTTAGGTCCTTACAAGCAAAATGAGCTCAGCTCAGTCTCATTCCGAGAAGAGGTTTGAGAATGTCTTGAGGCAGATGGCAGATGCAGGTCCTAACAGGTCAGCAGCAGCAGCAATGAGAGCACAGAAGAGAAAAAGAAATGCCAGGAGGAGGGCTGGTGGGGTTTATAGTATTTTGCTGGAATTTTATAGGTGAAAAACCCCTCAGGAACATTTAGCCTGTTATTCTGCTGATGGGAGGATTAAAACTCTGAGCTCTTGTTTCCGTGAGCAGTTCACTACAACATAAAACCACAGCACCTCCCTCTCCCTAGAACATTATCAGCAAACCATCCCCACTCACTTTGCTGCTCTGGGCAGAGCTGCTCAAAGAGGAGAGAAGTAATTAGCACTTCATGCAGAGGCAAAAGTATCTGCAGTAAAACAAGGGTCTTATTGACAGCTGGAGAACTGATGAAGTATCCTAAGTGCGTATCATTAGCATCTCTCCATACTTCATTAGATAACTAAAAGGCAGGGCAAATAAGATAATTTATTCTTTTGCTATAAAGAATATGGCTTATTAAGATGTGGCTCTGCAGCATCTTTTTTGTCCAGCAGTGCCCTTGGGTAAGTCGTATATTTCCAGGGATCTTGGATCATTCTGCAGTGTTTTGTGTCTGCTCTTAGCATGTAACAGTCATTGCCACTCATGTTCTTCTCTCCTGGATTTCTCCTAACACTTAGTGGCAGGAAAGTTTGGAAAGTAGTTGGCAGCTCTGTGATTTGGGGCAACTGTGGGATGTAAATCCTGGGCTTTTTGCTCCCTGACCAGCTGAGCAGGAAGCCAGGCATTAATATTTTTGGTTCTCGTTTTTAATTTTAAGATGTTCATCTCAACAAGCAGTTTGTAACATCATTTTGAAATTGGTGGCTGCTGGCTGGGGTTGGGGTTTTGTAATCCGGCAGAATCCCTGCTGGAAGAATAAAGTGATTACAGGCATTAGTTCACTTCAGAGCTGTGAGTGATGCATTGCTTTGTCTCAGGATTCTGACAACCCAGACCTGCGGGATCGTGGCTACATCTACTGGCGCCTTCTTTCCACGGATCCAGTGACTGCCAAGGAAGTGGTGCTCTCAGAAAAGCCACTCATTTCTGAGGAGACTGATCTGATTGAGCCAACCCTGCTGGATGAGCTGATCTGCCACATTGGGTCTCTGGCTTCTGTGTACCACAAACCACCCAACGCTTTCGTGGAGGGGAGCCACGGGATCCACCGCAAGCACCTGCCAATCCACCATGGGAGGTGAGCTCAGGCAGCTGCGGGCATCACGGGCAGGGTTGGTTGTTTCCTTCTAGCAAACAGTTCAAAAGATGCCAAGATCTTTTAGAACACCCTGGTGGGACTTTATAGATAGTTTGCAGGTCATTCAAGGGGCCATTTCATGCAGAATGTAATCCTGGGTGTGGAGTTTCTGAGGTCAGAAGACACAGGAAGTATCAAAGTTCCTGTGTGAGGAGAAGCTGATTTTTTTTGAGAAGGCATTTGCTGTAAGTGCTCTTGACGTGAGTTTGAGTAGAAAAGCAGAAGCTTTGGATGAGTGGTGCAAGCAGGACTAGAGTGAGAACAGGCATCTTTCAGAAGATGGTTTTGTAGGAGCTTTGCTTCAGCAGCAGCACAGCTTTACGAGCCTGGCTCCTGGAATGCAGTATCACTTTCCTGGAACAGGCAAGTACAGGGATCCTTCACTGCTGGAATGTGAAATGGAGAAGGATTGGTAAAACTCCCCTTCTCACTTGGTGCCTGTAAAGCAAGGGAAGTGCAAAAGCCATCTAAGCCCCATCACTGTTAGGGCTTAAAAGAAAAGGAGTAGACTGACATGGTCTGTCTGACCTTTTGGGAGCTGGGGGAAATGCTTTGGCTCGTTGCCTGGTGCTTTAATGCATCCCAGGGATCAGAGTTCTGGCAGCAGGTCAGTTCTGCAAGAGCAGGCAGTGCCTCAGTCCCAGCTGGGGCTGTGTTGCTGTTCCCATGGTCCCTCATTCAGGTGAGCAGTTTGCTATTTGCACTGATGGTATTAATTACAAAAATGAGTGTATTTTGCAGCAAGAGGCAGAGTAGCCAGGCTTACCTCTTAATAATATTCCCAAAGTGACATTTGGAGTGCTATTTTTTGCTGTTGCACTGATAAATCAGTGTGCGATGCTGCTTCTTTGCTATTTTCTGACACCACTTCTCTGCTATTCTTAGCAACTAAAGCTATTTCTGTGGTGGCTGGCTTTGGGAAGCTGAGTTGTTTTCTCCCTGCCTGTGAAATCAAGTCTGGCTGCACTGACCCAGAATCAGCAAGCACAAATCTACCAGTTGGACAGGAAAAGCAGTGGCCACTTTCCCACCTCTCCTAATCAAAGATTTGTCTCAAAATGAGCTGGGCTAGCTTTGGGTTTTGGTGTTACCAGCCTTCCTGTACACTGTTGTTCCAGGTAACTACAGAAAATAGCATTTTAGGAGATTTAGCTCAGATAATTCAGCTTTTTGAAGGGGCAGTTTATTATCTTCTTGCATGTACTGTGTATGTGCTTGACTCTCGTTGCTCGTGCTTAGTCTGCTGATGTTAAGTATTTTCTGACTTTGGCAGAACCATTGCTTCAAAAAAACCCCAAAAAACGAACCTTCAGTCCTCAGTCAGCAGTGGGAAGCTGGGGGAAGGTCTGAGGGTGCTCAGCAGAGCGTGCTGCACACTGATCATGCTGATGCAGTGGTAAATTAAAAAATTGAGTGGGGTTAATTTAATGGCACACCAGGCTCCTCTGATGGGAGCTCACCTCAAGAGGCCCCATTATTGGGGTTTTCTGCAAGTTAAAGGTGTCCAGTGAAAGATAAGTCCAAACAGTTGAGGTGAGGTGATTTTTCTGTGCAACTCCTGCACTCCAGTGACCATTCTGGTGGCTGACCCGTGTGGTAGAGACTGATGGCACCGTGAGATGGAAATGGGGAGATGTCCACAGTGAATGTGGCCTAAGAGGGTCAGGACAGCTCTGTCTTGAGTGGTGCTTTCCTGGGTACAAACCTAGGAGGAGTTCTAGTTGGCAGAACACACTTACATGGCGTTTTGATTCATTTATTTTTCATTCAGAGCACTGTAGGACAGGTTCCTTGCAGCTCTCAGCTGATGGGCAGCCCCGTTGAACAGCTCACAGATGGTGAAATGTTCCTGCCTCTTCAGTGAGCCCAAGTGTCACAGAGCTGCAGATGTATCCCGAGGGTGGGGGAGAAATCTGATTGCTTGGCAGAGTTTCCTCCTGTGGTGGCTCCCACCACCCCTGCTCAGCCATCATTCGGCTGGGAAATTTGGGGAGATGTTAACAGGGCTCCTGGGAGAAGCAAATCTGGTTAAACTTGGGCAGGAGTCTCTATTTCCCTGTTTCTCAGGTGGCTACAGGAAATTTTTGCTTCTGGTTCAGGCTGTGCATCCCTTGTGACTCCAACATCTCGGGGCTGAACTCATAGGGCCAAATCTCCAATTCACATGGCCAAACCCAAGACTGGAAGGGGGAAATCTTGTATCAAGTCTTTTTACCCTTTTTAACCCACATATTCTTTACTAATTTCTTTTCTTTCAAAGAAAATGCAAAGTTGTTTATAGGAACCTCTTTAAAGAGACCCATTCTTTACAAATGGAAGCTTGGGGGTTTTGCTTTTTTTAAAACAAACCGACTTAGCTTTGTCCTTTCCTAATTTCTTATTGGGCTTCGGGGCAGCAGCAGTTACACAAGACACGGAGGGATTTCTGTGTCTCCATCAGGAGAAGGATGAGTAAGTGTTGAAGGGGTGGAGTGTTAGAGGGATTATATCCTGGGAAGGAACCGAGTGGTTTGTGCTGCGCCTCTCTCGCAGAGGCTGTTCCTGTTCCCAGGCTGGGGGTGGGAGTGGATCACAGCCACCACCTCTCCTCAGGAATGCTTCAGTGAGCAGTTCAGCACACTCAGCACTCCTCTCCCTGCTGAAGGCAGCAGCAGAAAGGACAGCTAATATTAGTGCTGTCGGGGCTCTGAAGCTTTTAATGCAAAGCAGCTTTCAACCCTTCCTGCTGCTGCCTGGTAACTAATTCATTCTGCGCTCCTTACACTCCATCTTTTCCTCCTGGTGCTGGAATTGGGAGCAGCTTAAACTCTGTGGCTGAATCTTTCCCCTCAATAGCTGAATAAGGATAAGAGAATTTTGGCTACTCAGAATCAGGAGCTGCAGTGCTTGCAGAACAGCCCCGGTGTTAAGCACCTTGTCAGGACACTAATTCCCCCAGCGATTGTGTGCAGTTACCTGCTGGCTGCAGTAACATCAGCTAGAAATCATTTTATCAGTTACTGCTGAAAACAGGATATAAAACAGGGTTTTAATTATCTAAAATATGAGCATCTCTGGATTTCAAGAATAAATACATTGTAGTGAGTTCTCCAAGAGCTACAGTTATTTTTTTATCTTCTCCTTGTTATCAAATTCAGTGACAAGTGAATATAAAAGATATAAAAGGTAGCCAGACTGCATATGATGATAAATTTTGGATGCTGTATAATGAGTGTTTCTAGACTAGTAATTAGCATGCCTGCTAACTCAGAGGAAAGGAAATTATTGATAGAAGGGAGGAATCAATTTTAGATTGAGTTTTTCAATTAGAAAAGACGGATGGACCTTGTTGCTGGTCAGGAGAAGGTGATTAATCTAGATCTGAGGGAAGTGGTGGAGTTTGCACTGGTTAGAGTAAGGGCTCAAGGGTTTTATCAGTGTTAGATCTCTGAGGAAATCTGGATTATTTGTTTTCCTCCGTGTTTTCATGTCATTCTCAGGCCCAGTGGGCTGAAAATCATCTCTGTAGGTTTATTCTGAGGTAGGAAGTTCTTCTTTTCAGTTCTGTAGCTCATGTAGTACCTATGGCTCTCTCTTTTGGAGGGGCTCTGTGATTCTCAGGGTGGGTAGGATTCACCCCTTGGAAGATTCCCTTTGCTGGGCTGAAAACCATGTACAAAGCAAGGAAAATCTTTGTGCTCAAAGTGATGAAGAGCCACGTGCCATAACCCTGCCTGCTGCAGGACAGTGCCCACATCAGCTGCTGGGATCCCTTTTTGCCTGGCCTCTGCTGCTGCTGAGCCACCTCTTGCTGTGTTTCCCGATGCTGCTGATGCCTAAAGAGGCCACCTAGAAACAGAGACTGGGCAGGAGTAAGGGAATAAAGGTGGATATTTATTTGAAAGGCCTTCAGAGGCACACCCTGGGCAGGCCAAGGGCTGCACCCAAGATGGACCCCGAGTCACGAGTTCTTCACACTTTTATAGCTTTGGGCCATTTGCATCTCAACCCAATTTCACCAATTAAACTTTAGCTAATGATGGAATTTCCCCTCAGCTTGCCCCCCTTCTCAAGATGCTGGGTTACACATTTTGGGCCTAGGCCGGGCTGGGTGTCCTTGGAGAGCAGCCTGGAGAGGCTTTGTTCTGTCTGTCTCAGCATGAGAGAGCAGCAGCTCCCAGGCTGCAGGACACTGCAGAGTTACACACTGGGAATGCAGGATTGGAAACATATAAAAGCTAAAACCTAAGGAATCACTGGGAACCTGGAACTGGAGACCAAAGGTGACTGATATTTGTCTTTTCTGCTTCTTGTTCTCCCCCCACAGCACTGATGCTGGTGACAGCCCCGTGGGCACCACGACCACCACAAACCTGGAGCAGCCTCAGGTCATCCCCTCCCAGGGTGACCTCCTGGGTGACCTCCTCAACCTGGACCTTGGGCCCCCCGTGAATGTTCCCCAGGTGTCCTCCATGCAGATGGGTGCTGTGGACCTGCTGGGAGGAGGGCTGGACAGCCTGGTAAGCAGCACATCCTCTTGAGCTGATGGGAGATAATTGGAGCTGTGCTTATCTCTGCAAAACCTTGATCATTTGTGCTTTTAATGCTCAGTGAGCCGAGCTCCCAGGGCTGAGTCCTGGAACTCCAGGAGGATTTAACCAGAGTTATTGTACCAACTTTCAGCAGGCTTTTCCTGCCCTACAATGAATGTTGCTGCATGCTGTAGAATCCCCATGGTCAGTGGATATATTTGTTCTGTGCATTTTCTGTCTCTAGAAGAAAACCAAAAAGTTGCTTTAAGGATGTTAAAGTGTTTCACTGCTTTCTATTTAAATCAGGCTCCCTTTCAAGATGGCATTTATCCCACCTAATCCCCAGCCCTCCTGAATATCAGTGCTAAACCTCTCAGGCTGTAACCCTGTGCCTTCCCATTTGTGTATTCTCCAGAGCACGTCATGGTTTAATATCGGTGACATTTTAATTGCAGTGAGGTCCAGAGGGAGCTCTCTGTGCAGTTCTCCCTGTGCCAGAGCTGCTCACAAGGCACCTGCCCTGGCACTGTCAGGGTCAGGCTCCAGTGGGAGCAGTCACACCTCCTTTCTGCTCTGGGGACTGAGCTGGGCATGAACTGCAGTGAGAAAATCACTTGGCAAGGAGCCAGCAGCAGGGGAGAGAGGTCAGTGCTGTGGTTTTTAGGCTGGTGGCAGCCAAGCAGTGAGGAGTGGTGACTGTAAGGATCAGCCTGGGAGCTGTTCCCAAGGCAGGGAGCACAGCACACAGATCCCCAGCTTCCTGCTGGCTTCCTCACAGGGGTGAGAAGCACTCCTAGGTGTATTTGTACTATGTAAATTGAGTGAGAATGCCCCAGTGGACATAGCTGGGTGTTTTTCAGACCCACAGTGGGTCTGTCTTGCTTGAGGTTTGGCTTGTGGTGAGTCGGGCTGAGTTATCTCTGCCTGGTTTGGGTGCACTTTCAGTTCTGAGTCAAGCTCTGAATAACAGAGGTAGGAGGCAGCTGGATGAACCCCAATTCAACAAATCCTTATCTGTCAAATATATATATATATATTTTAAGCTGCTGTAGAATTATTAAAGCAAATGTTAAACCCATTTCCAGCTCCAGTGTTTCATGGGCTAATGAGCTGGAAACAATCTAACCCTTAATGGCACTCACAGAGGTCAGAGGTGCTGTAGGCTCTGCACTCTAACCAGAGGTTTGTTTGGTTAGCAGGGACACTGCTCTCACTGGGGATTAGTAAAATGATCAAACTGGACTTGCTGGGAAAGCAGGCAGTGAGCCCAGAGCAGTGACCTGTGCAGCCTTTCCCTGCACTGCAAGACATGCCTCTAAAAACCTGGGACTGGGAATGAAGGCACTGCAGAAGGTGGTGCTGCCTGTGGTGCCACAGGATGTTTGCACTTAAATTCCTCTGTGCTGCCTTGCAGGCCTCTCACCATAACCCTTTGTTTCTCATTAGTGTCACACAAATAAATGGACACAGTAGAACTAAAACTTGGTTTTGGGAGAAGAGCTGTCTCGCAGCTGGCATTAAGGGGCTTAATTTAGTGACCTGCTTTGACAGTGGAGCTGTTAGTTGAAATGGTACCAGGCTTTTACTTAATATTTTTCTCAAGCCTTAAGTACATCCGTGGGGTTATGGAGTGTGATCTGACAAAATGATCCTGTCTGGATGGGGAGCTGCTGTGCCTGGGGCTGCATGGCCAGCACTCTCTTAGCTGAGTAGATGGGGAAGCACTAAAAACAAAATCTGAATCCTGGTGTGGGTTTTGAAGGTGGATGCTTTCTATTGGAGTGCTGTTGCATCAGAGCTCCAGCTTTTCCTTCCCCTGGTCAGTCTCTTTTCTCAGGTAACAAGTGACAGGATAAGAGGGAATGGCCTCTGCTTGTGCCAGGGGAGGTTTAAATTGAATATTGGGAAATCTGTCTTCACCAAAAGGGTTTTCAAGCGCTGTCCAGGGCAGTGGTGGGGTCACTTAAAAATCGTGTAGATGTGGAACTTGGGGACATGGTTTAGTGGTGGCCTTGGCAGTGCTGGGGGAATGCTGTGGAGGTCTTTTCCAACCCAAATGACTCTAGGATAATAAGCTTAATTAATGAATGAATGGGATCTGTGTGTTTGTTTGTTGCTTTAGGCACGTGTTTAACGAGTCTCAAGCTGGGTTAACCCTAACCTGGTATTACCCAAATTGCTGGGAAGTGTCCTGGGCTGCAGGGCTTGCCAGGAGGGCTGGCTTTTGGATCTCAGGCTAAAATTAAACCACATCTGTGCCGTGCCAAAATCAGCCTCAAACTGCAGATCCCGCAGGCCTGATTTCTGTGTGTGTGGGGAGGAGGTGAGACACATCCCACTGTACCCCTTAAAGAAGGGCTGAGCTCTTCACCCTTCGCCAGGGATCAAAAACACCTTGGGGCCAGCGATGCCTGAATTGTTCTGCTTTGAAATTTCCATTTCTGGTACTCTTTAAGGTTTTTTTAATGCATTTCTTCCCCTGCTTTGTTGGGCAGACCGAGGCTGCACGCTCTGTGACGGTGACATTGCCTCAGTCCTGAGTGCCTCAAAGGCAGCTGGAGGTCTGGAAGAGGCTGCTGGCAGCATCTCAGCCAGTTTGTCACACCCACTCAGTGTCATCTGTTGGTCCCCTCTTCTACCCCCTTGTCTTTGGTCTGATCAGAGGGATGTTGTTGCAGTGAAAGTCCCAGTGGCACTAACCCAGAAAGACCAACAGCAGCGTTAACTTCCATGGAAGATGTCATTCTGCATTTCCATTTCTTAAACTGTGGGGGTTTGTTTTAATTCCAGGCATTTAAATAGAGACTGAATGGTGTAAAACCGCATAAACACCAAATTAATATTGTTCATTTGAGTTGTCCTCAGCATTGCTAGATATTTATCCCCATGACTAGTGAGACTCCAGCTGCTTGAGAGGTTAATTTCTTTAGTGAGTAAATCTTATTTTATCTCCATAGTGAGTTCTGTAATTGGTATTAAATGTAACATGCACGCACAGATGCTGAGCATGTGTTAACAATTGAAAAGAGGAGAAAAAGGACCTTTGGTACAAGAGCATTGCTTATAAGCAGAGTGGAGTTGCTGTAGGACTTATGGAAAGCTGTTTTTAGGGAACAGGTTGTGCCTCTGTTGGCCACCATGGGCAGATCTTGCTCTTCTCTGCTCAATTTTCTTTTTCTATAAAATGATGACTAAGCCCACTTTACCAAACTATTTGGGATCTCCAGCTCTACAGTGTAAAGCAGCCATAGCAGTACTAATGGGGGAGAAACAAAACTTCTGTGACAGCAGATTGCTGGGGGCAGAGCTGTGCATCCTGAGAGCTGGAGTTTGATGCTTTTTTCACTCAAGTGGCTGAATTTGCTGAGGTTACAGTCACTCTCCCAACTCCTGTGCAGTGGTGCAGTGCTTTGCAGGATGTCTGTCTGTGCTGACATGACATTTTTGCCTTTAAACCTTGTTGTGTGTTCATTTGTTCTGCAAATCTGTGGAGCATGAGAGCTCTGTGGGCACATTGTGCTTCCTGGGAGCCCCTGCATTGAACGGGAGCAGGGCACTGTGGCCAGGAGCCAGGAAGGCTGGCTTGAAACCCGGGGGCAGAGCAGTAAATCTGCAGGAATGGACAGGCTTGGATTGTCTGTTATGTAAGGATTTTATTTAATACTCTAGCCACTCATCTGCAAGAATATTATTGATTCGAGACTGGCAGCTGGTCAGGTTGATTTATGTCCTAAACTGAAAAGCTGTTTGATAAACACTGAATATCCCCAGTTTTCTGTAACACCTGGACTGGTTTGGGCTGTTCCAGGTAGGGCTGTGCCCCTCTATGTAATCAGGCTGGATTTAGGGGGGTCTGACCCCAAAACCCCAAGGGTCTGTTCCACACGATTCAGGGCTGTGTCCCACCACTGCAGTGGGATGGAGGGTGGGAGCTGAGCACCAGTTCACCCTGAGCTCCAGACACTGTGGTCTTGGCAGCCTGGGAAGAAAGCCCTGTTCCAGCAGTCTGAAGTGCCTGTTACATCCCAAAAGCTGTGAGCAGGGGCTGCTGGTGTCACTCCCTCCCTGTCTGACTGCTTTCAAGTGCAGAATTCAAAGTCTGGCCTCAATGGACAGCACCCTGGGGTGTTGGGGTTGATTAGGGACTCACCAATGTTTTATAAGAAAGCCTCAAAGTGACCTCCAGTCTGCGCTGGCTGCCACATTCCTCTGCTGGCTCTGCAAGTGATTTGCTGTGTATAACCTTAGGAAGATTACTTCATTTACGTTTTTCTGCAACTACAGTGTGAGAGTGCCTGTGCCGGGTCAGCCCCAACATCCATTTATGCAGTGGATGTGATGCTTTCCCAGAGTGCTCCTCCAGCCTTTGGCAAGGAGCTGAGTGACTCCTTTCATCTGAGCTGTTGACGTTTGATGAGCTACAAAGGAATGTATTAAGATTCCTGACAAAGGACACATGTCCATTGCTGGGGCAGGGCTGGTGTGGAAAAGGAGCTATTTTGGTGGCTCACTCATTCATATCTGATTCAAAGCTGTTGTAGCAGTCATAGGACTGCTAGAGCTTTGTGAGCTGCTTGTTTTTTTACTCTTTGGAGAATGAAAATGATTAGGACTCAGCTTTGCTTGCTGATGGAAATCACCCAGCAGGGCAAAGCATCAGCAGCAAGTGCAGGGACACTGGTGACTGTGGTGTTGGCAGTGTGACCTGTCCTCCAGCAGCTTGGACACAGCTGTCCCTGCTTTGGAGAGCAGCCCTTCTGCTCTGCGAGCCTGCCTTGGTGTGCAAACACACAGAACAAGGCACCACAATGCCTCTGTGTGAGCCACAGTGGTGCCTGCCATGAGATCCCTGCAGCCCGTGCCGGTCTGTCCTGCAGCTCAGAGCTCTCTGACAGGACCAGCCTGCACAAGGGGGCTGCCAGCAGCCCTGCTCTCAGCATCTCCCCCCATCCCTGGCAGGTGAATGCCTTGTGTCCCTTGCTGCCCTGTTACTGAGCGCAGGCAGCACCTTGAGCTGCGGTGCTTGACTCCTGATTTGTGGTGTGAGGGAGCGAGGAGGCAGCAATTGGCCCCTGTTAACCCGTGAATTGTGGTCCACAAAATGCTCAGCTGCCCTGGAAGCCCTGATTATGCTGTGGACACAAGGCAAGGCAGTTGCTGAGCAGTGGTTGTTGAAGCTTCTGTCCCTGGCTCCACCCTCCCTGTTTTTTTTTGGTGCTCCAAAAGCCTCACGTCATTTTGCAGAAGTGATTGTAGCCCCTCAGGATCACATGAACACTTCAGCAGAGTCACTTCATTACAAGCTGCTGTTAAGATGCAAATAAACCCTCCTAATGCAGTAACTCCAGCACTGCTACACTTCATAAGTCAGCATAACTGCTTCCACAGGGCTGGAATTGCAGGGCAAGGGTTCTCCAACTGCAGAGCAGCTGCGGCGCCGTCCAAGCCAACTTGTGCAAAGTAAAGGTGCTGATGCAGTTTTAGAAGAGGTGATGGCTCTGGTTTTATTGATGCAGGGTTGAGCCCAGCCTCTTCTTCAAACCCATGTGGCTGCTTGGGTGTTGTTATGGCAGGATGGGTTTGGAGGGAATAAAAAGAATTCCTGATTGAAGAGCTTTTATGTATTTGGGGGCCGAGACTCCCTGTTCATCCTCTACTCATCTCCTGGAGCTGGCAGCTCTTCATCCTGGGCAGAGGCTTTGTGCTCTTCAGCACGAGGCAAAGCTGCCGACTTTGGGATCAGGATGAGGGGTTTGCAGTGCCTCAAATTCCCTTGGACCATCAAGAGCCAGCCCTTTTCCACCCCACCTTCACAGCGAGCATTTCAGCCCAGTGAAGCTGACAGCTGTATTAACATGGTCCTCCCCTCTGTGGGGCTGTTCCTGACTCTCCTGTAAGGCAGATCCAGGTTATCCTTGTGGCAGGAGTGTCTGTCTGCCCATGAGACAAATCGAGATGGTTAACCAGAGCTGCGAGTCCTGGGGAATTGCTTCAGCAGCACTTACGCCTGACTAATATCTGTTTCTTTCCTTCTGTACTCTGCCTGTCACTCCAGATGGGAGAGGACACTCCGTGGGTAATTGGTTCCTGTTCCCTCTGTCTTCCTCCTTCCCTCTTACTCACACACATCACTGTTACTGTCTCTTCCATCATTCTGAGTTTGGAGTAAAGTTATGATTTGGGCATCTCGCAGGAGGAGAAACAGACCTGGAGCTCCTGAATGGGGAAAGCGTCGGTGCCATGGGAGGGTGACAGGCAAGAAAAACAGAGCAAGAGACTTTGTGCTGCTGCAAGGGGAAGTGCAGCCCGGATCTGATGGGGAACTGATCAGTTCTTTATTAACTTCCCCCCTTTAACTTCTGGTGCAGTAGAAATGCTGTCACTTCTCTCCTCACTCTGGGCAGAGCCAGCTCTGCCTGTAGGGACCTGGAGGAGCTGCAGCTCCTTGGCGCTGGCTCTGCGGCTCTGGAGCACATCTGCAGTGCTTGGGCCCGAGCACAGGAGCCAGGAGAGGCTCAGGCTGTGCTCTGCAGAGCCCTCCAGCCACTAAAGAGAGGCTGCAGCAGCTCAGAGCTTCCTGGCATTGGAAAGAGATGTTGGGTCCAATCTGGAAACACACAGGAGCTCATGGTAAATTCTCTGAGCCAGTCAGGGGGTTTTTTCCCCTCCTCCTTTTGAAAGCTGGAGTCTTAACTCAAGCAATAAATCCAAATTCTGCTTTCAGAATTTCAGGCCCCAAGGCCTGACATTTACAGGAAATGGAAGACCTGTGGATAGCTTGAGGAACCCCAATATGTCATTCTCTGTCCCTTGCAGCCAGTATCAGTGTACGAGCTGCTTCGAGGTTGGGTTCCTACCCTGCAGCTCCTTCTGATGAGTGTAGTAGGAAATGGTAGAATAGTTAACATCTGGCTTGATTATGCAGAATTATTCAGTCATTTCCATAATACCCTTTGTAAAATGCTTGCTGTTTGATAAACCAGCCTTTCTCCTGCTGCAGACAACGGTAGCAGAAATCCTCCGTGCACACAATAATATCTGGGAATGAACTGGATTCTTTCTTTTCCCCCGGACTTCGCTGCCTGTCAATATAAAGCATGAAGTTCATCTGCATGCAAGACTATGAATAGGGATGAGGTGTAATAGTTGCATTTATTACTCCTCAGTGAGCCAGTAACAAGATGTAAATGATCTGATATATTAATCTAAACCGTGGCTTGGCTTAGAGAGCAGTCAATAGAACAAAACTCTGCTCTGTCAGGCTCCTTCTGTGGAGGAGACTTGACAGTGTAATAAGCCTTATTTTATAAGCTCAATATTAATTGGATTTGCATCCTCTGGCTGGCTTCCTTTGGTCTCTGACTGATCCTTCTTCTGACTTTGGAATCACTCACTTTTATCTGTTATTTCTTAAATCAGCTATGCAAAACTGGGCAGCCAGAGCCTGGGTTGCTGTATGGAGAGGGGGCTGTTGAAAAAGATGAGGAATCTCCTCAGCTTCTGCCATGACCTCAAGTAGGGATAAACTGAGTCCCACCCAGGAAAAAAGCTCTTAAGGCTTCTTAACAAAAAGCAAATGGTGATTTGTTCTTTTCTAGCACCTACTTAGGGTGGCTAATGTTGCATCAGGTGGCTCCTGTGGGGACTAGGGGAAGGAGAGGTGCCCAGGGATAGAAGAGAGATCCAGGGAAGCACAGGGATTTGTCACATTTTACAGGTTTTATGGAGGTTAGTTATCATCTGGTAAGTCACTGTTTTATACCTTTGCTGCTCTTCTCAGGGCAATTTATCCTTTTTATCTGTGCTCTGATGGAGAGAGGTATGAAGCTTTATGGTATCTCTTGACCAGCATAAAACACATTTGCTGTGAGATCTCTCAGGGAACAGGCTGGAAGGGATCAGAGCAAAGTTAATTTCCAAGTTTTTTGTGCAGAAGGAAAAGGTCAGAGCCTTTTTGGCTCTAAGCATGGGCACTCCTGGAAGCTTCTGCTTCAGCTATATGGTGCATTTGTTCAATATTCTGACACACCAGCATTTATTTGAACAATATATCTGGAGCCTTTGTTGACCCAGTTTGTCACATGCTGTTTTAAAAGCAAACTAACTCCTCAAACCCTAATCAAATGGAAGAGCAGAACCATCCACGGGGTGAGCTGTGATGTTCTGATCTGCCAGTCGAGCCTTCTTCTAATGGGGCTGGCTCCTACCTCACCCCTGCACTTGCGTCATCCTCTGTGCACACTGTCAGGTCATGTTCCTTGTCTGAATGTGACCCAAAAAAAACCCTGTTCTAGGCAAAAACATTACCCTGGTCTTCAGAAGAAAAGCCTGGGACACAGATAAGCCTGGAGATGTCTCTGCAGTGAATAACCACTGCAGATCTGTGCTTGTTTCCTCCTGGCTATCAGTCATCTGTTAAGTGCATTTTAAATATTCACAGGAGTGATGTTGCACTTGCAAGCAGTGCTTGTAGCCAAGCCTGGGAGCCTGTCCTGATCTCTGAATTCTCCTGAGCGCGTAGAGTGATGTGGAGGTTTGAAAAATCAGCTTTGTCACTGGGAATGTGGTCTGGGTGCTTGGTAAAGGGAACTTGTGGGGGGAGAGCTTCTAGGTGGGCTGCAGAAGGGTTTGGCAGAAGGGCCCCAGAGAGGATTTAGTGTTTATGGAGGAATGTTTCACTCACTTCAGACTGTGGATGTGCAGCTTGGCAGAAATTGGTACTGAAATAGCCTGGTGCACTGTGAGGTCTCTTTGCTTTTGCTTTGCCCATTAGATGATGAAGCTGTTTTTTCCCTGTCTGAGGGAGGGGGGGCATCTTCAAAGCCCCCCTCTCTGAGCTGTTGTAAGAGCCAGCACAAATCCCATTCTCTTTCTTCCTTGTTGTTGAAAAGAGCCGCGTGTCGGAGGAACACAGCCAAGATGCTTTGTGTTTGCCCGTGGTTCGTAGCTGTTCCCTAGAAAACTGAGGCTTTCAGGAAGTGAGCCTTCCTGTCAGTTTTATTTTTATGCCATTTCACAGTTACCCCACTGGGTTTTGTGGAGCTGCTCGGGGCCTGCTGGCAGCAGCAGGGCTGAAGGGGAAAGCGCCGATGCATGAAACGTGAAGAAAGGAGGTTTTGGTGCAGAAACAGGCGCCAGAAGGGATGGATTTTTGTTCTTATTAACCTGCAAAACGCTCCTGTCCACAGTGAATGCGTGGGGTAGTTCTCCAGGTAGCTCTGCTCACACAGCAGCAAGCAGCCCCTCTGTTCCCTGTGCTTCCCCAGCCCTGCATTTCCGTCTGTCCTGCACCAGGAGCGATCCGAGCTCGTGGCGCCCGGGCCCCGCTCCGGCCGTCTGACACTTGGCTTAAATGATCTCGGTCTTCCTCTCCTCTCTCTCCTTCTCTCTTTCAGCTTGGCAGTGACCTTGGCGGGGGCATTGGAGGAAGCCCGGCAGTAAGTGCCATTCCATTTTTTTCCCCAATTTCTGAAGCTGCTCAAAGCTCAGGGTTTTGCAGTGTAACCTCACCTGGAAGGTGCTTTTTAAAGCCCCAGAGATGTTTGAAAATGGATAAATGCAACTGAAACACACCTATGTTGATTTGAGTCCAGCTGCCACCTGGGCTTTCCTAAGAGCAGCCATGGCCAGAGCTGTTCACTCTCTCTGCTTAGCTCTTCTTCCTCAGAGCTTTTAGTTGGAGCACCAGCGTTAACCCTGGCAGTGCCTCATCCTTGTGCAGCTGCTTTAGCAGCTCAAAGGCCAAGGATGCTCATCCCTGCTCACAAAGCCTGGTCTGTAACCCTAACCCAGTGTCAACCACAGACTTGCCTGAACTCAGTGCTTCCTCCTCCCAAACTCCACGTAAGATTTTCTCCTGGACATCAGGGTCAGGTGTTCTGAGCTTTCCTACTACGTGTGGTCAGTGCTGCCACCGGCCACCTCCTCTGTGCCTGTGCTTTGTGGGTGTCCTCGTGCCTACAGCCAGGGCATGGGAGAGTTTCAGCCTGCTTTCAAAGCACCCTTGGCTTCCAGCTCATAGCAGCTTCTTCCAGAAAAGCATGGAAAGGGAATGAAACATGACTTGGAGATGCAGTGGGCAGGAGGGAGTGTGCTTCCAACCTACAGCCAGAAGTGGTGTGCCCTAGAAAGCTCCAGTCCCTCTTCCCAGGACTCTGTATCCAATAATTCAGTGAGGAAAGCCATACTCACTTCTGGAGGGAGGGCTTTGCAGAGACCGTTGTTATGGCTGCAGTCATTCTCTCTACTCCTTTCCCTGCGAATCTGGCATTCCTTTCTTCCTTCAGCTCGAGGGCAGAGGAGAGCACAGTGCGCCTGTACACCCAGGCAGCCCTCAGCAGGGCATGGGAGGCAGTTCCTGTGGTGATCATACCTACAAAGCCAGGTCTCTGCCCTCCTGGGCCGGCTAAAACCCCCCAGGCAGTTCTGTCCTGCTCATTCTGCCTGTTTCTGGGCTGCTGGCTGGGGAATCCTGTTCTCAAGCACAGCATTCATCCTCCTAGGAAGAGAATTTGGGAGTGTAACTTGAGTGTGACTGTCCCATCTGAAGCTGGGCACCTAAAGGTTAATATTCCAGCTTTGGTGCCCTCATTTAGGCCCTGAGAGGGAAGGATTGCCCTTCTTGCAGGAAGGTTGTCCTGTGGCAGACTCTGCTTCACGTAATGAACCTTTTGGGCCCCAGTGCTGAGAATGCAGAGTTCTGGCTTTGGGTGGGAGTACCCAAACACGGTCATGACTCCCTTGCTATCTCTGGATATGCAAAATCTTGCAGATTCCTGAAGGCTGACGTAGTTGGGGGAAGATTTGAAGCATTTGCTCTTTTCCCTGGGTTTATGTAGGGTAGATCCACAAAGCATATTGTCTTAGGAGAAGGAGATACGGAGAAGAAAGATTCCTCTAAAGTGGGAATAGATAACTGGAGCTATAAAAAATGATGTGGAAGCTTGGTTGAGGTGACAGCCGAGTGCAGGGATTAGCTGCCAAGAGCTTTGGAATTCAAATGCATAATTTAGCACTATTGATAAATCAGCGGGGAAGCTGCAAATGGCTTTAAAATATTTAGGATATTGCCCGAGTTCATGCTTTATTTAACAAGTAGTGCTCACACGTGATAATAATGAGTGCCTGTTCTTTCTGACTCCTCCAGGTGGGACAGACCTACATTCCCTCCTCTGTGCCAGCCACCTTTGCCCCTTCTCCCACCCCAGCAGTGGTCAGCAGTGGACTCAACGATCTCTTTGAGCTCTCGTCTGGCATAGGGATGGCTCCTGGAGGATACGTGGCTCCCAAGTCTGTACGTAAGGAAAAACAACCATCCCCAGTTTATTGCCTTCCCTCGGGCTGCGAATCTCACACTGCTCACACATCCCATTTATTGTGGGTTTCTGGCGCTAAAAGTTCAACTCAGTCCCATTAGGGGTGCCCTGGGCTTTTCAACTGCGTGTTGGAGACCATGTTAGTTATTAGTTACAGACTTCTGGCATTTTAGCAGTTCCCTCATTTTACCTGTGACAGTATTCCTCTAAAGAATGGCTTAGGTAAGATCCAAGACTTTGAGTTGTGTCAGAGCAGCTTTCCTGCAGACCTGCTTCTTAACAAGCTTCCCCAGGAAACTGGGGGCAAGACGTAATTTGCAACACCTTTCCAAGCAGATTTGTTTATTTGGAGGAATCCAACGTGACAGTGGAGATAAAATCATGTGCTTGGGATGATGGTGCCGCAGTGGAATGCAGAGAAACGTTCTGTCAGCGACAGAGACCGCAGAGGCTTTGGCTGAAGCGTGAAGTTGGGAGGGATCATGAGACACAGAACATGGTTCTGGAAACTGGCTGTGGAGCAGCCATGGGGAGCTCAGGCTCCTGAAAGGGAATAAACAAAAATTAGCACTCAAAACAGTCCACGGATGGATAATCTTACGCCGTCCTCTGAAACTGAGGATCTCAAGGTACTGCAGACCATACTCAAAGCTTTTGGTCCTTGCAATTATTACACCATATATAAGACCAAGTATAAAAAACCCACAGTTATTCTGAGCTAAGTACTGCCTCATTTAGCACCACTCAGATTTGAGTCTGGGTTTTTCCCACAAGAGGTGATTTGGGAATCCAGAACCCAACAGATAATAGTATCAGCCCTGTGATTTTATTTGGTTCAAACTTTAGTATTGTCCTGCCTCTAATAGCCCAGCCAGCCCTTGGAGAAAGCTGTCCAGCAGCAGACTGGGTGAGTCTCACGTTGGTATGACAGACACAAGCTGTCACTGCTCTTGTGCACACTAATGCTGTAGTAAATTTGATTTCTTATGTGAGTGCTGTGAACAAATAGGGATTAGGAGCAGCAAGCTTCTTTCTCAGTGGTGAGCTCCATCCTCTCAACACCCCATGTCCCATCTTCCCTGTAGTGTTCCTTTAGCCTTTGTGGGCTTAATGTGCCGATGTAGCTGGATTTCTGAGCTCAGGACTTCTGTTTATTGGAAAACTGTGCTTGTTCGTTATCTTCAGGCCAGGCTGCTCACGCTGAATGACATCTCTTGTGTTCAAGGTTTGGCTGCCTGCAGTGAAGGCTAAAGGGTTGGAGATCTCAGGCACATTCAGCCACAGGCAGGGACACATCTACATGGAGATGAACTTTACCAATAAGGCTTTGCAGCACATGACTGACTTTGCCATTCAGTTCAATAAGAACAGGTAAGAAATTTAGAGCAATGCACTGTGTTCAATGGGAAAGGAGTTTGTGCCTACACTGCTAAATTTAGGGAGAGCTTGTGCTTAGGTGTATGATGCAGACATGGAAATAGCTTGGATGATACAGCCTGACCTCCCCATCACACCAAAATTGTGTGAAAGGGCTGAAAACACAGATAAAACTGAGAGGAAACAGGCAGCAGACAGTCCCAGCTCTGAAACAGCATCTGCCCCATGTAACCCCTGGGGAGTTTTTCAGCAGCCTCATGAGGTGTTAGGCAGGTTGGTGGGTTTATAGCCAGTGAGTGCCCTGGGGAAAACAAGAGCACAGACAGGCAGGATCTGAGCTGCACAAATACCAACCTGTGATGCCTCTGCCTCCTGGCTTAATTGCTGTGCTGCCCCTCAGACTGTCTGGAAGCACAGGACTCCTGAATAAAGCTGCTTGTCACTGAAGGAGCTGCACGTTGGGAGCCTGTGGCACACGTTCTCCCTGTAACAGGCAGCAGAACAATTCTGTCAGAAGCAGCAGCCACTTGAAAGTTTAGAGCTTGGGTGATAGAATTCAGATTGTTCTTGGAAACCCATCTCAGCCAAAGGACACGACATGGCAGCACAGCCACGGTGTCTTCCCACAAATACCCTTTCCAGAGAGTTTATCCCATGGTTTGCTGTGTGTTATCTTCAGCAAGGACCGGGCTACTCCTTATCAAGACTGCAAAGAGTATCTTGTGACTGACATGTTCTCTGTATTCCTTATTATCACTTCACTGGAAGAGGGTTCTCTCTACTGAAGATCCACTGAAACCGTTTCTTTAATCTCACTGTTAGCCTTGCAAATTCAGGATTTCTTGGGACGAATAAGATTTACTTAGAAAAGTCATTATGCTAAGTAAGTCTTAGTAAATGTTCTCCCTGGACTGCCATATTTTCTGGAGAGTTTTGCTAAGCTGCTATATGTGAATATTTCATGCAAATTGGTCTGGAAAAAAAGGCATTTTGTTTGTGATTTTTTTTTCCCATACATCAAGCTGTGTTTTAGCCACACCTGTGTGGTTCTTCAAGGATGCAGAAGGTTTAAATACTGCACAGCAAACCAGCAGTTTTTCCTCTTGCAGCACAACCCACTACTATTTACTCTTTTACAAATACTGTTCTCCTGTCACTGCTTTCCACTGTGGCTGGTGCATTAGAAAGAGCTGCAGAGGGCTGTTTTTTTAAGTGTAAATATTAAGGTTTGTGATTGGGAAGTTTCTGTTGCTTTTGCCTCCTTTCCTGCTGCTGCTAATCGTGTTCACTGCAGTCTTGGGATAGAGCATTAAAAGAAAAAATAAAAGAAAGCTAAAGCTCTTGTGTGCTGTAATATCCCAGCCCCTTAGTAACAAACTGCAAGTTTGGTTTCCCTCTGAGTCCTAGGGAAAACAGGAGGGTTTGTGTCCTCCAAGGTGAAATGGCTGCAGAAGGCAAATCATGTGGCTAAGCCCTTGCTAGGAATATTCCTATTTCAGCTCCCCAGAGCTGGAAACTAAGGAGAACGAAGAATGGGGCATTTATTGGTTCCTGAAAGAGTGACAAACCTGATAAATGTGGCTGACTGTGCAGAGACAGCATCAGGCTTTTAGTGAATAAAATAAAAATACACACCTATCCATCCTGCAAATGCCCTGAGACCTCTGAGCTGCTGTGAATTCTGCTAAAGAGAAATGCATTTATGAGTGGACACCAAAACATCTGGGCTTCCATCTGCTTTTGGAAAGCAGCTGGTCCATGGTACAGGAGTGCTGTGTTAAATGGGAGCTGCTTTCCCTCTTCTCCACGCTGAGCAGAGGTGCCTGTGGAATTAAATGTTCTTGGACTGAGCAGGGAAGTAAACATTGCTGGGACACATCCCCAGTGAAGGAGCCTCCAAGCAGGCAGCTGAGCCAGGTGCTGTCATTGAGGAGCAGGCAGCTGGATGTGTTGATTCATTTGTTCTGCAGTGCTGTTCCAAGCCACATGTTCCTCCTTGGCTTCTGTTTGTTGTGTGCTGGCTCCAGTTCCCTCTGCCACAGCTCCCAGGCATGCAGCAGCCATGCAGTGTGTGATGCACCCTACCTGCCCTGCTCTGGAGCTCAGGGAGAGAGAAACAACACCTGGCTCCGAGTCTAGGTCATTCCTTGCTGGGCAGGATGGTGCTCAGCACACAGACCAGTGCCATGTGGGTAATGGGAGAGTTCCCTGGAGCTGGTCTCTGGGGCAGGAGTTATAATTTGTCAGCAAGATCACCCTGAGTGAGTTTCCCATGCCTTGTCCTACTTTGTCTGCTCATTTGAACAGTGTTCCCTCCCTGGAGTAACAACTCAGGAGTAGTGGGAAGATGAGCCAGGTGGTGCTTGACAAAAGGAACATGATATTTTGGACAAATTTTGGACAATGCAGGGCTGCTCTCATCACCTCTGTTTTTCTCTTGCGCAGCTTTGGGGTCATCCCAAGCACCCCCCTGGCCATTCACACACCTCTGATGCCAAACCAAAGTATTGATGTCTCCCTGCCCCTCAACACTCTGGGACCAGTCATGAAAATGGAGCCTCTGAACAACCTCCAGGTAAGGATTGTCTCCTTCTGGAGCTCAGCAGCTGCTCAGCCCAGTTTGGCCCAACACAGTGTGGTAAGGCTCTAATCACAAAATACCACGTGTAACCCGTCAGACCTCATGGATTTGGGCCTCGAGTCTGGCCGAAACTTAATCCTCTTCCTTTTCCTAGCTTCTCCCAGAAAAACTGAAACAGAAACTTCTTGGATTTTGTGACTTTTCAAACACCTCAAACGGACTGCTTGCATCTGTGTGGATTAAGGGCTTTGTTCCTGTAACACTGTTCTGTAAACTGGGCATGGGGTTTGCCTGGACTCAAGAACTGGAGCAGGTCATAACAGAGAAGGAACCTGTGGTGGGGCAGGCAGAGACAGCTGTCAGTAAGAATTGAGGCAATTAAAGGAATTGCAGGGAAGGTGGCAACTGCTGAGTGATTAATATTTCTGTAGTGCTCTTAAATTCCAGGGTGCTTCACAAAGGCACACATCCCTGCCCCAGATAGCTTAATCTGAGGCAAACAGTGTGTTCCAGGAAAGGCAGAGGAGAAATGACGTGAGCAGCTAATGTTTCATTAATGAGGGTGTTGGTGCATGGCGGGGACAGCACTCCCTGGAGGAGCCTCTTGATCAGATTGGGGCTGTCAATCTGATAAAGGCAGGACAGATCCAGGGAGATGTTCCCTTCTGCTTTGGAGCAGAGACTGTCTCCTGTGGTCTGGAAGTCATCAGGCAGACAATTCTCCCTGGAAGGAGGCTCTTCCCTATTGCTGCTGATGCCTAAAGAGGCCAGCCTAGAAACAGAGACTGGACAGGAGTAAGGGAATAAAGGTGGATATTTATTTGAAAGGCCTTCAGAGGCACACCCTGGGCAGGCCAAAGGCTGCACCCAAGATGGACCCCGAGTCACGAGTTCTTCACACTTTTATAGCTTTGCTCCATTTGCATCTCAACCCAATTTCACCAATTAAACTGTAGCTAATGATGTAATTTCCCCTCAGCTTGCCCCCCTTCTCAAGATGCTGGGTTACACATTTTGGGCCTAGGCCGGGCTGGGTGTCCTTGGAGAGCAGCCTGGAGAGGCTTTGTTCTGTCTGTCTCAGCATGAGAGAGCAGCAGCTCCCAGGCTGCAGGACACTGCAGAGTTACACACTGGGAATGCAGGATTTGAAAAATATAAAAGTTAAAACCTAAGGCATGACTGCCATGTGCAACCTCACTGTGGAGTGGAGGTCAGCGACTCCTGCTTCTGCTCTGGGTCCTCCAGAATGATTTTCCCAGTATCCCAAAATGCAGTTAACTTGCACTGTAGCTGTCTCTCTCACCTCAGGTCTCCAGGAGGTGGAACTGGGTTGGGTTCCTGCAGAGTAGCAGCCCACAAAGGGGAATATTTTGAAGCAGCTCATTCTTCTTTTAGTTGAAGAGAACGCAATGGAAGTTACTATTTATTCTGCCTGAGCAACTGTTTTTTCCCCTTCTTTCGACTTCCATTCTGGGGCTTATGACTTATTGATGAGTCTTTGGGCAAACAGCTTGAAATAGCTTCTCTGGCACTCAAAGGAGCAGTCCCACACTCGGGCTCCCAGCGCAGTCGTGTGACGGGGGAGCTCACAGACAGTGAATGAATTCCATGGCCTGTCTTCCACAATTTGCCCTTCCAGCCTCTGGAAGAGCTGGGTTCCCTCTGCAACCAGGCCATGAAGGTGAGGTTACATTTGGGTCAGCTGTGGGGAAATCTGGCTCCTGCTCTGAAGGGAGTGTGGAGGTGACAGTCCCAGTCAGCCTCCACAGCACTGGGGACTCTCAGCAAGGCAGCCTCAAGTCGCTGCTTCCTTTGATCAGGAAGGAAGTGAAGTATTTGGGTTATTAAATCTCTAAAGGGCTTGGAACACAGTTTGTTTCTTGTAGCATCTCCTGCTAGAACAAAGCTAAGAGAAAACATGTGAGGAAACCTCCAGCTACCTTCTATTGAGACAGTGGAGCATTCATTAGTGCCAGACTCAGTTGTTAATTTGCTAAAGCTCTCATTGCCATAGAAGTTGGCTGCCCTTTTACAATTGGGGAAGCTGCCATATGGAGTAATAGTATATTTCTCTGCAAAGAGTTGAATCACATTAGCAGATGCCAAGTTAAAAAGAGCACTCCCCTTACTTTTTTGACAGCAGTGGGCTTGATGGAGATCTATCAATGCCCTGACAGCCAAGGCTCTGGTTTTGTTTTGTGGGTTCGTGTGGAAAGGATTTGTCTTGAAACATTCAGAAATCGCTTTGCTGACCTACTTAGGGAACAATTTCTAGCATAATACAGGAGTGGAGAATCCAAATGTTCCCGTATTCACTGAAGAACCAAAACACTCATCAGGTTGAATTTACTTAATGTGTTTTTTTTCCTCAGCTAGGGAACATTGAAGCAGATGCAGGGCTGGTTTGAACCTGAGGACCTTATGTTCATCTCCTATTCTGGTGGGAGTTTTTTGTTTTTAGTAACAAGAAAAATAAGTCCTGAAGTAACCAAACTGATAGCTTTCAACTTTTTGTCATGTTAATTAGACACTTCAAAGACTAGTTGTACATTCCTTAGGCAACTATTTCAGAAGTAATGAATTCATGTCTTGTTCAGGTTATTTTTACTACCATTTCTAATCTTTCACCCAATACAGCTCATTTAATCTTGACATTTGTAATCATGGAGAGAAACTAAAATATTTGACAAGGTAACGAAAAAGACGTTTTTGCAAGGAGATGAGGAAGGCTGAAATATTTTCAGAGGCTTACTTAGGTAAAATATAGCTGAAGAGTCTTGTGTTTGCTAGTCACCTTGCATCTCGTGATACTGAACACCAGGCTTCTCCCTTGCATCCCAAAGTAATCAGGATCACTTTCTTGACTTGTTGACTCGGCTTTAACCCCCAGAGATTTATCCAAAAGGTAAAGCTAGACTGGACACAGCACTGCAGGGCTGAACAAACCCCAATCCCTGCTCTCTGGTTCATCTTTCTCACTTCTCTCAGATTAAAAAGCTGCCTTTGGAGTGTGCCTGTTGCTAAAGAAAATCTGACTTAGTTATTTGTGTGCTTCTAACTTCTGGTGGGGGCCACCCTTGCAGTGTTTGTCAGCATTTTGGGGGCTGCCTGGTGCTTGTGGGTGCTGTGGTCCCCACGAGAATAAGGCACCAAGTAACAACAAGCCCTTGCCCAAAGGTCTGTGAGAGGCTGTGTTTACCTTCCTGGGTGTTTGATAGCCATGGAGATGTCTCTGGGAGTTGCACAGGTTTCCCTGGCTCCTGCAGTGTTGCCTTTTCACAATCAAAGCAGTGGTGACACTGCTGGTGACATGTGGGCTGCTAGGGTCATACCAAGTGGAAGAGGTGGGCTGGGTGAGGTATCTTTGCCACCAAAGGTGTGAGACCTTCAGCTCTCAAAGAGAAAGGTGGCTTCTGAAACAGGGATTTGCACTGCTGAGGAATATTAAGTCTTTCCAGATGCTTCTTCAAGTCAAATTTGGAATTAGAAAATGCCTAGGCTGAGAGCCTTTCTATGCTAAAGAGAAGCACTGTTCCTAATAATTGGCGTTTTAACAGCTGTGAAATGCTGTGAAATTGAAATACCCATTGGAGCACATGGGAATTGCTCCCCTCATCCTGGAAATGGGTGAAGTGGGGCCAACCTGCTGCCAGAGTTTCAGAGCTCAGGCCTGGCCTGTCGTGGCACAAATATGATCATCTCTTCTGTGAGATTGTAGCCCCTTGCAGCACACAGTACAGCTGAAAACAAGCTGTAGGCACTCCTGGAGCAGCAGCAAGTCTGCCTGGGGCTGGAGCCACTCTCTTGGGATCCACTTTCAGAATGCACCATCAGTGTGTCACATTGCCCAGCCTTACCTGCTGTCAGCTGCCAGCCCTGTTTGCTGCAGCTACAGAGCATGCAGCTGAAAAAAGCTTGAATTTTTCAAAGTGTGGGGTCTTTTTTTTCTAATTCTGTAAAATTACCTGAGTATGGAAAGGGAAGGATGTGCCAGCTGCATTTCTCCCTGAAAAGGGAAACACAGACTCGCTGCTGGGCAGTGTGAGGTGCAGGACGCTTTTGTGTCTTGAAATGAGTTTGGCAGAACGTTTTTGTAGAGACAGAGGAGGAAGGTGGAGCTTCTTGGCTGAGGAAATATCAGTGTTGCTAATGCAGTAGATGATGCTCATCCTCCCAGTCTCAGCTCTGCTGTAACTCATCACCTGTGCTCCTCCACGCTCCAGCGTCTCGCAGCGCAGACCCGCTGGAGCTCTCATTCATCTGAGCTGTTAATGGATCTCAGGTCACAAACACAGCGCTCAGAACTTGCAGACAGATTTCACACATCCAGCTCTCCGTGAAAACAAGGCTGGGAATCGTTGTGAGCAGCAATTCCAGCCAGCAGATGTTCACCCTCCAGAGCCTGCTTGATAAATGACACAATATCTGCCCGTGTGTGAGCGGTGTCAGAATCACTGACCAGCCACCACAGAACACCTGTGGGTAGCTAGATGGGGAAGATGCTTCCTGGGTTTGTTGCCTGGGTTATTCTTTAACAGTCTCTACTTGTGAGAGTCTTATTTCAGCAAAGAACCCTCCTGGGAACTCTCGGAATTAAGGACTTGGATCACAGCTTGGCATCTGTGGCCAGTTCCTCGCTCGGCTGTGGAAAGCTGTTGGTTTGGGGGTTAAGAGCACGTCTGCCACATGGTACAGCACATTTATAAATTGTACATTTTGAACTCGAAGTGCAGCAAGGCACACGAGAGCACAGCCCTCCCAGTAACTCTGTGTTCCCTGACCATTGACGTAACCCAGCCTCGCTGTGTGTGCTCAGCTCCGGCGCCAGCTCCGGGCTCATCCCTGTGGGGAGAGCACACGGGGCTGGCAGAGCACCCCTGGCATCCTGAGAACCCTACCTGCCACACAAAATGAAGTGGAGGAGCAGCATTCTCTGGGGGCAGAGCAGCAGATTGGCACAGAACAAGCCCGTGACCTTGTGAGGTAAAAAAGACTCTGCAGAGGAGAGTTGTTCTTGCCTTAACAGTTTGGCTGTTACCAGGCTCTAAAGCAAAACCCAACTTAAGTAAATCCTTAATTTAGTGTAGGTGCTAATGGGATTCCAAGTGGGTATGTTGTGTACTTGCTGCTGATGGAAAGCATCTGTGTTGCTTTCAGACTTGACTTTGAAAGTCAGTTCTGTTGCTCAAGTCTGGGATTTAAAGCATCAGAAACCTACACTATTGAAGAAAATAACTTAACGTTGTTCTTATGAGGTACTTCTTCCCCAAAATACCACGTTCGGGCTGTTAGAGGGCTGGACTGCAAAAAAGCTCAGCAGAAGGCTGCTCGTGCTGCAAGGTGAGCAAATACATTCCAGGGGTTATTTCTAGAGGTGCTGCTTCCTCTAGTCACATCACAAACAAGACATAAGTGATTTGAAACCCTGAGCCAATTTTTAGTGGGCTCACACCTTTTCAACAGTCAAGCATCACACAAAAATCTGACACCTTTTGACTTCTATCCCTCAGAGCTTTGTAGGCTGCTTGACAAAATCCACAAGGTACTAATATTTTTTTTTCCTCTCTAAAAGATCACAGATGGAAAGCCATTTTTATTAAAAATGCTTCTGTTTCAGCTCCGAAATGTCTGAAGCTAAAGGTCTAGCTAAAGATTTAATGGTTCACGTCCAGGTCAGCAGGTTAAAGCTGCAGAGCCATGAGCAAAGTTAGTCTGGACTGGAGGATTTGCTGAATGCAAGCAGAGGTTCCTTTCGAGCATGTCAAACCTGGAGAGACTTCTCAGCTCCTGCTATCATGGAAAATATCATTGCCTGGCTCAGGACAATGTTCCCACCTGAGGAGCACTGGAGTTTTTGTGGCTGTTATTCCCTGCTCAGCTTCTTGCAGATGCTGCTGTGGTTCTGCTCTGCCCGTGGCTGCTTTTGTAGCACTGGATGCTCCTGATGTGGAGCATGACCTTGGGAAGCTGTTACCAACTCAGGGCACCTCTTCTTGGTGTGAGTTTCCCCATCCAGGTGTCTGCAGATGCCTTTTCATGGACCAGATCTTTTGGAGAACAGTGGCTGTGGAGGTGTGTGGTGGTGAACAATGGAAGCTCATTTTGAGGAGCTTCCCAGTCATGTCCTAATGATGTAGGTTAAGGAGAGCTTTTTCCATGCTGTGTGCAAAAGTTATTTGTGACAGCCGATTCCTGCATGATTACAGCTGCTTGCAAGGTGACACGTGATGTCATTCCTGAAGCCAGTGATGCAGTTTGGGAGGGTGGCTGGCATGGGGCTTGATTCTTCTTTACTGGGAAGAAATTGCACTTCAGAGCATCTTAATTGGGTAGCTCTCCAGAGATAGCCAAAGCAGCTTACTCAGTGTGTTTCTGCAGAGTTGAGAAGCAGGTCAGCAGATACCTTTTTATAGCATCCTTATAACTGCAGGGACAGGGCTCGCATATTAATTTGGACTGTGCCTCTAGAACCGTGACTGGAGGGAAGGAGCTGCCTTCCAGCCCCT
This sequence comes from Pachycephala philippinensis, assembly GCA_013397055.1. Lineage (NCBI taxonomy): Eukaryota > Metazoa > Chordata > Aves > Passeriformes > Pachycephala > Pachycephala philippinensis. Next base: position 338,241 of record VWZT01006947.1, read on the forward strand.
CTTGTAAGAAACTGCTGTTGTATGGCAACAACAATTAGCTACAAAAGCTAAGTAATCTCTGTTGTTCTAAGGCAAGGCAATTAATCATTAAATCAGACTTGGAAAAGATCTTGGGTCATGCAGTGTAGTCCCTGCTATGTTTTGTTGTTCTGCTACAGTTCCTCTTATTGAGAGCATTGTCAAGGCTGATTTTAAATAGTCCGAGCACTGGAGCTTCTCTCTTCCTCAGAGGAATTTTAGTGCTGCTTAATAATTCTCACTATCAGTTTTCCCAGACATTTAGCCTAAATTTTCCCTCTTCTGGCTCATCTCCATGACTTATATCCAAGCAGAGCATCTGGAATGGCTACACTGCTGTCCCTCCCCCAGCTCTCCCCTCCCAGACTGGGAGATGCATTTTTGGCTCCTCACCCAATGTGTTTTATCATATTTTGCAGAGGTGAATCACTGAAGTCCACCCACCAATCTGCTTTTACCCCTCTGGTGCCTCTGGTTCAAACACTGAACACTCCAACTCGTGAGCATGACGCCAGCAACCAGAGCATGTAACAACTCCCTGTTACAGAGAACCAATCCCAATTTTTTCCTCAGTTGCACCATCATTTACGTGGTTTTAGTGGGCTTTAGACTAATCCCTTCTTAAGCTGGTTTGCACTGTGGGAATTAAATTTAAGCTGCTACCTTCAGTGATGGCTGAAAAGTAGGAACACCACAGATTGTCACATCTGCCTTTCTGCAGTTCTTTGCACTTGTGGGACCTCCTGGTTGCCAGAAGAGTTTGTCTGGGAGCTTGATCTTCCACTTGTCTCTGGCTTGCATGCATGTCTAATCAGCTGACTGCTTTATTCCCCTTCCTTGTCAGTCCACAGCTGGTTTTTACCAACATTTGTGGGTGTCTTTCTAAACTTGCCCCTATGGGACATTAGATTTTCCCAGCAGGACACCAATATATGTAATTATTAATGTCAGTGAAGTTTGTCTTGGCATAAATCTTTGTAGCAGCAAATTTATTCCTTTGGCTCAGCATTTACCATGGTCTGGTTTGTGTTTCAGCTGGATGACAAACTGGAGAACTCCCTCTGGGCTTTTTCCAAGGAAGCAGGAGCTCGAATGGCTCCTGAAATTCCCCACACAACCTCAATTCTGGGTCTTTCTTACGAGGAGGCTTAAGATTCCTTCGTTGCAGGCAATGGCAGGTGTCTGCTGAGCTGTGCTCCCATGACAGGCTCTTGCTGTGTGGGCTGACGTGGGGAGAGCAGGAGAGGCATGGAAATAAAGCCCAGAGCTGCCTTTTCCTGTGCTGTGTTGTGACAGGGCACCTCTCAGACCTCCAGTTTGCTCCTGCTTGTCCCAGCAGCTCTCAGCCTGGGGAAAACTGTTAGCAGAGATTAGTGGGGAACATGGCAAGTTCGTGTGATAAAGGCAGAGCAGATAAAGGCAAACTCCCTGGCTGGTGGAGTTTAATGACACTGAGAATTAAGTCTTTTGTCAAGTGATCTTTTGTTACCTGATTGCTCTGTAGCAGGGCTTTCTTCTCCCAGGAATCAACACCCTGCACATATTCCCTATTTAGATTTCACTGAGGGAAAGGCAGGAGGCTTGGGAGATGCTGCAGGGAAGATGCAGGCAAGGGAGCCACTTGAGGCTTTCTAGAAAGTGTCCGGACTGAGACAGGATTAATCAAGGAGATGAAAAATAAGGAAATGAAGGTGAAAATAAAGAATGCACAGGGGTTTGGAGCTGGGGAATTACAAAAGTGAATGGCAAAGAGGAGTGGTGAAGAAGCTGATGTGCAATGTGACAGACACTATAGCAGGTGTGTGCAACCAGGAGCTTGGGATGTACCTGTGAGAAATGAGGAGAGGGAGAGGCTGGACAAGAGCAGGAAAGAGCCAGGATGCTGCTGTGAGCCCCTGGGTGGGATTGGCTCTGAAGCAGAGCAGTGAAAGGCTCACAGGAGAAGATTGAGCAGCTTTTAGTGAAAATGGAGCAGGGGAAATGGAGCATGGTCCTTGTCTGAAACTGCCCAGGAGCTCAGTACCATCTCCAGGGAGCCTCCCATTCAGAGCCAGCCTCTGCTCAGAGAGAGCACTCCAGGGTGATGAGACCGTGGGAAATCTTGTGATCCCTTTGGATTTCCAGCTGGGAGAGACTCTTTAACCTCCCTTTTTTCTTCTGTAACAGGTGGCTGTGAAAAACAACATCGATGTCTTTTACTTCAGCTGCCTAATCCCTCTCAACGTGCTTTTCGTAGAGGATGGCAAAATGGGTGAGTGCTTGGAGGTGTGGGGTCAGCCTCCCTCAGGCAGGCTGAGCTCCCAGTGCCCCTCTCTGCAGTCTCCTGGCTGAGTTTCACCTGTGCTTTGACCTTAAAGCCACTGCATCTCAGCAGGTCTGCTCTGGTGGCCTGTCCCTGTTGTCCTCCAGCTCCAAAAGCTGCCAGAACCCAAGTCCCTTCCTCTAATTTCCTCTGCCTGACAAAAAATCTGTTTTCTTCAAAGCTGATTTTTTTTATATTTGTTTGGGTTGGGGTTGTTGTAGTTTTGGGGTTTTTTGAAGGTTTGATTCACTCAAACGGGTCAAGGATTTGCCCCCATACCATTTTCACTGGAATTTGTGTATTCCTAGTCACCTTTATTAAATTGTTGTTTGAATTGGCTGGAAGTTGCTTGAAAAGCAGCTTTCACCAATATAATCCTAAATGTGTGGATCTCCTTCCTTCTTGTCAAATCCTGCATGTTCTTGGCTTGTAAACAGCTCATATGGCAAAGACTGCCTCTCTTTTGGGGGAGGCCAAAATCCATCAAAGCTTTGCTGCTTTTACAAAGAGACTGAGGTTGTTATAGGAGTAAATCCTGGATCTATCCCCAGCAGGACAAAAAGTTACCAGAAGCTCTTTTGTGTGTCTACCTTGAAACATTCTGTGGTGTGTTAATTAATGCTGGGGTCCTGGGAGGATCCCATGGTGATGATGGGGTTTTTTTTTGTTTCTAGAGCGCCAGGTTTTCCTTGCAACATGGAAGGACATTCCAAATGAAAATGAGCTTCAGTTCCAGATTAAAGACTGTCACCTGAATGCTGGTGAGTAGCTTCATTCTGCCATGCTGGGAGCACTTTTGATGCACAGCCATGAAACATCACTTTATTAATATCACCTTAGTAAAATAAGCTTATGGCTAATGAAGAGTTAAGTATTGCACCTTTGAATAGAGCAGCCTGGGATCCTAGGGCTGGTTTCAGTCAAAAACTTTAGCTGGATCCCCACAAAAGCACATCTAAAATCCCAAGTCTTTGATTTGACCAATCTGTTTCTTCCTTTCATTCTGGACCTTGTATTCTTGTTTTCCCTTTCATACTTTGCTTCCCTGCAAAGCTGCTCTTTAAATAGAGCTGAATGCGGTGTTGGGGCTGTTCAGCAGCCCTGTCCTGCTGCTGGGAGCTTTGAACAAAGAGTTCCAGCCCCACTGCATCACCCTGGGCCACTCACTTCACCTTTTGGCAACTTCTTTCTGCCGTGGAAGGTTAACCCTACAGGCACTGCAGGGTGTTGGGTGTCTGTGGAGGACAGGCTCTATGGGAAGGGTCTGGTGTTAGCTGGGATATTGATGCATTTCGATCATTTTTGGTGCTGTTGGGTTTGTTTGGCCATGGAGATGCCTCTGTGAGCATCTTGCACGTGTGACCTTACTACTGCTGAAGGATAAGGCAGTGTAAAAGAGTGGAATGGGGCCAGCGTAGCAGCTCTGCTCCTGTTCAGGAGGTTCTGGACAGGAGCCAAGTGATTCTACCAAAAAGCTGCTGTTTCACAGATGAAAGCAGTGTCCCTATTGATTACCAACCCTGTAACCTTTTTTATTCTCTCATGCCTGCTATTACACAATGAACACCCTCGTGCTTCAATAGCAGACAGAAACCATGGGTCTCTTTGTACTCGTAATTATGATTATTTTGGAATATAAAAGATGGAGCACGCAAGAGGAGGGGAGAAAATAGCAGCTGTTGGACCTTGTGACTTGATTTCACTGTGGGGTTTCAAATGAGAACAACCTCTGTGCCTTCCCCAGTCCTCCCTCTGCTCCTGACCGGGCTTGGCATCGCCTCTCCTCCTGCACTGCAGAGCTGCTGCTGCTGCTGCCTTCTGCCCTGCCTCTTTATCTCCAGTCACAAACACTGGAAGCTGCTCAGTTTGGTGTTGAGGTGCTGGCTAGCAGGGGTTGGGATTGGGAAGGAGAGAGGAGTGTGTTGGTTGGGAAGATTGGCAGTCCTGCAGCCTGGCCTGTCCCCCTCCTCCCTCTGGAAAAAAATGTTATGAAATGTGGAGTGACAGAATGCTCCCCATTCCAAGAGGATTTGCCAGCTCAGGGTCAGACTGCTCACCCAGGCCTGGGATGCTCAGATGAGAACAAGTTAGCAGCTCTCAGGGAGAGCAGGGAACACCAGGCAGTTCCTCTGCAGTGGGATCTGCAGCCTTTTCCAGGGAAAAGCATGGCTGCAGAGCCTCTCCAGAGCATGATCCATCCCTCAGGATGCTGGGCCAGTGCAGGATCTGCCAGGACCTGCCAGCCTCTTTGGCTTGTGCACTGCAGAAAGTGGGTCACGCCTCGTAAACAGATTCCAAACACTTCCATCCACCGAGGCTTCTGTTTCTGTGTTTCCTCTGCTGACACCTCCTCCCTCTTGCAGCTCTTCCTTGACCACCTGGGCTTGGGCACGGAGCAGGCCAAGAGCTTGCAGGAGGGAAAACTAGGGAAATCTTGCCTTAGTTCCTTGTTTTTTTATCTACCAGTGCAACCCTGACTCAGCCTGCTCCCCTTGATTTCCTACAGGCACTGACCTCCTCTAGCTCGCACCGTCCTGAGGGCATAAAGCCTTGCCTGCACAAGGATCAGCCAAATCCAAAACCCATGGAGTGCTGGCATTCCAGCGTCCTCAGGGGTGGAGACTTCTCACAGCATGGCAAGTGAGACACACCAGGGCAGAGGCAGGGTAGGCTGGATGAAATCTCATTCAGCAGGAGCTGAATCCATCTTACTTCTAGTTTACACCAGAGCAAGGGTAGATGCCTGGCCATGTGCCTCAGTAGGGTGTTAATTTTTCAAGATTCACAATCTTGATTGTTTAAATCCTGTGAAAATAGGCTTAAGACAACTCCTTTCTTCCAAGAAGAGCAAGTCTGGATATCAAATCCTTAGAAACTTGATCCTTGTGGATGAAGGGCTGGTTCCTGTTCCAAAGACTCTCCTGTAGGAGATATGTAACCACAATAAAGCTCTTGATTTGGGCTGTCGGTGGTTGTGGTGCTCTTTGCAGCTTTGCAATGCCCTCAGAGCTGCACAAAACCCTGCAGATTCCAGCAGCTCCTCACCAAAGCTGAGGAGATGCTGGGTTTGTGCAACCTTCCAGCACAGGGAACAGCTCCGGAGCACCCTGGCTCTGCAGAGTGAGTCGTTATCCCTGAGTTGTTATCCCTGCTGGGATCTGCTGGGATCAGTCATTCATCCCTAGGCTGAGCCCACCCACCCGCTGGTGAGTGCTCAGGGACACCATTCATGCCTCAGCCTCGCTGATCCCAGCCCAGTGACGCGAGTGGAGCTGCAGCTAAAAATACCTCTGCTCCCAGTGCTGTGCCCCAGCACAGCTCCAGCAGCCACTGGGAGCCGTGGGGAGCAGCTGTGCTGGGAGAGGCTGGTCAGGAATGTGATCCCTGCACCCTCAGTGCCTGGCTTTCCTTCTCACAGCTTTCCTTCTCACAGCTTTCCTTCTCACAGATTTTCTTTCTCCCAGCTGCAAACAGCCTTTGCTTTCCCGAGTTCTCACATCTGTGCTGTGTGAGGAGCTGGGCTAGGTGTCAGGGAGCACATCCTGGAGAGGCCCTACAGAGCAGCCAAGCAGGGCATGCTGCTCTTCCTCAGTGGGGAAACTGAAATTGGAATTTCTTTTTCTCTAAACACTCAGCACGTATTCCCTATTTAGCTTTTAAAGACAGGAGGCTTGGGAGATGCTGCAGGGAAGATGCAGGCGAGGGAGCCACTTGAGGCTTTCTAGAAAGTGTCTGGACTGAGACAGGATTAATCAAGGAGGTGAAAAATAAGGAAATGAAGGTGAAGATAAAGAATACACAGGGGGTTGGAGCTGGGGAATTACAAGAGTGAGGTGGCACGGAGGAGTGATGAAGCTGATGTTTAATATGACATGACAGTAGCTGTGTGCAACCAGGAGGTTGGGATGTGCCTGGGAGGTGTAAGAAATGAGGAGAGGGAGAGGCTGGACAAGAGCAGGAAAGAGCCAGGATGCTGCTGTGAGCCCCTGAGTGCAACTGGCTCTGAAGTGAGTTCTGCTTGGAACAGGGATTTGTTGGGGGCTGGGATTTTATCTGTCAAAAAAGCAGCTTGTGAGTTTCTTGTACGTCCAGAGCTGTCTGTCACCGTGCAACAGCCACCTTACAGCACCTCCTGTGCAAACTGCAGACTTTTCCCTGGGTTATTGCTTTTCTTCCTTCAAACAAAAAGGAGATAAACACAGGCAGGCGGTGGAGAAGCTTCTGTGGGAGTCTGTGCTCCCAAGCCTTTGGAGGTAAAAGATCCATCTCTGTGCCCACAAGGCAAGCCAAACAGGATTGATTTGAGCTTTTGTGGCTTGCAACAGGGATGGGGAAAAAAGCTCCTGTCCCTGGCAGCTCACCCCAAAACAGTGCAGAACAACCAGAGAGACTTGGCTGCTGCAGGTAGCCCAGAGCATGGCAAGTGAAGCCAAGGATAAGGGATGAGGAGCAGGTACCCCTAAGTGGTCTGATCTGTGAGCTGATCTGTGTCTCTACCATCTTTGCTTCCAAAAGAAGCAAATCCTGGACTTTTGAAGGTATTCCCACCATTCCCAGTGACTCAGGGAGAGATGAGTGCTTCATTCTGGGTTTGGGGCTCATGTTCCCAGCAATGAGAGATGGACCTGGCCTGGGGCTGTTCCTGGGGGCTGCAGCTCTCTGGCTGTGGAGGAACAAGTCTCTCTGGAGCTGTGTCATGGGGCCAAGGTGTGCTTAGGATGCCCTGCACATCTTGAATTCATTAGAGCTGTTTCATGCTTCAGCCTCTTAGGAAGAGGTTGGGATGGTTCCCTGGAGAACCTCATTCAGAAATAATGAAAACACAAGGTCATGGTTATAGCCCAGCGTTCTCATCTCTCATGAATCCAGTGCTAAATTAATTGATTTGGGGGTTTTTAAATGAAAATACAAGAATCTAGTGCGTGAAAATAGATTCCTTAGCTGTTACAGCTCAAATATTCTGGGTGCCGTTGGTGCAACTGAGGTTTCCCCCGTAACTGAGCGTGCACTAGAGCTCAGTTTGCCTTGTTTACACTGAGCTTTTTTTCAACATGCTAAGTTTGACTTAAATTCTAAAGGATCACTACATTAGGATATGCAAATCAGATGAGCTAAATGTTTTTCTTTTTCCTAAACACAGAGTGAAAGAGGATGCGCTGACTTGCACATGGAGATTGCCTCACGTTTAATGGCACTCAATCAGTTGCTGTGCTGTTCAGCACAGGAATTTTGCTTTTACTTGCTTATTACTGGTCCACAATTCAGTGTGAAACAACAGCCCTTGTGTTTAATGTGGCTTTATTGGTATGCAGTGGTCATTTTGTTTTTCTCCCTTAAGTAATTTGCTAATGCCAGAACAAAGAGAAATTGGATTATTTTGATGAAACAACCTCAGGGACAATCATACACAAGCTTGCCTGGTATGTTGGTTTTTTCTCGATGTGCAAATCTTGTGCCTGATAGTTGAATAAATTACAGACCTGGTGCATATTCCATGTCTTGGAAATGAAGGTACTCTCATAACACTGCCCCGAGTGCCTCCCACTGGATCAGAGCCTGCCCTTGGTATTTGAATGCAATTCTTGGCTGGGTGCTCAGAACCATTCAGGTGCTGCTAGAAATGGCACAGGGATGTTCTCAGCTACCACAGCATAAAATACAGGCATTAAAATTTACATTCTGATTGCCACAAAGTTCAGAAAAGGTGTATTGCCAGTGTTGGCTCTGAGTTGTGCAAACCCTGTAGTTGCCAGGTGCTCATCTGGGCTCTCTGAATTCAGAAGTGAAGTTCTTAAGCTGGTGGGCAGAAGATTTAAGCACATCCTTTGCTTTACCCAGGAGAAAAGTGCTGTTAAAAAAGCATTGGGTGACTTCAGTGCAGAGGAGGAGTCCTTGTGCAGCTGTTCCTCCCTGTGTGCCCGTGTTTCCACGTGCACTGTTCAGTCGTGGGACTGAGGTAAAGAATTCTCTTTAGAGAGGAAAATACAAGGAAAACAAACCGAACAAACCAGCCCTGAAAGCTGGGCTGATGGCAGAGGCTTGGCCAAACCTCCCTGTGCCCTTCCCTTGTGCTTCAGGAGGGTTGTGAGAATAAACCTTGAGACAACAGAAAGTTGCTGTGCAAGGCCAGCTGTGGCTTGTGCTGCTTTGCTGAAGGACTTGAGTGCTGTGGTTCTCAGAGTCCCCAGAGTCACTGAGCCCTGCTCCTGCCTCCCTGGGCTCTGGGTGCCCGGGCTCAGCTCCCTGCTCCCAGCCTGGGTTGATTTTATTTCTTTATTTTCAAAGGCTGTGCTGTCACATGGCATTAGCGGTCCTGCCTTCAGCCAGCCACAGCCTGCCACTGTTGCTTAGCAACTCTGATGATCTCCAAAATCCAAATTGCTGATACTCCAGAGCACAGGAGGGATGGGAGCTGCTACCTGGGGCGAGAGGGGGTCAGCTCTCACCAGGCTCCAAATCTCTGCTGGGAGAGGGGGCAGGAGGGTCAGGCAAGCTCCAGCCTGCTCACCACTACTCTGGCTGAGGCAGGGCATCTTTTGGTGGGGCTTTTTGCCCTCTTTGAGGTCAGGGAAGCAGAAAATAGGCGTCCTAGGGATTGCCCTGCTTCACTTTCCCTCCTTGTATCCCTCTGTAAGCACGTTCCTGCTCAGGAATCTGCCCCTCAGCAGAGGCTGGGGATGTTTCCATGGCAAGAGGAGCCATTGCACGAAGATTTTGGTGTAAGAGCAGCTCCTCTGTGGCCGTGTCTCACCTGCTGAGCTCCCAAACACAGCTCCTCTGCTCTGCTATCACACCCTGTGATGGCAGAGCAGCCTTACAGCTGCCAAAATTGCAGCTTCTCATTCCAATCTTGCATCCCTGCTCCCCAGGGCATGCCTTTACTCTGACAGCATCTCCCAGCAGAGGGGAGACTGCTGTGGCAGGTGTCAGGATTGCTGGAGAAAGTCCTTGCCAGTAGTTCCACCTTCAGGATGCACATCCAGAGGACTGAGATCTAGCCACAGCCTGTCAAAACTGGGCCAACAAAATCCCATTTAATACCAACATCCCTCTCAAACAAGGATATGCTCTCTGAGCCAGCGCTTGTGTTGGACACTGTGCCTTCCCAAAGTCCTGGAGGCTGCTGTCGCTGGCTTGGGAGCATGAGGATCTGGGAATTTGGGCTTCATTCCTGGTGGGTGATGTCCTTGCAGCATGGATTGATCCCAGCCATGCTCCCTGTGAGCAGGGGATGCTCTTCACTGCCCATTTCCCAAGTCTGGCTGAGTTTGTTGTGGAGAGGAGGAGTATGGGTGGGAGGAGGAGACAGGGAATGAGGGGTTTTAAGCAAAAGATCTCATTAGTTACATATATCTGCCAGTTTCCATAGTAACTGGGGAAGAGAGGAAACCTAAATCTGAGTGTGTCTGGGTAGCTGGATGCCTGAACCATCCTCGACCTGCAGGGAGCTGCTCTGAAGCCTGGGGAGCAAAGGGGGGCAGCAAAGGGTCCGGGCTGCCCTGGGGAGAGGCAGCAGATCCAAGTGTCTGCATCAGGGGATGGGTTTGTAGGGCCCTTTGTTTCCTCCTCCCACCATTCCCTGGAGCATGGACAGACTCTGCTGTCCTCTCTCCATCCCTCTGTGCACCAGCACACACACTGGTGTCCATTCTCAAATCCAGCACTGGTGTCCATTCTCAAATCCAGCACTGGTGGATCTCTGTGTCTGTAGGTGCAGGGTGGGATTAGAGCTGCAGGGTCACTTCCTGCTGCTTCTCTGCTGCTGTCCTGCTCCCTGTGCTCCTTGACATGGATCCCACATTTCCAGTCTCCAGGCTTTCAGTGCAAGTTGGTTTGAGGCTGTTTCTCTCATTTTTTGTCAGTAGTACCCAACCTACTCTGAATGACCCAGCAGAGATGAAGTGTTCCAGCAGGGAACAGTTCCTTCCCCAGCAGGGAGTTAAATTTCTCCTGTCGGGCACCAGCAATGAGAATTTGCCAATGATGCTTAGCAGGTGTGGAATCTTCCATCCAAAGTGTGACTGTGCCCCTCTACAGGCATCCCCAGCCTGATCTTTGCTTTGCTTTGTACTGAGAAACCCTTTGGCATCCAGGGGCTGCTGGTTTGGTGTTCTGTGTATTCTCCTCTGTTCTGGTTTCCTCGAAAAGTCTCTTGGAGATAATGTGTGTGACAAGGACACCCATCCAGGTGTGCAGGTGAAATCACACCTCAGCTGCGAGGGCTGAGGTCAGGCTGTGTGTTACAACTGTACCACAGCCCTGTGATGTCTAGAGACAGAGTCTGGGGAGGGTTTACCCTTCCAAGTAATTGCTTTTAAAAAAAGGGAAAGGATTTTTACTCCCTTGTAGGACATTGATTTGGCCCGAAGTGTCTGTGTGTGAGGGAAGTAGGAGGGAGCTCTCGTGGTTGAGACAGAACCTCAGAACCTGAGCAAGCCTCAGGCTGTGATCTTTGTTCTTTTCCACCTTCATCTTTTGACTTTTGGGCTGCCTACAGCTGGTTGGGGGTTGTAGATGAAGCAAAGTCCTCTTCCCCTCTGAGCAGCCTTGAAAAGTCTCACCTTGATCAAGTCCTGAGTGACCCAGGGCAGTGAAAGCCCTGTAAAATGGGCAAACACTCACCAAGAGACCACAGCCTGAAAGGAATGAAGTGGGTCCATGGAGAGCACTGGAATTTTTTTCTCCTTGTGTCACGTGTGCTCCTATCCCCAGGGAAGGAGCCAGCATCTCCCTGTGCTCTTGCATCCTGGGAAGGCTCCTCTGGGCTCTCCTGTCTCTGCAGATGATGGATCTGAACTAACAGATGTGGTTTTTTTTCTCCCTTCCCTCCGAAGACACTGTCTCCAGCAAACTGCAGAACAACAACGTCTACACCATTGCCAAGAGGAACGTGGAGGGGCAGGACATGCTCTACCAGTCCCTGAAGCTCACCAACGGCATCTGGATCCTGGCTGAGCTGCGCATCCAGCCCGGGAACCCCAACTACACGGTGAGGTGTCAGGGAGCACAGATCACGGCACAGGCTGGGCACCCCAACTACACGGTGAGGTGTCAGGGAGCACAGGGCAGGGCACAGCCAGGGCACCCCAACTACATGGTGTGAGGTGTCAGGGAGCAGAGATCACGGCACAGGCTGGGCACCCCAACTACACGGTGAGGTGTCAGGGAGCAGAGGGCAGGGCACAGCCAGGGAACCCCAACCACGCGGTGAGGTGTCAGGGAGCAGAGGGCAGGGCACAGCCAGGGCACCCCAACTACATGGTGTGAGTTGTCAGGGAGCACGGGGCATGGCACAGCCTGGGCACCCCAACCACACGGTGAGGTGTCAGGGAGCAGAGGGCA
>VWZT01006947.1:369261-388435 GCA_013397055.1 Pachycephala philippinensis
CATCCCGAAGCGGGAAGCGTGGCGTGCCAGCTCCAGCAGGCACAGCACGAAGTTCTTCTCGTTCTTCCTCAGCACCAGGTCCTCTGTCTCGAACATCAGGACATCTGGGCAGGGCAGGGCTGGGCTGAGCCGGGGGTGGCACATGGGGATGGGGACAAAGGGGGTGGGGGCACAGATGGAGTCAAAACCCACCCAAAAGGGTGGCTCTTCACTGGAGCCATCCCACAGGAATATGATTGGGTTCAACAAGAATTGGGATAAATTAAAGGAGGAAGAGCCTTTCCTTTTGGGCATCCACAGCTGTTTCATGGCACCCCAAAGCCACAAAGCTCGGGGTCTGAGTGCCCTGAGGACGTGTCACTCCGTGCCACTCCCCTTCCTGGGCACCCACGGTGGTAGGACAGGGTGACAGATGCTCTGCTCAGAGCCAGGATTTCTCCTGCTGTCCTTAGGGCTGGGATCGTGCCGTGCCTGGCAGGGACACGCTGTGCCATGCACCCTTTCCTTTCCCGTTCCGCCAGTGCCCATTTGCACCCAAGCAAACCCTCCCTGCCATGCCAGCACCCTGCAAAGCTGCTGCCAAGCCTGGAGGACCTTGTCCAAGGAATGCCAGCTCAAGGATGCACTCACCCGGTGCTGTCCCATGCCGGGGTTGGGGTTTGGGGGACACACGGGAAAACATGGAGCGCCTGGAGGGGGCTTGCACATGGAAACACGGGACAACCGGAGCCTGGCACCCTACCTTTGATATCCATCTCCTTCCTGCACCACTGGATGAAGTTGGAGACGTTGTCCCTGGCCTGGAAGGTGCCTGGCTGTGCGGTGAGGTTGCAGGCCACGCCGGCGCTGGGCAGGTGGAGGTGCCGGGCCAGCTCGGGGCAGGCGCGGGCGAACTCCGCTGCCACCTGCGTGACGTGGTTGGCGTGGGAGCAAAGCACAGCCCCCGTCTCCAGCACCTCCACGAAGGTGCCCACCTCGATGTCGAGGCCGTGGAGCTCCTTCAGCCACTCGGCCAGGTCCTCCTTCATGGCGTACAGGTACTGCTCGCTGGACTGGTAGGGACGGATGCTCCGTGCCCCCGTGCCCGCTGTGCCCCACATCGTGCCATAAGACTGGGAGCAGGTGGAGGGAAAAGGGTGATGGGGACATGGGCAGCTGCCCCAGCCGTGTCCCCAGCCCAGCTCCCCAGCAGCCACACTCACCTGGTGCCACTTGCTCCCTGCCACCCAGGGTGGTGACACTGTCCCTGTGTCCGGAGCCCGTTTGGGGTCCCAGGGCTGCAGTGCTGCTTGGGGAGAGGAAATCACCCTCCTGGGCAGTGGGTGTTTTGTTTCCTTCCCAAGGGCTGAGCCCTTCTCCTTGGTGACAAGGGACTGGCTGCAAACACTCCCTGTTAACCCTTCAGCACCTGCTCCTGTGCCACAGCCCTGCTCCTCCCCAGACATGCCAGGGGTGGATTTTCACCCAAGGGCCCTGGGCCAGGGCAGGAAGGAGTCAGAGGGCAGCTCATCGGCACCCAAATTGCTCCCAACCACACGAGGGGGATTTTCCCCCTTCCCAACACCCCTACACCCACCTCCACCACAGGTGAGATTACCTGAGGGCCACAAGGTGCATCTTCAGGGCAACCTCAAGGTGAGAAGGGTTTATTTTCACACCACCTTTGGGCTTTCTCTGCTCTGTTCTCCCTTGCAAACTCCTTCCCTCACTGCCCACAACAGCGAGGATTTTGGCAAAAGCCAGGCTCCTGCAGGGATGGAGTGACTCCAGGAGTTGGGGCTTTAAGGGAATAACAGCACATGAGTGGGCACCTCTGGGAATGTGGGATAGTCCCTCCCTAACCCGGGGCCTGCAGAGCTGCCACAGCACCCAGGTATTCCACAGAAAACAGATCTACCAGGGAAGTGTTCACTCCTCGGGACCAAACCAGAGCTTCTCCTGGGCTTTGTGGGGATTCTTGCTGTGTTGGGGGGCCCATCCTCTCCCTGGAGCCAGCTGCTGATGTCACTGCAGATCACTGTCCAGCCAGGCTCATTTTGGGGGAGGGAATGCAAGAATCCCAGCTATTCTGGGATTGTCTGGGGAATGTGTGGCAGGCCGGAGGAGTCTGCGCCTGACCTGCCCAGCCAGGGAGCCCAGCAGGAGAAAAGGACCCTTGAGGAGCTGGATTTCCACCCGGGGCACCCAGTGGGGTGGATTGAAGGGCTCAGGGTGTGAGTTCACCTCCCCCAGGACCCCCCACATTGGTGGGGTACAGGTGGCACAGCAGAGTGACCCCATCTCGGCCCGAAATGCTGAGCTCAGCCCCAGCCCTGGCAGCATCACAGGGCCCCAGGGCATCCCACAGGGCACAGCCACAGGAAACACACAGCAGTGAGCCAGGGAGGAAAAGGAAAACCCCAAAAGGGAAGAGGATTTGAGGTTGTCCCATCCTCAGCCTCCAGTCCCACAGCAGATGGAATGCCTGGCTTTCTTCTAAGGGGACAGGAAAAGGGATAATGAATGAATTCAGCCTGGGGAAAAATTATTAACACATCCCAAAGTGTGGAAAAATCCTCAGTAATTTGGGGACGAAGTAGGGAAGAGAATTTCCGTGTTTTCACCACCATCAGTGAGTTTCCAGTGGGATCCATCTCCCCTCTTTGATCCTGCAAGCACCAAAGCTGAGGCCAAATTCAGCAATCCCCACTCCAACCCCAAACACCCACAGGCATCTTAAACACAGCCCTGTCAGGAAACTGGGGATTTGCTTTAAAAAAACAACCCCAAACCCAAAGTGTGACATGAAAACAAGCACAAACCCCAACACCACATATCCAAAGGTTGGTTTTATTTGCTGTCAGGTCTCCAAGCCCTTGGGATTCCCTGCAGGAAATGTCACCTTATTATCACTCAATTCCAATGAAAATCGTTTCTTTGGCAACATGGGAAGTCCCCTGAGATTTTAGGCAGATGAAGACCCCGTGTCTGTGTGTGAAGGGCTCACTCATGAGTATTATGGAGAATGGGAAGAGTGCTGGATCCCCATCCCACCAAACCCACAGCTCAGCTGGCATCTGGCAGCACCGAGAGCCCTCAGGAAGCACCAGCCCTGGCACCTTGCTTAAGGAAGCTCTGCTCTGCAGGGGAGGCCTAGAATGGGCAAAGGTGAGGAAAAGAGGGATCCTTGGAGCTGCTGGCATCAGGAGATTCCACCCTGAGGTGGCACAGCACCCTGACAGAGCAGGGCCAAAGCAGTGCTGGGGTCTGAGCCGTGGGAGAACTACTGAATAAATGGTTTTAGTAAATCACTCAATAAAGCTGAACCCTGCTTTGCTCGGCACCAATGGCACGGAATTCTAGCCCTGGGAAGCTGAGGTCCATCCCCCAGCCCTGGGAAGCCGAGGTCCATCCCCCAGCCCTGGGAAGCCGAGGTCCATCCCCCAGCCCCGGGACTCGATGGCCCTTTGCAGACACAGCCGTGGCTGTGCCCGGGAGGCAGCGGCGTTTCCAGGTGGGGAGTCTGCCTCGGGAAAGGAATGAGGAATGTGCAGCCACACTGTCCCTGCGAGCCTGCATGCACGGACATGTCCCCTGTGCTGCTCACCCTCTCCTCCTGCCCTCCTCCCGCAGTGATTTGTCACCCCCTGTCACACAGGTGGGGCCCAGGGACTCTGAAATTCGCTGAGCCCGAGAGACAGCAGAGCACAGGCCCTTTCTCTGCACACAGGGAGGGCACAACCCTTATCAGACACCCAGAACCCGCCCAAGCACCCCAAACCCATCCTAAAGCTGATGCTCCTGCTGTCTGCTCCTTTCTCTCCACCCCAAAGAGGCTCCTACACCAAACCCCTCAATTTCCAGCCCCAAAATCCCACTCTGGTGATGTCTCCAGCTGGTGGCTCAGCAGAGCACTGGGATGTGAGCACAACCCAGCAAAGCATCCCCAACCCTCCATACCCCGGGGTCTGCACAAACAACAGGGGCAAAGCTCCTCATGGACCAAAATTTTTGTCCAAGTGTCTCTTTTCTTTTGGTTTTATACAGGAAACATCCTCAGTTTGTTGTTTAAAACCACCCAAACCCCAAAGCAAGCAGCAGCGAGACACTTCTCCGCCTGATGGTGGGGAAAAGACAGATATCAACAAGTATCTACAAAGATATCAAAAAGCATCACCAAACCCCAGTCCTGCTTTGAAAACAACGTGTAACAATATCCTGAAAGTTAACAGAAACAGGTGTGTTTGCAGTCTCCACGGCTGATACCGTTTTTTGTGGTCTTTTCAAAAAAATACTGTGTCCCAAATCCTCCAGCCCACCTGGCTGTGGGGGACCTGCCCCAGCTGCATCCGAGCTCTGCTGGGTCACTGCTCCATCATCCCACGGCTCCAGCCATCCACGGGCAGCCAGTCCCTGCCAAACCATCCTCAGAGAGGAATCCAGAGTCACATAAAGTGACACATAAAGTGATCCAGAGTCACACCCCGGGCAGCAGTGAGCGAAGTGGGGTCCAGACCCCCGTTCCATCCCTCCAGGCCGCGCTCAGAACAGAACCTGCTCACTGTTGGCATCCCAGCAGCCCATCCAGGCGAGTTGCGTGGCCCATTTGCCCGTGGCCACCACTTGCAGCTTAGCCTGGTCGAATTTCCAGTACTGGTCATCCCGAAAGAAGTAGAGGGAGCCGTCGCGGTGGGGCACAGCCCCGGCCGTGCCCGGGGGCAGCCCTGCCCAGTCCCGCAGGCTCCGGGGGTAGTAGGGCTCCACGCCCAGCGGCTCCTCGCTCACCACGAAGTACTTGGGGCCCTTGAAGAGCACCAGGCGCCGGAGCTGCTGGAAGTAGAGCGCGGTGTCCGGGTGCCGAGGGAGCCCCAGGGCGCTGCATTTTCGGGGGAATCCTGCCTCCAGTTTGGAGCCCGCGTAGCGCCAGCATCGGCCACCTGGGGGGAACAGGGAGGGGTCAGAGCACACCCCAGTGGGGTCTGTGGGGTCTGTGAGAGGGACCTCAGTGGGGTCCGTGGCAGGACCAGCTCCAGGAGTTGTGGACACCACTGCTGTGACATGTCAGTGACATCCACCCCACTGGTGACCCAGCCAGAACCACTGCCAGGCTGCCCCAAGGCCCAGGCTGGGGGGAAACTGAGGCACGGTAGCTCAGGGCCTTGAAGGCATGGAAAGGGACCACCAGGGACAGAGTGAGGCCACCACCATGCTGCTTTGGCAAACCTCCCCCTGATCCTGCACAGCGAATGGGACAGACAGAAACAGATCCAGCCCACGCTGGGACATCCAAGGCTGGATCAGGAACTGCGATGGGGACGGGTGGCTTGGCTGTCCCCACAGCGCCCTGTCCCCACAACAGGGCAGACAAAAGCCCCTTTCTGCTCGCAAGGCACAGCCTGACTCAGCCTGGGGAGGGACGGAGGGAGCGGCGAGGGCTGGGGAGGCAGAGGGGCTTTGGCTCTCACCCAGCTGAAGTAACAAAGCCCCTTTTCTGAGCAACCAGCGACGGGTTCCCATTAAAAGCTGGGGCTGACCCTGGCAGCCAGGCTGCCTGGTCTGACCTTCCTCTCCCCATCTGGCTGCCGGGCAGCTCATGGATGGAATCCCAGCTCCTGGGGCAGATTTTGGATGGTATCCCAACTCCTGGGGCAGTTTATGGATGGAATCCCAGCTCTTGGGGCAGTTTATGGATGGTATCCAAGCTCGTGGAGCAGTTTATGGATGGAATCCCAGCTCTTGGGGCAGTTTATGGATGGTATCCAAGCTCGTGGAGCAGTTTATGGATGGAATCCCAGCTCCTGGGGCAGATTTTGGATGGTATCCCAACTCCTGGGGCAGCTTACGGATGGTATCCCAACTCCTGGGGCAGCTTACGGATGGAATCTCAACTCTTGGGGCAGTTTATGGATGGTATCCAAGCTCGTGGAGCAGTTTATGGATGGAATCCCAGCTCTTGGGGCAGTTTATGGATGGAATCCCAGCGCTTGGGGCAGTTTATGGATGGAATCCCAGCTCCTGGGGCGGTTTATAGATGGAATCCCAGCTCTTGGGGCAGTTTATGGATGGCATCCCAGCTCCAAGGACAGCTCAGCCTCCAGGCAAAACACAGGGATCCATGTACATCATGAAACTCCCACACACTCCCCTGCACTTCATATTTTGGGGAGTATTTTCTCCCCAAGACCCGCCACTGCACCTGGGTTTGCTTTGACACACCAGTGAGTGCTGCTCTCCTGATGGGGAAACTGAGGCACAGGAGAGTGATGTGGCTGCCAGGGCCACGTGGTTCATCCATGACAGGGCACTGAGCCCAGAGTTTTGCACACCCAGGGCACGGCAGCGCCCCAGCTCTGCACTGGGAAGGGACCAGCGGTACAGGACACAAACAGGAGGAGCTGCTCCAGCCTGACCCCACAACCACCCCAGAGGCAGGAGCCCCGAGGGGCGTCCCCTGCCCGGCCTCACCCACCTTTGAAGAAGTAGAACTTGCCGCTGGGCTGGGAGCAGGCGCAGGCGTCGATGCCGGGGGGGAGGCCGGGCCAGCGCTGCTGCAGCGGCCGTGGGTCGCTGGCGTTGCCACTCGCCGACACCACCCAGTAGTGGCTGCCCTTGAAGATGTAGAGGTTGTGATCCCCGTCTGTGAGGCAGAGGGAGGGTGCCCCGGGTGAGAAATTTCATTCAACCACTGCTGCCCAGCTCCCCTCTCCTTGCTGTGCAGTGTTTTGGGGACGCTCAGGGTTTGGGTGCTTCCTCCTGCCTTTCCAGCCACCCCCTCAGCTTCCATAATTCACTGCCTCCACTCCGGCTCTGAGAGGATAAAAGCTGACCACGGCTCAAGGCTTATCTTGCTCAGCTGAGCTCCTGCAGTGATTAATCCTTGCCACAGCCCGAGTTTTAGGATGTTTTCCCTGCCCCTGACACATCGCTGTGCCCTCAAGGTGCACTGCTCCACTGTGCATCAGCTCCACCAGTGCCAGGAGCTGTGGACCAGTCAAACCCAGCTTTCCCAGCACTGGGAGCTGCAGCAGCACCGGGACAAGGGGTAGGGGTGCACGTTTTGGGAGAGGGTCACACTGGCCAACACCCACCAGCGGTTATGGCGTCGAAGAAGGAGTGGCAGTAATAGGTGCTGAGGCTCCTCTGCTGTCGGTCCCTGCCATAAAGATCCGTGTTCCAGTCCTGGAAGTGAGTGAAGACCTTTCCTGGGAGCTGGATGGCTGAGCCCTTGGAGGGCTTCCCTGGGATGGAGGAAGGGGTGATGAGTCCAGAGAAGGGGCAGAGAAACAACTTTTCCCAAAGCACAGGGCTGGGAATCCATCCCAAAACTCCAAACACTGCTTGTCCCACTGTCTCATTCCTATCCCCCTCTGTATGATGGTGGCAAAAATCCCATGGCAGCCCAAAAAACAAGCACCAGCAGAGAAGTGGGCAGCAAATCCAACCTTCCCCACCCTGGAGAACCTGGTTCCTGTCCCACCTCTCCTGCATTTTCCTCCCCAGCCACACCAGGATGAGGCCTACGTCTCTGTAGTCCTCTCCCCCTTCAGGGACTGCTCCCATCCCTACTGCTCGCTCTCCATCCCAGGGAACAGCCCTGGAGGAACCAAGGGATGCTCAGGGAAGCCAGGCTCACCGTACAAATTCTGGACAGCCAAAACGTCATCCCAGCTGAGGACAAAATCCTTGCTGAGCTTCTTGTAGTAGGGAGACATCAGGGCGCTCTTGACGGGCGAGTGCTCCAGCCCCAGCGTGTGCCCGACCTCGTGCGCCACCACGATGAAGAGGTTGCGCCCTTTGCCGCTGCGCAGGGACCAGCGCTCGGCGCTGTCAAAGTGGGCTTCTCCTCGCCGCGGGAAGAAGGCGTGAGCCAGGGCACCTCCTGGGGACACGAGAGCCATCAGGGACCGCGGAGCAGCGGGCACAAGCAGCTCAGGTTTGCCTAAATGTGCATCAGTTTTGGGTCTTTTTGGAGGAGCCCGCGTTTGGAGGGTGTTGTCAAATGGGGAGGGCTGCTTGAGGGTCTGTAAGGAACATCTCAGCCGCCTTGCTGGCAGACCTCAGTTGCAGAGCTGGGAGGGGGGACCCCAAATCAGACTCCTCCCTGGTGCAAGATGGGCTAGAGGGACAGCAGAGCCTCCATCACCCCCAGCCCATCCCATCCCAAGCCGGGGAAGAGCCCACGTTGTAAACGAGAAGCTTACGAGGGGGAAGCGACCAGCACCTGGCCCATCGAAGGCGTTGTTGAGTCCATCGTTGTGGTCCCCGTGGAAGAAGGTGAGGCGGATGTCAGCGGGGCCATCCCGTGCCTCCCAGAAGAGCAGGGAGGAGACGTTGCTCCAGAGCTCGAAGGCGGCTCTCACGGCCAGGCGCACCTCGTGCTGGGGCAGGTAGGACGGCCAGTTCACCACGCGGTACGTCAGGTGCCGCTTGTACCACCGCCCACCTGCAACGGGGCAACCTCAGCCTGCCAGCGGCCACTTGGGCTCCTCCTTCCACCCAGGGGCTGCCCGAGTGGAGGGAAACTTCCTGGAAACGTCGTGGTTTTCCCAAGCCAAAGCTGGAAGTCGAGGCAGGTGTGGCACCACCACCGCGATTAAATCCTTCTGAAGGTGCCACCTCCAGAGCCCACCCATGGCTGGAGCTGCAACCAAACCCTGAAACCTCTCTGAGAAGAGGAGAAGCTGGGACACCCAGTTTGAACTCCACCCTTGGCTCATCAGCCTCTCCAGAGCCAAATCCAGTATGGATCTCTTCTGGAAGATCTCCTGCCTGATGCCAGCTTCAAGTCCAGAAAATGCAGCCCAAGGGCTGGAATTTGAGGGAGAGGAATCAAAGCCAACTCTGAAAAGGTGGGACAAAGGCAAAGGGGTGGGAAGGGCTCTTGGCAGCACCTGGGGGGCACAGCTTAGTGCCCAAGGCTTCCTTAAAGGCTTTCAGGAGAGTCAGACCCCCAATACCACCAGGACAGATGGTGACAAAGATGAAGGGGACAAGCCTTGTGACTCGCCCTAAGCTCCCAACTCTCCTACAACACAGGAGTGCAAAGATCAGAGTTCACACAGTCACTGAACAGCATAACAGCCCCCTCCTCCTCCTCCTCCTCCAGCACCCCTTGCACCTGTGGGACCCCAGAGCCCTGGGATGGATTTATCTGGGGGCATCTGTGAGCAGGAAAAAGCCGTGGGGCCCTAGGGGGATGTGGGTGCCAGAGCCAGGGCAGAGGCGTGGGAGTGGTGACAGCCTCCAGCATCTGCCTCTGCTCCAGATGTGCAGGAAAACAGGGGAACAGAGGCGGCAGCACGCCGGGGCTCGCTGCTCTGGCTCTGAGCCGAGCCTCCTGGCAAACCCGGCAGGCATCCCACCCCAGCTCTGCCTCCTTCTCCCCCATTTCTGAGCAGCCCATGGCTGGGGAGACTCTGGGCTAACTGGTCGCACTCCTGGGGACAGATTCCCACTGCTTGTCAGTGCAATGATGGCCTCCAGCTCCAAAGGGACATGGATGCACTTCCACCCTGCACAGCAAAAGCTAAAACCTGCCTGGATGGCTGCAGCCCTAAAACAGAGCCCTGGCATCCCATCCTTCCCTCACAGGGGCAGAGCATCCATCTCCAGAGG
The DNA here is from genome assembly GCA_013397055.1 of Pachycephala philippinensis. Taxonomy (NCBI): domain Eukaryota; kingdom Metazoa; phylum Chordata; class Aves; order Passeriformes; genus Pachycephala; species Pachycephala philippinensis. The sequence continues at coordinate 378,856 of VWZT01006947.1, forward strand.
AGGATGGGCAAGGCTGGGTTAGCCAGGTGCAGCTGGCTCTTGGGAAGGGGAGGGCTTGGCTTTTGCCCCCGTGCTGGGCTCTGAGTGTGCCCCACGCCAGCGGGATGAGGGACGCAGAGGCTGCCCAGGGAAGATCCCGCTGGGAGAAGGGTGGATAACAAAGCACTTTGCTGGCTCGGCTGCCAGGGTTTCCTGCTCCAAGCAGGATAAACAAAGCCTCCAGCCTTCCTGGCTGGTGTCACCAGCCCTGCAGGCACCCCGTGTCCTGCCCAGCCTGCGGGCACCAATGTGGTGCTGCTCCCACCCCCACTGCCTGTGGCATCAGACCACCAGAGAAACAACCAGTGCCACACTGAGCCCTTCCCTGCCCTTTCCTCCAGCCATTGGGCGTCTCTTGCCACCCATCTATAGATTGTGATCCCCCAAAAATGAACCCCATGAGCCACAGGGCACTGGTTGCTTCTGTTTGTCCATCTCCTGCTGTATGTCCTGTCCTTCCTTCCTTCCTGCTCTGCCTCACTGCCCTGGGCACAGGATGGCTCCTGCAAGGGACACGCTGCATGTTGGGGCTTTGGAAGGAAATCCAGAGGCTGGAGGAGGTTGACAGGGAGCTCCTGGGGCCATCCATTGCCAGCCCTGCCAGATGCACAGCCAGCCTGACACGGCACAGAGCCCTTTCTTAATCTCGCCTTCGTTTTTCCCATGTCCTGAGCACAGCTGGCCCCTGTCCTCCTGCTCTCTAGGAATCCAGTTACTCATCTGCAAGCCCAAAGGAGTCACAAGGAACAAGAGGCCCAGTCCTGGACACACACAGGAGCACAGAAGGATGCTTGGAGCAGAGTTAAACCCCTTAACATGGGTGAAATGACTCTCGGGTCAGGCAGCCGAGTGCTGGCAGGTTTTGTGGTTGCTGCTGTGTCCCTAAGATGCATTAGACATCCCAAAAGTCGGCAAAACCTGGAGATAACTTCACTGCATGCCAGCCCCTGCCCTCCAGATCATGCCAGCACAGCTGTGTGTGGGGCCACGGTGAGCTGAGTGCTCTCTGGGAGATGTCCCAGTAAAACCACCCCAGAGAGCTGAATTCCCCCCCAAGTGGGAGTCGCATCTCTAATCACTGCTGACATCAAGCCACACACAACAACTAAAAACAAAGAGGATTAAAAACAGCCCACAAATGTGTCCTGGGCTGGATGCTGTACCAGTGGGGCTGCACCTCCCACCCACAGCAGCTTCCCCACGAGTCCAGGGTGGAAGAACCGAGCACCCCAGACCCCAAACCCCACCGGGACGCTCGGTGCCGGTGCTCACCGTGCTGTGCCGTGCGCCGGCGGCGGCGGGAGGGCGATGCCCGGCGTGCCCCGGCAGCGCGGCTCTCCCCGTCATCGGTGCCACACCTCGGCAGAGCCATCTGATGGAGGGTGGGCGCATCCAGCACCCCGCTGAGCGGGAGGTGGGTCACCCGCTGGAAATCCCTGGGAAAGGAAGGGAGGTATCAGCATCCTCATCCAGACCCCTCCGTGGTGGGGTTTGGTTGTGTTTGTGCCGGGGATTTGGCCTGAGAAAGGATTTTCACCCCACAAGTTTCACACCCCAGCATCAGAACTTCAGCCAGTTGGTAAAACATGAACGATTTGGCTCTGCAACCACAGCTGAGCTGTCAGTCACCTCCTAGCAGGGCCTAAAAAAACCTAAAATTTTTTTTAGGGGAGCCTAAAAATGCCTTTTCCAGTTTTTAACCCCAGTTCTGTGACTTTGCATTTAATTTTGCATTTGGCTTTGCACGAGGTCAGGCCCGGGATGCTCCCAGAGCCGAGGTGATGTCCTTAGGAGAAGTCCAGGCAGGAGCTGGCACTTTGCCCCCCCTGACATCTCCCAGCCGTCCCCAAGCTCGGCCTCCCCGCGGATTTTATTGCACGGCGAGCACCGGGCCATAAAAGGCAAATAACACAGCGAGAGCCGGGTGCCAGCAGCCGGCATCCAGCCGCGGGAGCCGGGCACGGACCCGCCTTTCCAAAATGGACTGGCTGTGCTTTAGCATCAGACCGTGAGAGAGAGAGCCTCCAGCTGCAGAAAGACCCCTCTGGCTGCAAAAAGCCCCTCGGAGTGCTGGCAGCTCCCCCGCAGCTGGAGCTGCTGAGTTTTGAAGTGTTGAATAAAAGGCTCCCACCTCAGCGCCTCGGTGAACTCGGCGGGGCTGTGTGTGCCGGCCCCCGGCTCCCTGAAGTAGCCGTATTTCTCCAGGAAGAGCTGCAAGAAAAATGGGAAAGGCGCAGCTCAGAGCACGTGTTGGATTGGGAAGGGGGAAACAGGAGATGAGATGGCGAACAGTGCCGCAAACCCAAAATGCCCATTTGTTTTACGCCTAAGAGCTCTGCACCTCAAGCAGCCGCACCTCCTGTGCCCGGACAGGTTCCTGTGTGTCTTCTCCCCATTTTTGGGGATGGCTCTTGGGGTTTTTGGCCACGACACGATGGAGGGGTAGGAGGAAACGCTGCTGCCATGTCATCCGCAGCCAGAGGCGACCAAACCCACGGCTCTAATCGCCCCGGCTGAGCACAGCGATCCAAACAAAGGCCAGAGCGCTGCGGCCGTGAGCAGGCGGGGTGAGATGGGGTCAGGCTGCAGCCTCGCCCCATTCCCAGCCAGGATGTGCTGCTCCAAAGTGGGGACGCTCCGGGGGCAATGGGCTTTGCCAAACCATTCTTCTTCTTATCGGCCATTGACACGGACGGAGATTGTCTCTCTGAACTCGCTCCAGCACTTAAATTGTATGTTAAAGAAAATAAACGGCTCGGGCTGCTCGGCAGTTTTCGGAGGAGTTAATAGCCGGGGTCACAGGAATGCTCCACGCCCGCCTGCCCCTCCGCCAGGGATGTCTGCGGGAGACAAACGAGCTGCCCAGCATCCTGTTAGTGCGGCAGAGCCGCAGTTCCAGCGATGAATAATAATCAGAATAAAAAGTGAAAGCGGCGGCTTCCTTTCCCCGCATCCCAAAGGAGAGGTGCGCTGAGTAGCGGGAATGCCACGGGCTGACCCAGATAGCACGGCTGGTGCCCTCTGGGAAACCGGGTGTTTTTAAAGCTGTTTCCCTCCCTGTTCGACTCGGGGCCGGGAAAAGGAGGGGGTTGGAGTGTTGACCTCCCCTCAGTGCTGCTCCTGACTGGGGGTGACCCAGTTCTCCTTCGTGTCCCCGCAGAGGAGGAAGCAGCCTTGTCACCCAGGGCCTTGTCACCTGGCAAGGAGCAGGAATGGTTTGTGGATGTGGCAGTCCCGAGGTGTGCCAGGGCCTGTCCCTCTCCTCCTCCTGCCCAAACCTTCTGCTCTCCATGAACAGCCACCTTCCCTTCATCCCCAAACACGTCACCCCGGCGCTGCCAGTGTGCTCTGCAGACCTCATCTCCTCCAGTTTCATTGCCTCCTTTACACCCCTTCTACCTGGAGCATCCCCCTCCAGCTGAGGACCGGCACAGATTCCTGCCTGGACACGCTCTTCACCCAGCCCCACACAAAGAATTTGGCTGGTTTTTTCCCACCAAAGCTGCCTGTCTCAGCTGGAGGCACCAGCAGCTCACTCCAGCAGCGCCAGGCTGCAGCAGCAAGAGCCCGAGCGTGGCCAGAGTCACCCAGACACCTCACACTGGTCCAGTGAGTCAGGATAAATCAAAAAGTGCTGCACTGGCAGGGAGAGCATTGGCTTGTTTGTCAGGAGAAGCCCCAGAGATGGACCACACAGCCTGGACACGCCGTCCCCCAGCCACACCGGGATAACCCCACCTTTAGGCAGGTACCAGGAGGCAAAATCCAGCAGCAACTCGGGATATGCATGCAGGGATGGAGGAGCATCCTGGGGATGGGGTGGCTTGGAGCCCTATGAGAGCAGTGTGGAGAGGAGAAGGAATCTGGCCCTTTTCCTCTGCAGTTGTATTTGTTTTTATTATTTTTTTTTAAAGTTCTCCTCCCGAAGTACAAAATCACCAGTTACATGTAAGGGTGAGGGGTGAAGATCCCAGGGGTGACATCACTGCAGATAAATGAGCTGAGAACACCCAGATACAAAGTCCCGGGACTCACACCACAGTCTGAACCTTTCCTAACACAATTTTGCATTCACTCAGCACAACCTGGAGCTGTTTCCTCGCCTGTAACCCAACACAATCCCGTCCTTAAAGCATGAAAATGGTTTTTCCTCACCATGATCTCATGAAGGCTTAAAACCCCATCTGGACACGTCAGGGTGCACAGTGAAAAAAGCAACCCCTGTTCCAGCTGCTGCTCTTGAGCAGCACCAGAAGGCACAGTGGCTTTATCATTCCTGCCCAGATCTCCTGGAGCTTTGCAAGTCCAAGCAAAGCAGCATTTTCCCTGTGGTTTCTGGCCTGTGCCACGCTGAGGTTCTCACACACAGGCATCAACTCTCCAGCTGCAAAACCATCAGGAGAAATTGTATTAAATCTTTTAGACACATCTACCATTGGCTAAGGGTGGTGGTGGTCCTGGAAACACAGAGATGCAGGAGAGGGATGTGCTGACCCCCACTCAGGTATTTACCAGAGCACAGAGCATACAAATCCAGGGAGTTTTCAGGGTCCAGGGGAACCCAAGAGCCCCACGCCTCAGTGTCCTGTGCCCAAACCAGTGCTCAAGGCTCCCCCAGCACTGCACAACCCCCCAGAGCCCAGCCAGGCTCTGGCACCAGCCCATTAGAGCTCTCCAGAGGCTGCAATGCAAAGTCTGGCCGTGCTGGGAAATCCTCCTCCCTCCTGCCCCAGACGGGGAAATGCTCTTTTCTATACAATGGGAAAAGAAAAACAGCAGGAAACCAAGAGAAACATTAATATGAAATATGCCCAGCTCCCCCTCTGAATGAGGGAGGGAGAGGAGCACGGATTTGGGTGCCTGGGAGCCAGTGCTGGGGCAGAGAAGCCTCCGGGGCTGCAGCAGGGACAGCGGGAGGACAGTCTGGGGGAGACAGAGGGACCCTTCCCATCTCAGGGCTCTGATGTGGAGCCTGTTACAACCCTGGAAATCATCCCTGCCTTGGCTAAAGCCAAGGAAACACCTTGCCCTGGACCACAGGCATCCCAGGTGGAAGCCAGCCAGCGGCGAATACAATCAGCCCTCCCCGCCTGGAAACGGGGATAACGAGAGCGCCGAGACAGCAGGCTCCTGCCGGCTCTCCCCTCCAGACACTCCGGTTCTGGCTCCTTTCCACCCGCTGAGTACCGGAGAAGCCTCAGGGGGCTCCTGCTGACCGTGGTCCCTCTGCTGTGAGGCTACAAACCCCATCTGTCCCCTCCATCCCCCGGCAGCGCAGGGAAGCGATCCCATCCTGCCGAAGGGTGGGCAGGAGCTTTGTGTCACGGCTACAGGCGATGCCACCACAAGCTGCACCTTCAAAGTCTTTTGTTTTAAATCATGAGACAGCCCAGGTTCATCCTAAACCCTGGTTCCAGCAGCCCCAAGCTCCATCCTGCATCACCCCACCACCAAGATTGACACTGCTGCTTTTCATCCTCAGTTTCCCCCTGCACACACGCACAAGAAGAGCTGGCCCCGGGCCGTGTTTTGGCGTGGTCACCGAAGGAGCAGCGGCTCCTCCTGCCCACCAGGCCGCTGCTGCCTGCGAGCTGCCTCCAGAAGATGTCACAGCAATTAAAGACGCTCATTTGCTTCCGCTCATCCCTGCAAAGCCTCAGGCGGAGCCCTCGCGCCGCTTTTGTTTAAACGTGTGTGTAAGTGTGTCTATAAATATTGTATCTACAGACACAGGGAGACACACGAGAAGGGGCATTAGCGAGCACAGAGCTTGCTTGTCCTCCCGCTGAAAAGGCAGCGAAACCTCCCCCGATTCTCTGCACTGGTGGTGCAGGGTGGTTAAAGCTTCTGGTTGCTGGGATGTTCCCCTGCTGTGCCTAACCCGGTCCTGAAGGAATCTCTTCTCCCACCTAAAAATCTCTCTTCTCCCTGAGGGAATCTCTTCTCCCACTCCTAAAAATCGGGTTCAGCAGCGAGCAATCCACTCTGAAGATGTGGAGTTGGGGTCTTCTAAACTCCTTTTATTTTCACACTCGATCTTCTGAAGCTGAGAGGCAGCAAGCCAGGCCTAACTAAAACCCCTCCTGGTTTCACCAACCGTTTGGATGTGGCTTGGAGCAACCTGGTCTAGTGGAAGGTGGAATGAGATGAGCTTTAAGGTCCCTTCCAACCCAAACCATTCCCTGATTCTGTGATAACTCCTTGGGAACCAGCTGGCAGCTTTGCCCCAGCACCCCAAAAACCCCACACCTCGATGGGCTGCAGCACCAGAACTCCTGAACACGACCCAAAGCACTTGGGAAAAACAGGGAAAAACACTGGGCTTGGCCAAACCTCCCCCTGCGAATACCAGCACGGCTGACAAACCAGTTCGGTCACGCAGACTGGTTGTGTTTTCGTGTCTAAGGAGAGAAAGGAAACAAATCTTGCCCTCCGCCGGGCTGGGAGCCGGGGGAAGGCGAAGTCCCCGCTGCCGGCGGCCGCGGCCCCTTGCCCGGCGGGCGATATTTGCCCGAACAAGCGGGGATTGTTTTGGGGAGAAGCAGGAAGAAAGGCGGGCTGTCGGTGCTGCGGTGACTCACGGGGCTGTAAATCACACCGGGGATTGCCGGGGGACTCGGGGCCGCTCGCCACATCCGCGCCGGCGGCAGCGGCTCCCAGACGCGATCTCACGGGTGTCGCAGAGCCCGGCGATGCCTCCCAGGGGTGATTCCTGCTCCTCTCCCCCTCTCCTTCCATCGCAGGGATTTTTCACAGGAAGGAGAATTTCTTCGCCGTATTTCAGAAGGAAAATGTGGGGTGCTCTGTGCCCCAGCTGACCTCCGAGCCTCACCGTGTTTGAGTGGTACCCGGGACCCTCCCTCCATCCAGTTGTGCTCAGCATCCTGCATCCCAACTCGCTGCCTGCTCCTAGAGCAGCTCAGCCGGGCACTGGAGCATTTCCCAGCACAAACACAGCCCAGAGCCCTCAATGCAAGACCTCGGTTTGAAAAGGGGCAGAAGTCAGAGTGCCCAAGACACTGCAAGATGGGAAGGAGGAGGGCAGGACAGGGGGAAAAAATGGGGGAAAAGATCCAAAATGAGAATTATTCAGTCCCTTAGTCCAGGTCTCTGTTCCCATTCCCTGCTTTTCTCAAATTTCTCCCCAGTTTTTCATCCCCGCTGCAGCAGACCTGGGGCTTCTCACACAAATCTCTGCAGGGACTTCCCTGTCCTTTGTCCTTGGCTCCAGCAGCACCTCACCGTGCTCCTCACTCCCAGCACGGGCTGGGATCTCACACGCCCTGTGTATTTTACACAATTCCCCCGGGATCAGGGAATCTCGGGCATTACCACAGCCTCAGCTGCTGTCTGAGCCAGACACCAGCTCTGCCAAACAATGTCCTCTCTCACAGACGGCCCTCCCCTATCTGTAGATGATAAGATGATTTCACATACCAATGTTTCAAATTAAATTTTGGAATTTTCCTTATTTTTTTAATGTTTTTTTTTTAAGCTGCAATTGATACGGATGCAGTGAAAACATGGGCACCAGCCAGGAAAAGCACACAACTGGACATTTTCGCAGTCCTGTGCATCTAAGTTTACACAACCTATTGTTGTTAACTGTGGCTTTTAAAAAAGAATTAAAAAAAAAAAAAAAAAAGCTTTAGAAGCAAAGCCTGGAAGTGCTCTGAAAGCCACAAGTCACCAGAACTATTTGATGTTATGTGAGAATTTCAGCTTCCTCCTAAAAGAAAATTAACTGCTCAGTTTATTTAGACAAGTTCCACGCCCCCGTCTCTGCATTTCCATTGTGTGTGTTGTCCTGAGGTCCCAGCATAGCACATCCCCTTGGGGAAACTGAGGCAGAGAGACAGGAAAGTCACTTGCCCAGCACCCCCTCACCTGGGATCTGCCACAGTCCTGGGATCTGCTGCAAGGCTTCAGAGGAAAAGAACTCAGAAGTCACCAGTGAGGGTTCGAAAGGCAGTTTGGACCTTTTAAACCAGTTGTTCCCATCAGTTGGTTTCCTTTTAAAGTGAATTTTGAATTATTGGTTTTCTGAGCATTAAAATCCTTGCAGATTTATTTTCTCTGGGTGGCACGAGGGGCTGGGCTGAGGTTTGTGCACAGTGGGATAAGCACACCTATTAATGACCTCTCTGAAGCAGCATCTCCCAGCAGTAGAAACCTGCACATCAAAGCAAGCCTCTGAGCACTCCTGTGCCCTTTTCCTCCTAGAGCATGTGTTCAAAATCCCAATTAATTCACCAGGACTTGCTGGCTGGGGTTGAAAATTAAGCATCTGTGCAAATGTACACTGGATCGAGGCCTAAACAAGAAAAAATCCCCAACACAAACCTTTGTTCCCCAGCCAGATCTCATACCTTATCCACCCAAAACAAACGCATGGTAGCACGGGGTGACAATGACAGCAGGACAAACAGGAGAAATCCAAACAGAGGTGCCGGGGACAGCCCTGGGGAGAGGCAGGCAGGGGAAGGACTGGCTTTTGTCCCTTCCTGACATGCTGGGAGATGGGAAGGTTTCCTCGTGCCTGAGTTCTGTTGTTGCAGCTGTGTGGCAGGGTGGGCTCGCAGGTGCACATCACCTGTGGGGACAGCTGGACACGGGCTGAGAGCTGGGGTTGTTCATCCTGGACAGGAGAAGGCTCCAGGGACACACAGAGCCCCATCCAGTGCCTAAAGGGGCTACAGGAGAGACAGAGGGACTTCGGACAAGGGCCAGGAGAGATAGGACAAGGGGGAATGGCTTTAAGCTGAAGTAGGGCAGACTTAGATTAGATATTGGGAAGGAATTGTTGCCTGTGAGGGTGGGGAGGCCCTGGCAGAGTTCACCTGGAGAAGCTGTGGCTGCCCCATCCCTGGAAATGTTCCAGGCCAGGTTGGATGGGGCTTGGAGCAACCTGGGATAAAGGAAGGTGTCCCTGCCCATGGCAGGAATGGGATGAGATTTAAGGTCCATTCTAACCCAAACCAGTCCGTGCTTCTCTGCCACAGCTCCACACGGCACACGTGGCCACACACCCTGGCATTCCAACACAGCCCTGTGGCACAGCCCCATCTCCAGCTGGCACAGCCACACACGCTGCACGTACCCAGGGCACACGTGTGGATGCACAGGCATCAGGAGCCCGTGGGCACTCCCCTGTGGTGGGGATGTACTTTGGGGACACATTCATACCTGTGGCACAGGCACACCAGGGACATGGGCACACCAGGGACGTGGGCACACCAGGGACGTGGGCACACCAGGGACATGGGCACACCAGGGACAGTCACATCGAGAACAAGGGCACACCTATGGCACGGGCATGGGGACATGGGTGCACCTATGGCATGGGCTCAGTGGGGACACGCACAGTCGGGACACGGGGACATGGGCACACAGGGACACTCACAGCCGGGGCACGGAGACATGGGCACACAGGGACACGCACAGCCGGGACACGGGCACGGGGACATGGGCACACAGACACGGGCACAGGGACAGGGACACGGGGACAGGGACAGGGACACGGGCATGGGGACATGGGCAC
>VWZT01006947.1:388645-414678 GCA_013397055.1 Pachycephala philippinensis
GCTCCGCTCCGCGCCCGGCGCCGCCGCCCCAGCCGCCTCTCCCCGCCCCGGCCCCGGGGGCGGCCCCAGCCCCAGCCCCGGCCGAGGGCAGGGCTCCGCCAGCAGCACCGAGCGCCGGGGGCTGTCCCTGCTCGGGCAGCCCCCCCCGTGTCACCCAGCCCGGGGCCGCCACCGGGGGAATGACCCGGTGCATGGCCTGTCCCCTGTCCCCCGGGAGCATCCCGCTGCCGGTGCGGCTCTCCGGGCTGCTCCTCCCGCCAGCTGGGGCAGCGGCTCTGCCCGGTTTGAAGCTGTGGAAAAGAGGAGAAAGCAATGCCAGCTTTTCCTAAACCTGTGCTCATCCATGGCCCAGCACACACGGATGCGGGGTTTGGAGGCCGGGGTCTCTGTGGGCCAGCACTTGCCATAAGCTCAGCAACACAGAAGGCTGGGCCAGCAATGCAGCCTCTCTTCAGGGGTCTGGCAAAATCGACACATTAGAGCAGTGTTTTCTCAAGCTTTACATAATAAACATAAACATAGTAAACACTCAGGGTTGTGGTTTACACTCTTTATGCTTAAATTTCCCTCTCAGGCATGGGACGTGGTGACCTGTGGGCAAAGAGGGGCCGTTTGCTGCACCCGTGTCAGTGTCACAGCTCTCCTGCAGCTCACACACAGCTGATGATCTTGCGGGTTCCAGTGACAAGTCAACAGCCCTGTTTACTCACAGCAGTATTTTGTTTGACTATTTTGTTTTAGTTTGACTAAAGCAAAAGGATGTTTTGATTCTGCTTTGGTTTAAGGGAAAAAAAAAAATAGGATGTGACTTGTATCTGCTTTTGTTTTCGTGCCAGCTTCAACCCCACACCTATTCTAAAGCTCCCAGGCTCCTTCCTCCACTTTTTAATCATGCCAAAACCTGAAGTTACAGAAGCATCTGTTGAGTGCAGCTTGGAGAGAGCTGCAGGGATCCTGTGACACTTTGCTTTACAGCTGGACAGGGAACTAGGGAAGGGAAGCAGGACTTGAAGGAGAGAAAAAGGGATCCACATAACATGGAAAAATAGGGAAGTCATTGAGCTACAAGACAAAAAATATGGGAGAAATGAAGGTTTTGCGGCTGGGCCAGTAAGAACTGACTGAGGAACTGCTGGAGAGCACGGTGGGCAGTTGGCACAGCCGGAGGGATGGTGTGAGGGGAATACTCAGCCCTGGGAGGAGGGAGAGCCAAGGGATGGCCGCTCCTCACGCAGGTCACCCTCACGCTTCCTTTCAAAACAAGAGCAGCTCTGTCTGCAAACGCATCCGTGTTTGCGTCGTATCTAGGAAGCAACTGATCCATCTGCTCTTCCACTTAAGAATATGGATGATGAGAAAGTGACTGGCTGGGCTCCAGCAGGAGCAGGAAACTCCCTCCTCTGCGCATTGTAATGTGGGGAAGCGGCTGGGAGGGCACCTGCAGCCCCCGGAGCCGCCAGCTTTCCGACTGGGCATTTCCCGGGGCTGCTGCCTAAGTCCTCAGGGGTTTTGGCATTCAGATGGGGAAGAATTCAGCCCAGCCTCGGGGATGCCAAATCATAGTTCTCTGCAGATTTTTGGCTGGGAGTATAAAGGTGTTTATCCAGCTGCTGTAATCAGAGCGGTATCAGGAACAGAAATACTGTCTCATGGAAAGGTGAACAGATTTCCGGCTTTTTCAGCGTTAGGTGAAAGCTCAGAAATGGGGCAAAGAAAAAAGAGTTTCAATCCTTGTAACTTCTAGCCCAAAACTGAAACCTGACAAGTCAAGCCTGTGGCAGAGAACCAATGAAGTTTTTTAGTAAAACATTCACAAAGAGCATGATAAATACATCCATACAAGCTCCGGTTGCCTAATCATTCCCGATTTCTTGGGTTTCTAGAGAAAATCCCTTCTCCCTTGAGTTTAACTCAAAAGATCTCAGTGCACTCAGTGAGCTCAATTTCCAAACCTTCTCCTAAGACACCTCCCAGCTTGGAGATCCAGAAGGTTCCTAATTTAATACCTTTTGCATATTGACCTGTAAACGTCACGGAGAACAAAATGCCACTAGCATAGGTGTGGAGTCTGCAGTGGAGGAGGCTGGTTTGTCCATAGGGCACAGCAGGAGCAGCTGAGCATTGCAGAGAGAAGAGCTGAAGCACCAGTGGATCCCTGTCTGAGGTGAGATCCAAGAGTTCCTAAACTAACATTATGAAACAGCTCTTGTGACGATTTCTCAGAGCAGCTCTGAGTGTTTATCATAACTGATAAGCAAAGAGCAGCCCCATCACTCCTGAGTGGCAGTTCCTACCCAAGATGGATGTGATGCACAAGAACCTGCCATCAAAAACCTTTAATGCTCTGCGCTGAGAACAGGTTCAAGTTGTTCCCTTTCACCCTCTCAAGAGCAGCCATTCTTCAGATGTTTGCTGCTGCACAGCAGCAGGATGGCTCAGTGGGTGCTGTGCCAGGCAACGTCCAAAATCCTTTGCTGCTGCTGGAAAGTGGCCAGGTCCAGGACTTGGGATCAGGTCAGATGGGCACAGTCACAGATTTCCCTCCCAACTCCAGCCTGCAAGAGTCAAATTCTTTACCAAGGCATGAGCAGCTTAACGTTCCTTGGGCTGTCACAAGGGTGAAGCTTTTCTGCTCAGACACTGTTTTCTGGGCACTTCATTTGTGCACAGCAAGTTCTCACAGGTCAAAGGACTTTCCTGTGTCTTTAAAATGTGTTAGAAAGTCTGTCTTGCCCAGTATCCTGTCTCAAACAGAGCCAGGAACAGACACTTAGCAGAAGGGTGTTAAAGAGAAAATGCAAAGTCTGCACAGACTTCCCTTGGCTTTACCTTTTGTGTGTGGAGTTCCTGGAAGTCAGTGAGGTCAAGAAGCTGCATCCAGCTGATGAGCTCTCCCACGAACACATCGATTTGCTGGAGCAGTTTGAATCTCAATGGTATTTGCTCAGCTAACAGCCAAAATCGTGCATCTCTGTCTAGGCCGTGCATCTCTTTCTAGGATCAGCAGACATCATCACCTTGGTATGAAAAGTGGGGTTTTAAGCAGTTTTGGGTGCATTCTGACAGCTGTGTTTTATTACAGCTTTACAAGCAACTGCTGCAGGAGCATTAGCAACATCATCTACTGGGATATCATCACAGGCTCTGTTACCCTGGAAATGCGGATTATCAGTTCTAGATGAGGCAAAGCAGCACTGGCTGGATCCTGGCCTCAAACCCTGGAGACTTGAGAGACTGGCTTCAGTCACTGCCCCCATATCTCTCTTTAGGACTTGTGGTATTTGAGCAACTTAAAGTTGCATTTCTTCTCAGGGTGAGGTGGGTTTGGCTGCAGAGGGAGGCATGGAAACTATTTGTGTGCCTCTGAAAACGTTTAGCTTTTATTTTATAGAGGAGTGGCATTTCAGCTCTGTAAGGATCACATGCCACTCCTGCATTGGCATCCCTCTTTTCTCCAGCAAGTCCTTGTTGAGCTTGGCAAGTGCTAGACCTGTTTTTATAAATAAACCACCAGCATTCCACACAGGACTGATTTCCAAAATGAAACCCTTGCCACTAAGAAAATGTATTATTGGAGGATGGAGCATAAACAGGGATGAAGAGAGCAGAGCAGAGCAGCTCCCAGCTGTGCTGAGAACAACCCAAACTGCTCCTTTCTGCTGGGATAGATTCTCCTGGTTTTCTGCCTCCTGACAGGACAAATCTACTGTCCTATCCCTCCTTAGGCTGGAATTTTATTATAGGAAATCCTGCCAAATTCTCACACAGCACTGGGAAGAACTAAAATCAATCCAATCCTTAATATACCAAATTTTTAAAGCTTTTTACTTTCCTATTAACCTCAACTAAAGCTTGTCCTGGCAAACTTCAGGCAGCTGTGGAGAAAAAGTGCAGGAGTAAAGGACTTGGCAGAAGCAGCTGGAGGGCAATGACATAGTTAAACCATCATCTGGGTTTGTATTTTTTACAGAACTTCCCAGGCCTCTCTGAGCTAATTTAACTCTCACTGCACCAAAGGCAAGTAAAACAACCCATCAAGCCAGTACTGCTGATTTTCTGGAAGACCAAACAGCTGCTGAAGGTGTCTTAAAAACCATGCAAGAGCTTAGGTTGTTTTGCCCTAGTGCAGAACAGAACATAAAGCAAGTGCTCAGCATCACTGCCAGGCTGGAAAAGCTGAGAAGGTGGTGACAGCTCCAGTTTTGTGGCTCGTTTGAAGACTCATCTACTTGGTAATCCTGGGCAGTGGCTGTTTGAAGAGGGAAGTGCTCTTAGCCTGGGAGAGAAGCAGGGTTGGAAGCTGAGCTGGCATTAAAGGCAGCTACAACTGTTGCTCCCAATACTGGAAGCTGTTTGAACCGCCAAGCCCCTCTCCAGGAGGGAAAAAACCAGAGGCCCACCAGGGAACTGGAGAGAGCAGGGAGGTGATGCTGCCCCAGCCCTGGGTTTTACCCAGCTCAGCTCAGCTCAGCTCAGCTCAGCTCAGCTCAGCTCAGCTCAGCCATTCCCAGCTCTGTGCTCAGCTCTGAGGGCTCCAGGTGCACCCTCAGGAGTTGTTTGTGCAGTGTGAGGTGTCAGCTCTGCTGGAGACAAACCTCAGCAGGGACAGAGGCTGCTCTCAGCTGCTCATTCCTGCTTTCCTTCCATCCCATCCAGCTGGCACCATTCCTGCATCTGCCAGCAGAGCAGTGGGCAAGAGCACCCTCTAGCCTCTTCCCTCCAAACAGTAACTGCAGCTTCCAAACCATCAGCATCCAACTTTTCTAGGCCAGCAAAACAACAGATACTGGATTCATCAACTTTCTGAAACCTCACACGCCATACACTGGATTTTGTACTGTCCCTAGTGCACATATACCTCAAATTCCACTGTGTTAAGAGGAACAAGTTGTCCACAATCCATGATAAATGCCTTTCCTGACAGAGCAGATGCTTTCCAGGAGAAACCTGAAAAAGGCCCACCACAGTTACCACATTTACAGCCCTGGGTAATGCTGATTTGAACTTCATTACCATGACCATCAATACCCACCAAGCTGGAGAGGTGGCTCATAAACCTTAACAAAAGTCATTTATGTTTGTTTCTCAGTGAGATACTGCTCAGCTCTATGCCCAGTTGTAATTACAGACCCCAAGAACTTTTATCTCTAGTGCTGCTCACTGGAATATCGCACAGCCAGAGGTTCTCTATGGCCTGTGATGCAGAAGCAGCACTGACATCTGGGTTTATTTTTTTTTATGACATCAGCTGACTGGGGCAGTGCCACCTTCTCAGGTTGCCCACCTCTGCAGTGACCTATCTGAGGAGGAGGGATCAATAAACTCCCTTCTTCCTCTCCCTTGGCTTCACAGCTGAATCACAAATGCACACTCCTGAACCTCACCTGCATCTGACCTCCAAGATGAAGTAGCTGCACACACTTGTTTCCATCACCCACATTCCAAAAGCAGCAAGTACAGCAAAATGCAGCAAATTCCTTTTTTTTTTAAGCCATCCCACCTTGGATTTTGAGCTGTTGTGCCCCTTGGAAGCAGCAGAACACACTCACACTGCTGTCTGCCTACTCCTCTCAGGAGGGAAACAGGAAAGGAGCAGAGGACAAAGTCTGCAAGTCTGGGATAGAGGATATGGATAGGAAGGAGGCTCACCACTGACCTGCCTGCAGATTTTGTGAACACACAGAGCTTGGGTCAAAGCTGCAGTGCCATTCCAAACAAATGCCTATTTACTGCTTAAGCCATGCCAAAGGAACACTGGAAATATGTAAGGAAATGCAGGCTACCCAAGTACTTGTGAAACAGTAGGATTTCACAAATAAAACAATCAGCATTTATTGTCGTATTACAAAACACTTCATATTTTGGCAATATTTTACAGTTTATCCTTTTCCTTCTCAGGGCCTGTTGAAAAGGTATGGGGGGGAAGAAAAGAGGAGAATGTGGAAATTAGAATTAAATTTCAATGTCTTGCTTAAAAAAAAATCCTCCCAAACCACCCCAGTCCCTCCCACCAAAATAAAAATCTAGTTTCACTCAATTCCACTATCGAAAGAGGCCATGGGTGAAGCTGCAGGCAATTTCACTATCAAACGCATCAAGAAGACAAACAAAACATTCACAGTGGTCTTCAGTATGGTCTGTTGCGTTGATCATTTCTGAAATCATTTCTGGAAGGGAAAGAAAAAGTTCTAAGCAATAACAAATGAAGCAAATAACAAATAGTCCCTTCAGTCAAACATTTCTACAATGACGTCTGTGTGCTGCTCTGTGTTTATAGAGAGCCTCATCCAGAAACATGCACAAAACTCAACAGGCTGAGCGATTCTCTCCGGAAGCTCCTATCTGTAGTTAATATTTTCATGGGAGTTATACTTGTACACATAAACAACCCTTTTCCCACAGTCCCCATCAATCCCACAGCCAAGCAAGGGCAAAGGCTCCTCTTACCTTCCTCCCATTTTGCCCCCATAGCCACCTCCCCGGTCCCCACCTCGGCCGCCACGCCCTCGATAGCCCCGCTCTCCTCCGTAGCCGCCTCGCCCACGGAAATCTGGGCAAAAACACAGAAATACATCAGTTTTTTCACAAAAATGCAGATTATATGAACGCTTTAAACATTTCAGAGGTGTGGCTGTTTTTACACACCTCCTGATGGACGTGAATCTTCCGGTCTGGGCTCCCCGCACTGGTTGCAGGAATTCCTGCGAGCGAAGTTCATATTGCCACAGGACCTGGAACAGACAAGGGTCCCACAGACTGAGCTGTGAAGATGAGAGCACACATGAAATACCCCTGCCCAATTAAAATGACACTTACGGGTTAGGACAAACCCAATCACCATTTTTGGGTTCCCCACTTCTACCCTGGAAGCCCCCACCTCTTCCATAGCCACCTCGTGAACCTGCAGACAAAATTATAATCAGAATAAAGTTCTGTGAACTGCACATGAGAAACAGATATCAAAGATTGTCACTGCCTTCAGACTGCAAGTGACAGACAGACTTTTCAGGTGGAAGGAGTGTTTAATGCAAATATATTCCCACTATTTATTATAAATTCTTTTTCAGCAGTAAAGGGAAACCTGATCTGCTTGAATTGCCACTGGGTAAATATAAACCCACTACATGCATTAATAAAATTTCAGAAAGATTTAACAAGGTATAAGATCAGTCACTTATGGCCAGACTTAGTCACAGAACAAAAATTTAACAGTAAAAATAGTCTGTCTGGATTAATCCCAGGATGCCTCTGACACAGGCACAGGGACAACATTCTTGCTTTCTGCATCACAAAATTAAGAACTTTTATACCAGCTGAAGTGGTTGAAGAATCCTTTTTCATCAGCCTACAGAACTGCCTGATTTCAGAACTAGAATTTGTTGACAGTCACTGCCCAAAGCATGATTCCTGGAAAATGGTAATGAATACCCAGTGGACTACTGACAAAACTGTATATGCAGAGAATCAGGGAGATTGATATGGCCTTAATTAAAGGAATCAGACACCTAACTGCTGCTTCAAGTCAGCAGCAGCTGAATTACGCACCCTGCTTAAAACCAGCTGGAAACAGAGTATCTCAAGGCTTTGCTGTAACAAGCAAACACTCACTGGGAACTCCCCCTATATATGTGGGGCTGGTACAGCTCAACATCGCTGTTACACTTTCTCTTTAAAAGCAAGGCTGAGACAAGATCTGGAGACTTTCCAGTTCTAAAGAAAAGCATAAATTCTGCGCTGTGCAGAAGAGATTACAGATTTCAGTTTACTTAACTGGGTTCAATCCTTATTACTCCCTTTCCTGGCAGAATCCCAAAGGCTCATATATTTGATGAATCACTGCTTCAAAGTCAACTTCTCTTTAATAAATCAATCATAGTGAAAAAGCATTTAACTATGCAAAAACACGGATTCTACAGATTTTAGTCCCACCTCGACGCCCGCCACCTCCACCTCCTCTCATGAATTCAGGTCTTCTGGTTGCAAAAGAAACTTTGATAACATTGCCATTGAATTCTTTTCCTGTGGGAGGAGAGAAGGGATCAATACAGCTCCCAACAACACAGCAGCAAGCCCAGCAGAGCACAAGTGATTTGCACACACAGACTGAACACAAAACTCTTGAGACACAGGGAGGCTGCAGTAAACCTCTAGGTTTTGAAAGCACTGGTCCAAAGGTGAGATGGAAACACTGAGGTACTTGCTAAACTCTCCACAAACCCACAGGTATTTTAGCTTAAATGAGATCTGTAAGTTGCAATTTAAAGACGTAAGAAGTTTTAGAAGATTTTTTGCCATGCTCATGGGGAAGTAGCTTGGATGTTTGAACTGTCTGTAATTCCACCAAGGCAACAAGGCTTTTGTACCACTCAATTGCCAGCCCAAAATTTAACTCCCAAGTGTATTTAAATAAAGTTCATGGTTTTCAAAGAGTGGGTTCTTCATAAATACAATGTTTATCACAGACAAACAGCACTGCACATGTGCCTAATACAGTCATATTTGCCATACCCTCTTAAACAAAAGTCAATTTGCATTTTATTAGCAAACACAAACATTAGACAAGCATGTCATGCCATTTTTTTTAAGCAGTATCATTTCACACCAGATGCAGAGGATGTCCTTTTGTTTCTAACCAGTATCACTAAAATTCTGTGAACACACAAAGTGACAGGAGCAGGCACTTTTCCATCACCCCCTCAAGTTTACTACTACAAGAGTGTCACTGTATTTCCTGCAGTCTCAGGAGTTTTACATCAATATATTTCTGGGATAAATCCCTAATTTTAAAACCTTGTTCTTCACTGTGTATATACAGAGCACTCAG
This sequence comes from Pachycephala philippinensis, assembly GCA_013397055.1. NCBI lineage: Eukaryota > Metazoa > Chordata > Aves > Passeriformes > Pachycephala > Pachycephala philippinensis. The sequence goes on from VWZT01006947.1 coordinate 397,470, forward strand.
CACAGGATTGCCATAACCATTCCAAACTCTAAAATGCTCCCACAACACTAAAAATATCAATGCAACACTGTAGGGAATCCCTCCAGCTGCTAACACAGATTACAGCTCTGTTGGTCTAAACAAGGAGTGACACAAACACCACCTCTTGTACCTTGAGCAGGGGTGACTGAGGTACAGCAGCAAGCCCTCAGTTTCACTGCACATTTTTGATCTAAATCACTATCTGCTGTTTAATGAAATGAGAGAGAGCCAACACACACAAGAAACCATGAAATACAGGTCTTTGTTTAAGAAAAAAACCCCTATAACCCTAACCCAGAATCCCCAAAACAAACCAAAAAAACCCCGCCAGAAGCTACATAAACAGCTGCATTGGGCCCCCAACAAGGTAATTGATTTGCTTTTCCCACTGCCTGTTAGATTCATAAATAGCCAAAAGAACAGGTAACTCTCACCCACCATCAAACCAGTCAATTGCTGCTTTAGCAGAAGGAGGGTCATCAAAAGATACCGTGGCTTCTCCCTTTGGTTTGCCAGTATCCTTGTCTGTGTAGAGATTTATCATGGGTTTGCCAGTCTTTTTGTTGGTCTGAAAAGAAAGGTTGTACACTTGGCATAGCAGGAACACTGGTGAAATCAGTTCAGAGCACAAACTGTAACACTAAGTATCTTTAGTGGGAATATTCTCTTGGAGCTGGCCTGCAGGAACAGAGGGATTTGACTGAAGGATACTGACTGGCTGTTCTCCATGAAGTCATGGTGGGCCCAGTTCTAACGAAGAAATGGGGTCAAGTGCACAAAATCCTAATTTAGAATTGCAGAAACAGAAGCAGCAGCCACAGAACAGAGGCACATGTGCTGCAGTACGAGGGTGGCACAATGGATAGAGTGTCAGGGCTATAAAGACTAAAGAAGAGACACAAAGCAATCTAAATGTCACTAGGAGAAAGGTGCTAGTGCTGCCAGCTTACAAATGAGCTGTCAGCTGGGAACCCAGATAATATATTATCTACAACTGCTGGGGAGTCACAGAGAACTCTGCCTTGATTGATACCAGTACATTTCCAGCACACCAGCTCCACCAGTTCTCTTCCTTCTGGCCCATGATTTCTCCTTTCACATACCTTTATGATACCAATCTGTTTGAAATAGTCTGCCACTTGATCTGTTGAAACGTCCTCTCCGAGTCCTTGCACGAAGATGGTGTTGTTATCAGAGTTGTCAGACTCTGAATCTGTGGAAAATTAAGTTACATTTACCATGTGTTTTTGTGAGAGCAACAGCAGCAATATTTTGAGCTCAGCTCTGTGCTGCCCAATAGCAGACCCTCAAACCCCAGAGACATTTTGTGCAAAATAAAAGAGGAGCAGGGAGCTTAATTTTGAGGTTAACACCATCAACTGAGTGCACTGGACAGCTGCCTGCCTCACACCCAACTTCCATGCAGCTGGGCATCCCAACCCAGCAGGGCAGTGTGTGTTTTAAATAACATAAGCTTAGCAGAAGTGTGATGGCAGTGAAAGCAGCTGCTTGGCTCAAGAACATTCAGAGTTCATCAGGAAATTCTTACTTGCTGCATTAACATCCAAATATTCACATGCACTTTAATTAACTACACTTCTTTCAAGGAAGGCATGCTTTAGCTAGCTTTCTTTTGAGCCATGGGAATTGCAGCCACATCCATCTTTGCAGACAAACATTTTAAAAGCAGTGACCTAAGAGCTACAATCCACTCCCACTCACTGCTTGTTTCCTTACCAGCATCTGATCTCGGTCCATAATCCCTTTGACCTATGATATGGGTTTGACAAAAAAAAAAAAAAAAAAGAAAGAAAAAAGACTATGTTTAGCACAACACATTCAAGTGACTTTTTCAGCAACAAGAAAATACATAAAGAATGTATGTAATGCATCTAAGATCTAAGACATTAACCAGAGCTTTAGAGAATATTTAGATTTAAACGTTCAACAGAAGGTGTCTGTAGGACGTTAATGTGTTCTTTAACTTGCAGCATGTGGCAGTTGCCACACTGATGCTGTGCTGGTGTTTGCTTGCAAATGCTGGTTGTCACATCACCAAGCAGTTTCCCACTTTTTTTTTCTACCTCTAGTACCTTTCTAAGAAGCATTTGTAACAAAAATTTTAAAAAGAAAAGAAAAAAAATAATCCGGTGAACGTCACTGTCTCCACAAATTCTTTCATGCAATTTGACAAAGTAGAAATCCAGTTTATTGCTACAAGTTTGGCTATTACAACTCGTGAACACACCAGCCTCACCAAAACTCTATAATGCTTCTACTAGATAGTAACAAGATATTGGTGGCTTTTAGATTTATAAAGAATTTCCACTGAAACATTTTTGGATACTCGGCACTTACCACCGTAATTTTTGAAGCCACCACGGTCACCACCACTGCAGAGGAAAAATTGAAGAAATGATTTCTTCCTTAAGTCTCTACGTGCTGAGCCCAAGGCTCAATCTACAGTTAACTGATGACAAGTTGAGAATTACTGTCTGGCAGCTAAAGGACCATCTCTACGTTCTCCTCACTACCCATTCATGTTCAAAGATTAAATTACAAAGAAAAAAATCTCTCAGGGTGCTGCACTGGAGAAGAGATGCCCTAAGGAGTATTTTAATCTAACCCATACACATGTGGTTGGTTCAATACTTTCTCCCATCCCATCAGGCAAAATAACAGCTATTCAAAACTGGGGTTTAAACAAAAACGTTATTTTCATGAAGATTAATGTGGGCTTTAATTGTAGATGTAATTGCTACTTTGGAATAATTAGTACTTTAGTACTTTCCTAGAAGTCAAAAGAGCTAAAATTAATCTCCATTGTTATGCATTTATAATACAGAGGATGAATTAACAAGGATGAGCCATTCTCTGAGCAAGGGTCTGTGGGGACCTACTGTACTACAGCACTTGGCATTACAGAGAAGGTGTGTGTATGTGAGCTTCAAAAGCAGAGGCCGTGAAGTTTTATTTCATTCATTCTGAAACCTGTGGCACAAAATGTAGACCAAGTTAAGAGAATACACACATCAATTTTCAAAGGTTAGAAGGGGATTTAAAACAGCTTGTTACGCCTCCAATTATGTGCATGAAAATAAACCCTCACTCTTTTTTTCACTGGAAAGGTTTGTACTGGAAGGATTTTTCACAACAGCATTTTTAATTGCATCCATGTTATGAACACGAGATAATCGATATTCAGAGCCTTCAGGAAAAACACAACCACTGGATTTTTTTAGAAAGTCAATAACCAAATGTCAGAAGGACTATCTCATACTGCCACGTGTAACTGCCTGCTTGTCCTCCTCATTGTGGGGGCACAGCTGCCACCTCAAAATTAGGCAGGATCACCTAATCCCAAGAGCTTTCTCAGTATGATAAAGGCAGTGTGAGCTCAAACCCTGATGCACAGAAGTATCTCCAGTCTCTGGAGCTATTGTGCCTCTTCACCAAAGCGCTTCATGACTAGAAATCACTCCAGGTGTTAATTCCATCTGTCTCCTCACACATCAAGAGTCCAAAGAGGGCACACAAGCACCCAGCAAAAGGCAATGAAGTAAAATTAGGGAGTAATTTCTTTGGCACTCTGTCCATCTGTTACAGCAAATGGAAAGTCGTGAACGGAAGCTGCTGATATTTAACAATTATGAGAGAAAATCTGCCCAAACTGAGGACCAAATAAGGTTCCAACAGGTTATTATCAAACCTGGATTAAGAGGCACTCTTTGGAGGGTGACTGACATCCTGGAACAGTTTGGCACAACAAATAATATCATTTTTACTGGGACTTTTCTTAAAATAAACTCTTGCTGCAGATTTTATTGCTGTTCCACAGAAAAAATCTGAATGCTAAACTGCAGTGTCATTTATTCATTAATTCGCTCTGCTCATTAAAGATTTTATATGCAGCATCAGTGCTGGTCTTTACTCCAGGCTGTCTGTTTTCAAGGACTGATGATTAAAAACACAATGGTGATGATAAAATTTACTTTAAATACCTTTCTGCCACCTCCAATTCACTTCAGCTAAAAAATAACACTTCATTATAACACAACAATTTTTAGTAGGATGCCTGTTTTTCTGGAATTTTAACTCAGAAATAACAACAGTGAATAATATCAACCATTTAAATGTTATGAACATTTTCCAACCCCAGATTATGGTGCCAGCTCATCAGGACAGCAATATCCAGAACAAATACATTTTCTGATGTGCAAGTGTATGGTAGTTAGAAAATCCCAACAATCTAAAAATTTACACAAAGTAAGTTTGTGTCAACACATCCAGGATTTTGCCGGAAGTGAGGATTTTGTAGGATGCTAGGGTGAAAATGTGTGCACCATGATCCTGAGAAGCAGGAGTTGAATATATAAAATACAAAGGAAGTCCAATGCCAGTTCCTAAATCTGTGATACAGCAGTTCTGCAACCTGCACTAACGAGTGCAATCAATAATTTTAAAATCAGTTTTTTAATTAATGTCTATAGAAATACATTTTTACCCAAGTATGCTTCAGCATGTTATCTTCTGCTCAGTCTCACATGACCAATCCAACAAAAATCTGTAGCAATCCACTGACAGCTACCTTTGATGATGGATTAATGCTTTCCTACATTTCTAAGTGGCATTTGATATGTGATTTATGAAGCTGCAGTTTGTTACCTTCCTAGGTAACAAAGCTACCCAAGACTCCCTGGAATCAGGCAGATATCCTGCAGCAAGTCACACACAGAAACTGCAAGCAGCTGATGCCACAGTCTCGGATTTACCCCTCACTGAGACCCAAAATTCAACCTCAGCAATTGAATTAGTTCCCAAATTATCGTCATAAAACATGTGGAAAATACAACTGCAGCATTTCACAGCCCATTGCTTTACCAGGCCTGCACACAGACCTCAGAGATGGGTGACCAGATGGATTTTGGAGTCTTAATATCCTATGTTAGAAACATGAAGAGGTAGTTAAAATTCATCAGTGCCACCAACTAAGATAATAAATAAGAGGCTGAACTGCAGGCAGCCAGAATGTGACCAGGCACCACTCAGTGTGTGAACGTGCTGCTATGAAAGAAAAGTCCTCAGATGTTCTTTTCTCCTATATTCAGCCATAGATTTATCACCTACTTGACTGTAACCAGACTTCATCTGGATATTGCTTAATCCAGCTGGGAACAGCTCTTTAAATTAAAGTACAGGTATATGGGGAGCTCAACATACAAGAAATGCACTTTTATAAAGTGATCAGATACTGGCAGTAGCAGCACTAAGAATTCAGGGACCAAATTTCAGCCTCCAACATGTATCTGTCTCACCAAGTGTGTCCATAACACCTAAGAGTGTATTTTACAAACAAGAAAGGAATATTTAGTGCACCAACAGCCACTGACAGATGGGTTTTTTCCATTATATTTATTGCCTCTGTTCACATTTTTCCAAAGTCTCTACAAGGCTAAGCTCAAACATATCTGTTACAACCCAAAATATTAATACTGAACACAAACCACACTTGTAAAAAACATCTGCACTAAGCTGTAGTTTCTTTATATCACACTAATTCCCATTCCTAATAGCTGCTACAACAATTAAGCTGCATAGGTAGTTTTTGTTTATAGCAGATCACCATAAATCTGCACAAGAGTTAAAAAATAATCTATGCTGACAAAGTCAGGATTTCTATGACAAATCCTAATACAATGGCAAATCCTTTCTAAGCTGCATCTCTGTAGTTCCACCAGCACAGTCTGCATGAGCAGAGCCAAAAGCAAAGCTTCTCTCACCTGCTCTGTTTGCTCCTGTGTTTCCCACTTACAGCCTTAACCAAAACAATTCAGTCCCACAACCACAGTAATCATTAATTCCTTGTTTTTCAGATGAGGACTTTAAAAAGCTTGGGTGAATAACTTAAGAGTAAAATGTTGCATTCTCAAGACCTGCTGTTCCTACTTTCTAACTAAAAGATGGCATTCTTCTATTATGGAAAAAAAGGAAATATTTTACTTCTTAGCCAGAATAAAAATTAGTGAGATCATCGATTTTTCAAGCTTCAAAACAGAAGGGTGGGGAAATTCTACTAAAATCTCAAAAGATGCAATTCAAGACCATTAAAAAAAAATCTCAAGGATAATTCTGACACCCTGAGTTATTAAAATTAAAATATGAACTTCAGACACATGACAAAATGTGTGTTCTCTATTGGACTAATATCAGCTAAGAAATCTGAACAGGAATTTCTCAAAAGATAATTTTCTTCTCAGTGCTGGGTGACTTTGCACAGGCACAAAAGAAAAATGAGGGCTGAGGTCATTAAGTACAGTACACGTCCAAGTCCTTCTAGTTGTCAGAATATAACTACACCTCTAAAAAGCTGCATCAAGTTCTCTCTGTGTCTAAATGTCACTCAAGGAAGAATTTTTATTATTAGCTAAGAACAAGAGATTCATTCATTGTGGTCTCACATTTGGTATTAATTTGTTTGTAAAATCAAGGAGCAATATTTTTTTCCCCTGGTATAACTTATTTACGTGTTGTTTTCTAACCACTGTAAAAGTCAAAGCCTACATTATTATTCCATCCCTGGAAGTGTTCAAGGCCAGGCTGGACGGAGCTCTGAGCACCCTGGTCTGGTGGAAGATGTCCCTGCTCGTGGCAGGGGGTGGAACAAGATGATTTTTAAGGTCCCTTCCAACCCAAAACCATTCTGGGATTCTGTGATTACAGCATCATTAACGTATCTGTGCAGACAAGGTTTTTAGATTATTTCCTGATGGCTATAAAATTTTCACAGTTTAGCATTAAAATGGGATTAAAACAACTGAAAATGGTGGCTACTGAAGATCAACCTGACATTCCTACACATATTTTTCCCCAATAAATAAATAAATAAGAGAAACCCAAGAATATACATCCCCCCCAAAAAAACCCCTACCCTTAAACCCCACATTTTCACAAGACTAAACATGATTTCTTACCTTATTACAAGTTATTTTCCCCTTCATTATAGAGTTTGTTATTTAATTTAACCTTTTAGACCTTTCTAATAAGCATGTCTGGTAAAATAAGTATGTCAGAAGCAGAATCCTCTGTCACAGTTATGCAAAAAGACTGAATAAAGATACATGACACTGTAGTTCCAGAAAATTCCCATAAAAATACCATTAAAGCCAACATCACTTAACAGAAGCACACAGAATTCCTAATAAATGCCTTCCCACTTCACTGTATTTTTCTTCACTTCTTCATTAACTTCCCCTCTTTCCCTTCTTTTGGCTTCCCAGCTCACTGGAGCACCATGATCCACATGGATGTGTGTGCAAAAGTTTCCTTACATTTTGGAAAACTGCAGCAAGAGGCTTTATTTTCACAGACATTAATTCATTTGACTTTATCTTGCAAAGACCCAAGTTTGTTTCAAAGTGACAAAATCTATCAGCAGTATGTTTTTTGAAGCTCGCATTCATTGGAAAGGGCTCAACGATAAAGTTTTTTGCAAAAAAAAGTTTTTATTACAGGAATATGGAAAATCCTCACCCCTAAAGAAAATCTAATTTTAAAAAAGAGTTCAGTTTTAACTGAAAATTAAAATTAACTTAGAAATTATTTTGCTTGTTATATTTGTTTTATGTGAGGTACCATATACTATAGAATTCTTTGTTATATATATTTATGTTTATTTATAGTATATAAATTTATGTTTATTATAAAAACTATTACAGAAAAATAGGCATTTAGTTTATATTATATAAAACCCCAGCAAACATAAAGTAACACTAATATGCTTTTCTAATTGTGCTATCACACCTAATTAGAAGAGATAAGATCCTCCTACATCATTATAAACAAGCCATTAAGTACAATTTGGGAGCATCTCAGAAGCAGATAGATTTTAAATACGATTTAAAAATAAACACCTTTAAAGGTAACCAAGAATTGGATTATTTCATTTGAATCAGATCAGTTCCAACAGAAAACACTGTATAATTATAGTTTTTCATCTGGAGTTTAGGAATAACCCAGAGCTGTGCAGCCTTTTGAAGGGTAAGTGGTGCTGACAAGCAACACCTCAAAGGTCTCTGGAAGCTTCAATGTTCTTGCCCTGCATCAGTGAGCCCTCTGCACCCCCAACCACTCAGAGGGACACAAAGGGGAGCCAGTTGTGAGAGTTATTAATAAATAATACGTCATATGTTTAATTCAATAGGCTTGAAAGCCAAGGTCCCAATCGCAGACCTCTGCATGAAATCATCTGCAAGCGCAGAATTAAATATGTGCATAAATTTTCTTGACAGTACAAGGCCTAAGGCAATGGGGAAAGGGGTGACAGCATTGTTAGTATTTCAGATCTACCCAAAATAAACGTGTTTAGACTGACAAATAAATCAATAATAAAAAAATGTGTATTTTAACAGAAGTTTAAAACTGAAAAAAAGCAGCAAAGAACAAGTAATGTTACTGCTAAATCACTCCTATTATTGCAAGGTCAAAATTTTCCCTGGTAAAATGTGAGCTACCTTAGCTATCAATTTTATAAATTTTTCTCAATCACTGGCAGTTGGTTTTCTTGTCACTGAAAACAAGTGATGGGCTGGGGCAGTTTTTGTATTGCAACTCATGCAAATAAAAGGCAGCTCTGTGTCACAACAATCAAATGCTTGGTCTCAATCTATGTGAATCTAAAAGCTGTTCCCTTAGGCAAAACCCATTTCTGTGCAGTGCAGAAAGGTTTAATTTTAGAAACCTTCCAGTTTTGGAAATCTAAATCTGAACCACCTTAGGAATAGACATATAACAAACAAAAATGAAAACCAGCTAAATAGGAAACAAGGGCAAGGAAGTGCAGGCACTGGAATGAGATCACTTACCTATATCCAGACATATGACCTCTTCCATCCATGTCATATCCCCCTCTACCTCCTCCCTGTGACCCGCCATATCCTCTATTATCTTCTCCATACCTGCTCTTTTCACGGCGATCATCTGGGAGAATGAGTCAAACCAAACCCGAGTCAATTGTAGTGCAAACTGCAGCACAGTGAAAATTCACACCCTGTAATTCCCACCTCCCCTTCATTAACTCTGCCATTTACATCTGAAAAGTATCAACTCCTAAATCTCTCTGACACTCTCTGTGCCACAAAGGGGAAAAAGAAAAATCAAACTAAACTTTGCTCCATTATCTCTTGGCTCCCAGGGTCACTGAGTATCTCAGAATGTAAAAAACACTCTGTAATTACACTCCCTTTTCCAAACATTAAACACATATTGTCTAAAATATGCTTTCCATTTGACTTCCATACAGCCCTCCCAGTTTGCAAAAGACATCAGTGAAGACAGAACAAGGATAAATAGAGTGGGTTGTGCTGCTGGTGTGAAGTTAATGCAAAAAAAAGGCTTCATCTTAAACTTCTCCTATCTCACAATTCACCTACACAGCGTAAAGCTGGAATGTGAAGTGCAAAAGCTCTTCATGACTGATCAAGACATGTCACCCTCATGCAGGAAGGGGGTTCAAAATAGCTTGGGAAGAAAATTCCATCTAGAATTTGCAGAACTCATGGACAGAGACTCTGCAGGGCTGTTCTAATATACGTAAATGCAACCATTTTGGGGCCCCAAGAGTTTTTAATCTCCCTATAATGTTTTGAAAGTCTTAACAAACAGAACATTCCCCACGAATATCAACATGGAAAAGAGTTTAACTATTCATCAAACCAACTGCTTGCAGAAGAAAATCCAACCATTTCACAGCGCTTCTGTTCAATTTTATTAACCAATACTGAATTCAACCCGGGAATTTTACCTTGGCTGTTGTGGCTATAGCTTCCCTTCTGAGACTGGTAGGATTGCTGGGAGTGGCCATATGAGCTTTGGTGCTGGTTATAGCCTGACTTTTGGTCATATGAGCTCTGGTGGCCATAGCCCGACTGCTGGTCGTATGAGCCCTGGTGGCCATAGCCCGACTGCTGGTCATACGAGCTTGACTGCTGGTCATAAGAGTCTTGGTTTTGTCCATAGCTTGACTGCTGGTCATAAGAGCTTTGGTGCTGACCATAGTTTGACTTTTGTTCATAAGAGCCTCTTCCACTTAAAACAAACAGAATTGGAATTAATACCTAAATGTTCACAGAACAGAGAGCAAAATAATGGCTGAAAATGCGTGACATTGCTGAAATTTCCCAAACACGGTTACCTCATTACATAACGTAAGAGCATCACTCCTTTCACATGTCCCAGTCCAACACTTCCTCTCCCCCCTCTCCCCAGTACCATCAATGGCTGATGGAGAGCCCGTGACCTGCTGAACACCAAATCCTTCCCTCTGGAGCTGCAGGGCAGAGCCTCAGTGCTCATGTGGTACAGTGCAGCTGAGACCTGCTGCCTAAAAAATCCCAAAATAATAAAATTTTGCTTTTATCCAATTGCAACCTCTCTTCTTCTGGGCATTCTACAATTTATTAAGAATTTTTCTAACTGTTATGGTGGCCTGTAACATACCTGTGGTTCTTCTCATTTCAATGCCCTCTACACTAGCCCAGCAACCTCCATCAGAAACACTGACCAATATCACATCCAGGATACTCCCAACACAATGCAGCTCTACATTCCAAGAAGGAGCCATAAATCTTCTCCAAGATGAAGATTAATAACTTTATAGCAACCACAAGGGAATCTCACCTACACCACAATTGTCTAAGCTACTTCAGCATCTGAAGTAGAAACTGAAGTATTTTGAAAATCTAGATATATGAGAGAATAGTTCCAGCTGGCTTAGCCTTTCATGGCAAGGCATAATATAGATTTATGAGAAATAAATTGCATCCAGGGAACACTGGCTGTTACTCATTCCTTTGTTTTCCCTCAGGTACTTAGTTGTGCCTTAGCTGTCTTATTTTTTCAGTAAATGGAAAGAATCTCTGACCTCTGCCACCCTTTCTTCTCTTCCCCCTCCCTGCTTCCACTCTTCTTCAAAAGATGAGGCACTAGATCTGCCACTCTCCAGCCTTTGGCAATCTTACTTGCTAGTGAAAGCATCTCAGAAGAAGGGAAAAAAAAATACAAGAGCCTACAGAAAGTTTCCACCAGCTTTTCAAAGCACTTCCAGATCAGTGTTGGGTCTAACCAATCCCAAAATATCCCATCTGTGTAAATACCATCTAATCTGCTCTCTCTCACTTCTAGCCTAGATCTCAGCTTTAACCTTGCTAATCCCAGTGGTAAACAGCTTGTGAATGTATTTTTTATTATCTTCACTTCAAAAAAGTCAGCTCTGCTTTAGCCTTTGCACCTTCACCAACAAAGGAAGCATTGTTGAAAGCATCCACTGTTTGCTGTCTTCCTTTCCCTCTTCTAAGATATGACAGCTGCAGTTTTGTGGCCACCCTTTTCAAAGCTGCTATCATTTAATTTCTCAGTTTCTCCTTATTTGTTACAGCCATACATTGAGGAGTTTCCCTTCAAGGTCTTTTCTTCGTTTTCTAGATCACAAACAACCTGTTGGGCAACCTAGGTGCTGCATTTTCATTCTACTGGACATCTACAGAGTAAAAAACTACATTATTACCTTTGTATAGCTCTAATAAATGCTCAGAAAACAAAGCAAAACAAAACTTAATTCTGTACCTGCCTTTGTTATGGAAGCAAAAATGACATTTGAGTGAAAGCATCTATTGCTGGCAGATTAAGATCCTATTTTTTTTTATATTACGATGTTTTATAATAAGAACTACAAAACCAGAAACCAAGCAGAGGTTTGCTCAAGTCCAGATTGTTTTATCACCTTGCAAAAAATACAAAACCATTTGGACGTTGGACACAAGAATGAGGTTTAGTACCCAACAGAGTATTTAAAAGAGGTCACGTGAGCCTCAGTAAAGCTCTAACACAAGCAGTAACCGTGGGGTGGAGGCACAAAGCTTGTAGACAGTGAAGGTATTCTAGCACTAAGTGGCCTCTTAAGTCATTACGGAAAGTTAGGTTGTATTTTCCGACATACTTTCAAAGTTGTATCATTCAGCCTCTTGAAACTGAATCCAATACAACATCACAAGTAAAATACATTTGCAATAGCACAGAGTGCAGAATCAGAGTGCAGAATGCATGTGCACATTTAATTTACTGGTGAGGATATAAACCCACGATGTTCTGAGAACTCTACCTAGTTGGAAAACCACAATGTATTTCTTAAACGACATTTTTGAATCCTTTCTCTTTCAAGAAAAGGCATTCTGAGCCAGATAAGCAGCCTGCAATCTGAGAGCAGCTAAGAGTTTCCTTGCTAACAGCTTATTTGAAGTTAATAAAAGAGCACTGTAAGTTTATACAAAAGAATGTGATTAGAGAGGTATTTGATAGGTCTTTCTCCTAATCAAAACACTCTACACCAAGTCCATTCTTCATTGTAGCCACTATCCAAAGACTTTCTAAAGTGTATGTCCCCATACGGCTTGACTTCAAAACAACTACACCCATCCTTCTTACATAAAGAAACATTCCTCCTGTACCTCCTTTCCTTCAGACCTTAAAAATGTTTCAAGGATGTGGATTTTCAAATATTTGTCTTTTTTTCTCAGCAACGTTAGCAGGAAATTTGTTACAGCTCTAGTTAAGAATGTACAACTACTAGACCATATTTTAAATAGATACTGGTAAACTCAGCTTCCTTACCCTCTAGATGACCCTTTCTGCTGCCCCTGGCTGCCATAGGACTGCTGGTTGTATGAGCTCTGATTCTGATTTTCATAACTGGATTCATCATCGTATCCCTGGGAATCTTGTCCATAACCTGGAAACCGAGGAAGAAAATTTTTAGTCAATATTCACCTTTTAAATACTGCCAATGAATGTAACAAGCTAGCCAAACCTGATTGATTTTGTCCATAGTTCCCATGATAGCTTCCATAGTTCTGTCCATAGGAGGAATTGTCTCCACTCTGCCCATAACCAGAATATCCCTGTAATTTCAAGAATGTACTCAAATAAGTGTAACTTCCACGGCAGGTAATTACAGTTTTCCTTGGCTAGACACAACTGCAAACATCAAGCACAGCTGAGACTGGAATTCTTGCTGGCCCAGGAACAATTATTTTCACTCAAGGAACATCTGCTTTGAAAGCCACAATGTTTTTTTTCAACATACCTGTCCTTGTCCATAATTCTGACTGCTCTGATTGCCATAGGATGAGTAGCTGGAAGAGAAAAATGCATTTAGGAAATGCTAAGAGTGCCCTCCATACACGTTGGAAAGTAAAGGTATTTTTGGCATCTCTAAAGTTTCTCTTCGTTCCAAAATAGGTGTTTAATCCAAGTACTGCAGTTCCAGGCACATTAAAACTGCATCAATGAATTAATGGTTGACTGTCAGAAGCCAGAAGAGCTTGTTTTAATTTCTGCTGTGTTTCAAGCATAAATTTAAAGCACATGAAACCTGGGTTTGCTGTAATTTTATATTATACTTACTCATTATTCTGCCACTTTAGGCCTTCATGAGCTGACAGAAGAACCACGTGCGGAAACTCATCATATTTAGATACAAACCCAAACTCAGGCAGTGCACAGAACCTCATGATCTTCATTAGCACAGGCAGCATTAGCCATGATTTTTGTACTTCCATAAAAACACTTGTCTCACTGATTAAAACATGCCCTGCAGTCTTGGGCCATATAATAAATATAACAGCCTTTGACTAAAATCTTAGCAAACAGCTTAAGGCAGTCACATGAAAAGTATTTCTCTATATTCATGACATTTCAAAAATTCTTACTATTACAAGATATCATTCCAATTTACACCTGATTATTGTCTTCTCTTCAGGAATGTTTCCTCTTGTTTTATAAGACGTTTTGTTAAAAGCCCAGGTGCAAGCTTTCTGCATCCTTAACTCCAAAAACGTATCAATACTCTATCTTGAACAATCAGTCATCATGCTGGGAATACTAAACGGTCTTTTAGTTTGCAGATGTTAATTGCTAACACGAAAAACAAAAATCCTCACATACCTCTGCTGGCCCCCAGACTGACTGTAACTTCCAGAATCTAGAAGAAGAAATAAGTCATATTGAGAATTTCCAATTAACATTTTAGTCTCTATGTACTGTAAGAGGAGAAAATTTGGGGAGAGGGAGAAAGGTTCAAGTACACTGGATATTGCAACTACTTTCCCTGCAGAGTGAGACAGCTTCCTCTTTATTAACAAAATGTTAAGGCTGGAATGACAGCAGCACAGGGTGTGGGGGACACAACACAGCTACAGCCACTTGGAAACGTCCCTTTTGAAGGATCTGAATTCTGTTTTCAAGGAGTCTTTTCAAGCACCCGGAACTGTACAACCCTTCTAATGGCTATCAAGTACAGTGCCATCATCAATGAGCAGAGTGCAGCGGCTTAATTAATCAAGCAAAGCTAAGTAGGTCAGTGCAGCTGAACCCCTTTTTGGGATGCTCTAAGAAAGCCCTGCCGAGCTAAAGGGCACAAACACAGGCAGAATGTGAGATGAAAAATCAGGGATGGAGGAGCCATGACACTTCCCTTTGCTCGTACTGCAAGAGGAAAAACCCAACTGAGAGCTCACCAGCACGTGACAGATGCACCACACAGAACACACACACACTGCTCCATCAGCCTCACATCCATCCCAGTTCCAGCTCTGCAGAGGTTCCTTACATCCCACCCTGCTCTGTGCCCTTCCAGCCTCTGCGCTGCTCAGGTTCCATCCGTCTCACTTCCTAGGCAGGAGTCTCAATCTGCTTGAAATTCCCACCTTCTCGTCAAAACCCAAACACTCGGGATAAGTCCTGCAATTTTCTTTTCTAATTGCTTCAGGAATTTGTATCAATACTCTTATGCCGTGGTCTAATAAAATCTATCAGGAACTTCTCATCCCCAATTTCACCCTTTCCCCCACATTCTCCAGCCTCTATACCCAGAACTGCTTAAAACGCTGACACTGAGAATTAATTACAAGGCAGGGTAAATGTCATAAACGGCTGCAACCATTTTCCAATCAAAACACTCATCAAATTGCTGAATCTGCTCATTATACCTCCCTCAGCAGGTTATAAATCCAATCCTGCCAGTGGTTACACAGACACTTAACCAGAGGTTTGATGAGGGCATCACCTGAGGTGATGGATGTCAGATGAGGGGGGGGTATCACCCGAGATATGCAGACATGAAGCAGCGTTTTAAATATCTCCTCAAAATAAACATAAAGTATCAAATTTCACATTTTGTAACAGAAATTTACCAAAAGCTAACAAGAAATGAAATGAGGTTAAATTTCATGTCCTATAAAGCAGTTTCACTTAGATGTGAATTTCTCCTCCTTTTGCACTGCTACACAAATATTTCATTGCTATTTCATATTGAAAAGAAATTAAAAACCTGACATAGATGTGCCATTCAAATTAGTTTTTAAGGGGTAAAGTAACATTTTTACACAGTTTCCATTTAAATGATCACAAAGATTACTATTAAATAGGTAACCACATTGTGAAACATGTTTGTGGTTTAACTCTAACATTTATATGCCATTAATGCTGCTAATTAAAGAATTTTAATGGCTGTATCAGAAAATTCTTGAGTAAGGATGTAGCTAGCTATAAATTTAAGAACTACACTTAATCTCCTTGGCTTCTCCTTAACAAACTTGCACCAAACCACAACATTACGGGAAAAAATTGAAAGCAACCAGATAAGGAGCCCGTAAAATATGAAAACACACAGAGGAATATCCTTTATTTATACATTTTTCTACATCCTCTGCTGGACCTCTTCCATACTTCTGATCAATTTATTTTCGTGGGCTCAAGGGGGACAAGAGTCTGTAAGGATTTTTGGAAATAACAGTTTATTCTGGAAATTCCTATGCTTTTTTTTTTTTTGAATGTTTAAAAAGTTCATGGAAAAATTTCCTGTTGACGAAGTGGGACATGGCAGCATAATCACCTTGCACTACTCAGGAGGTTTATTCCTCTTAAGATAGAACAATCTGCTGTGTTTTAAAACTGAGGTTCTCTTATGAAGTAATTCATAAAAAGAAGCAGAATTGCCTCTCAGTATCCTCAAAAGAAGAAAAACCTCATGTTTGAACGTCACTAAAAACAGAGGGGACACTCAGGTGCTTGAGTGGTCAGCAGCAGAGGGATGGGGGAAAGTGGCTGTAGTTTACTCCCAAGCTTTACTCATTTAGTAGAAAAATTCATGATTTGGACTCATTTTAGTACCTTTGAACACATTTGCTTTTCCTGGTACATAACTGCTCCTTGCATGCAAGGATTCCTTTAGCACCCCTTGCTTTGTCTGTATTGTCTATCACTCACACACGCAGCACGAGACAACGCCAAAATGGCTCGACCATAACAAAACACGGCTCGCTCCACAAAGCACGGCCAGCCTTGGAATTCCTCCTGCCACTCTGGGATGCACGAGTATCCACACCTATCCAAGGCTTCCCAGGGGCAGCACTGCTGGTGGACCCAGTCACCCACACCTCAAAGGGGATGAAGAAACAGCAGCACATTGTGCTCGCAGAGGCCCCAGGAGAAGCTGGGCTGTATCAGGTCACCCAGGAGAGCGGATCCTGCTTCCATGATAAACTAAAGCCCCCGCTGGAAAACAATCCCAGCCAGGGCGATTTAAGCTCACGGCAGGGAGCGTGAAGAGCACACAGAGCGCAGAGCAGAGGCAGCAGATACTGGGACACAAAGGTGGCTCCCCTGCTGCGGGGTGGGGAGGGCATGTCCCATGCTAAGGGGGGCACAACCCCAGGGAGGGGGTGCCTGCATTCCATAGGAGGTGCTGATCCGAAGGGGGAGCACGCAAATCATGTTATGGGGAGGGGCACGACCCAAAGGGGATCCACATCTCACACCGGGATGGGGTGTTGGGGGGAATCAGGGCCCAAAGTCGGGGTCCACACCGGGGAAGGGCCGTGACCCAAAAGGCCCTTCCATCTCACCCCGGAGAGAAGGGTACACAACCCCAAAGTGGGGGGAGCTACAGTGGGGGGCATGAACCAAAATGGGACCCACATCCCACAAACGGGGGGGTACACGACCCAAGGCGGGGGGCCTACACAGGGGAGCATGAACCAAAATGGGGTCCACACCTCACACCTGGGGGGGCTGTGGCACAGCCCGAAGGGGGGGCTCCCACGTGCGGTGGGGGGGCCTAGACCCCAAAAAGGGGGGC
>VWZT01006947.1:415210-426607 GCA_013397055.1 Pachycephala philippinensis
GTTGTACCAAGGGGAGGGGGTGCGAAGCTGTGCGGGCACAGCGGGGATCGCGCCAAAGGATTAAATTAGTTTAATTAATAAACGCGCAGGGCATGGGCAGGGTGCGCAGAGGGAAATGGGGGCGTTGCACGCCCGGCTTTCTGCACCAGCAGCCCCCCTGTTTCCCTCAGTACCCCACTTGTGCATCACCATTTGTAGCAGATGCTAAATGGAGTTAGAGAAAACATCCAAAATCTGGGTTCTAAAGAAAAAAATAAGACAGCTTTGCCAAGGTTTCGGAGTATCCTAAAAAGCCAAATATCAACTTGTAGAATGGTTTTCTAAAGAAAGGGGTCATGATCTCGGGAGCCACTTCTATGGAACGTGAGGGTTTGCTTCAGAGAGGAAGAGTGATGAACTGAGAGGACACCAAAGGCAACGTTGATTATTTAATCTGATTATTCTTAGAAGGTCTATTTCTTGTTTCACATCAAACTACCTTCTTGTGAGAGTTGCGAAGTTAACAGTTGCACCTTTCTGTCTTGGGACAGTCTACACATGCACCCCGAGAACACTGAGGTTTTACCCTGTTTTTTCTTTTAAAGGCAGTGAGGAGCCTTCTCTGATTTCAGCTGAATGGTTTGAGTAGATTTGCAGAGAAGTTGGGCTGTTTCTTTCCCCCCCCGGGCGTAGCAGCAGGAGGCAAATCCCACTGCCACAGCCGAAAATAAGTTTCTTCAAAACAATCAGTGACTGGAATGATTAATTAAAAAAAAAAAAAAGAAAGAAAGAAAGAAAGAAAAAAATAAGGGAGTTAAGCTCCCAGCCTGTCTTTTGGTTTCTCCTGGGCAGATCCCAAACAATGCTCCCCAGCCAGGGGAGGTGGGGGGATCTTTTGCTCTGAGTAGAGCCTCTCGGTGTTCGTGCAGTCCTCAGGGACTGAAGGCTTCTCATACATGGAAAATGGAATTAATTGAGAGAGAGAGTTTCAGGCTTCTGTGTCTGTCTGCCTGCTGATAGATCTGTGCCATGCTCCCAACCAAAAACTTTGAAGCTGAGATGTGGAAAAGACATCAGCCCTTCAACACTCTGCTCTTTCCCCTCGGCGGGAAATGATCCCAGCTGCTTCAACTCCTTCTCCACATTGCAGAATCAGAGGTGGTGTGGGTAGGTGGGTTTCTTCTGATCCTTCCTGTGTAAATGAGACCTCAGGGTGGCATCCCTGACCGTGGCAAGGGCTTGGAATGTGGTGGCCTTTAAAGTCCCTTCCAATCCAAACCATTCTGGGATTCTGTGAACCAGCAGCCAGACTGTGTGGGCACAAGGCAGAGTTCACAGAATCACTCAGGGTTAGAAGTGACCTCTGTAGATCATCCAGTCCAACCCCCCTGCCAAGGCAGGGTCACCTAGAGCAGGTGACACAGGAGTGCGTCCAGGTGGGATGTATGGTGTCAACAGATTTACTCTTTCTGTGCAAATATACTCTTTTCCTACTACAATATCCACAGCTCCATTCCCAGCTACAAGCCCAAGAACAGATGCAATTGTGGTTAGCGCTAACTCTGTATAAAACTAGCCAATGGTCGTGATCACAGGGAATCAGATTAAGTTCTCCCTACTTCACCATCTCCCTGTGTCCATGAAATCTTCAAGAACTTTGGTATCTTCACTTCTGAGCTGCCAATTCCTCTCCTAGATCTGACCAGAACTGGCCAAACGATTAAGCCAATATTGCTGGGGAATTGAAGGCAGACAGTGCACATAATACAAACTTCACACAGCTTTGGCCTGGTGTGAACACGGCAGGAGCAGCTGTGGCATGGACGCTCCTCTCCACCTCCACCCATCACACTGAAGGGAAACCATTCCCTTGGAGTCCAATGTCCAGTTCTGGGGCCCTCAATTCAGGAAGGACATTGAGGGGCTGGAGCATGTCCAGAGAAGGGAACAGAGCTGGGGAAGGTTCTGGAGCACTGGGAGTAGCTGAGGGGGCTGGGAGGGCTCAGCCTGGAGAAAAGGAGGCTCGCAGGGGACCTTCTTGTGCTGTAAAATTATCTTACAGGAGGTTGTAGGCAGGTGGGGGTTGGGCTCTGCTCCCAGAGAACAAGGGAAAGGGTGAGAGGACATAGTCTTAAGCTGCATCATGGCAGGTTCAAGCTGAACATGAGAAATTCCTTCATTGAAAGGGTGATTAGACATTGAAAGAGGCTGCCCAGGGTAGGTGGACTCACCACCCCTGGAGGGGTTTATGGAAACACTGGATGTGGCACCCAGCGTTCTGGTCTAGTTGACGTGGTGGTGTTCATCGGTCACGGGTTGGACTCGATAATCCCAGAGATCTTTTCCAGCCTGATTGATTCTGTGATTCCCAGCAGCCAGAGCCCGCGGCTCGGGGGAATGGTGGCTGCACCCTGGGACAGCCACGCTGGGAGGACCAGGCTATAACCCAGTCCTGGGCGGGCTCCCAGCGAGACCTCACACCTCCCGCCGGGGATATTTTCCCCTTCTGAACAGAGAAAAAATAGCAATAATTGAATAAAAATTCAAGAAGGGGGGAGACCCCCCCCATCTCCATGGTAACGGGCCCCACAGCGCCTCCTGTTGCCACGGTAACGGCCAGGCCTTCCGGCGGCGGCCGGAAGCGGCGGCCGCGCGGGGCAGCAATGGCGGCGCCCCCGGCCCCGCCGGCCGCTGCCGCCCTCACGGTGCTGCTGTCGGTCGGTGCCTCCGCGCCCGGCTTGCTGAAGGGTGTCCCCTCCGCCCGCTCCGCCGCCGCGCTGCGCCCCGCAGCCCTGCACGACGGGGAAGGTGAGCGGGGCCGCCGGCGGGCGCAGCCGCTACCTCCTTGGTCCCTCTGCCCACCCCGTTCCGCGCCTTCCCCAAATCCCAGCGGAGCCTTTGTGTCCCCTTTGTACGGCCTTCTCCTTGTCCTGCCCTGGAGCCCTTGGTACCCTCCTCAGCCCCCATTTCTGTGCACTTCCTCAAGCCCGTCTCCGAGTCCCCTGCACCCCCGTGTCCCGCTCTCCGTGTCCCTTTTCCTCCCGCTGTCCGTGCGCTTCCCCTGACCTGCACCGAGCCTGCTCCGCACCCATTTCAGTCCCTCACCCTCATCGTCTTCTGACAGTAAACCCAGTGGATTACACTGCCAGGAGCTTGAGGGATTTGCGTTTCTCTGTCCCTGTGGTATTCCCAGAATGATTTTTATCACACTTTCAATTCTCGTGTTCCAGCTTACCCCCGTGCAGTGATTTCCTTTATCAGTTCAGCGCTCTGAGCTGATGGGTGGATTCCACCATCTCCTCGCATGTCTCCAGGGGTTGCAGTGCGTTGTTTTGTTTTTCAGTGGTGTTTTTCTGGCTGTGGAATTGAGGTTGATGGGAGGGAGGTGGAGAAATCTGTCTCAGTCCTTGCTGTGTGCCCAGGAGAACACCTAAACAGAGGGCCTGGGAGCAATGCTGGGGTGTGATAACCTCCAGGCATTTTTGGTGATGAAAATCGGCCTTCTAGCAATTTAAGAAGTGTTTATCTTTTTGCCAAAATCGTCACTACTGTAACAGTTATTTTTATATCTCTTGCTTTCTCTTTTAATGAGACTGAAATTTACTACAGATGCTGTTGCTTTTTTCCAGGCAGCTTCCCAGGAAGCAGCAAGAGCCAGCCCATATGTTTGTGACACCCAAGATAGCACTTGTTTTCACTCTATTTGGTTATTTATGCCTGGTTTTAAAGGCCTCAGGTTCCTTCTCTTCTATGCCAGGATAGAAATGAAAGCTATTAATTAATCCCGTGGGCTCACTCTCCCTCTGCTCAAGCACGTAATCGTTTTATAGCGACTCCAGTGCTGTCTGTGCCTGTCTGAGGTGCTGCTGTGCTCAGTTCACAGGTTGATCACCTACATCTTTGTCTACGAGGACTTGACCTCCCTGACCTGTGGTGCTGTTATCATCTGGTACTTTGCTGGCAGCTTTGAGAAGAACGTGGGCACAGTGAAGCACTGCATCCTCACTGCCACTTTCTCCGTGCTCTCCGCCCTCCTGTACCTCTTCCTCGAGCCCCTTGTCTCCAGGCTGCTGGAAGTGGGAGATGCCAAAGGGTTCATGCCAGTGGCTTTTGCCACGCTGGGGGTTTCTACCACTCGCTCACGCATGAAGAGGGCTCTGGTTTTTGGGTGCAGAGTTCCTGTGGTGCTGGTGCCGTGGTTTGGGCTCTGCATAGCGTGGTTTGTCCCCCACTCTTCGCTCTTGGGGAACCTGTGTGGGCTCCTGGTTGGGGAAGCCTGTATCCTTTCCGAGTGGGAAGCCCTGAGCCAGAGCAGGGTCATGGTGGGAAGGAAGTGCTGTGGTTCTCATTGCTGAGGTGCAGTGGCTTTTGCTGGACTCGTGCTCTGCACTAAACCCTCACTGGCTTTGCTCATCCTTGTCTCATCCCATTCTGCTTTTGTTTCACCTCACGCTGCCCCTTCTCAGTGCACGCAGAGAACGTGGAGCTGAGGAGGGCGATGGTCTCAGAAGGTGGTGCTGCGTGGAACTGGGAGAATTCTCCAGAGAAAGTGGTTTGTGGGCAGAGGGGGATTCTGTGTGGCTGTGTCAGAAATGAGTGTGTTTTGTCCTCAGTTCTCCTTAACAAGCTCCTGACTTCAGATGGCCTTGGCTACTGTTTCTGCTTGGATTTTCCAGAGTCGGTGGGCTCTAAGCTGGACCAGGTGTTCCCTTTCACTCTGCTGAAGAGGATACCAGGGCTGAAATACATCCCAGGGTCCTTAGCAGAGAGAAGAGCCTCTGAAAACAGCAAGTAAGTACAGGAGCTCCTGTGAAACACCTTGTAGGGGGATTTTGAGATGTGAGTAGAGGCATTAAATCACCTCTAGAAGCTGTATTGTGCCTCTCCTGTTCACATCGTGGGTGTTGTGGGGAGCAGAGTCACCCATTGATGTTACACTGGTGACATTAGTGTGACTAATAAATCACCACACATTAACTCAGCCAGGTCTTTAGGGAAAGCTGAATGGAGGTGAAAGACCTCTCCTTTGCTGCAAGGGCAGTGTGTACACATGGGAAGATATTGCAGCTGTGGCTGACATGAAAGCTGAGTTGTGTAACTCTGCCCCAGCATTAGGCAGTTGTTCCTGGCTATATGGCTCCCTGGGGCGTGATCCTTATCTTTATTTGCCCCACCTCTCCTGCCAGGAATGCTGTGAAGTGAGTTGTGTCCAAACCTATGTAGGAGCAGAGCATTATAAATTAAGGATGGCACTTACAAAGTTCAGTGCAGACCTTTTGCAAACCAAAAAGGTTTTGGTTTTCAGTGTCAAGGCAATGTTGCTTTACAGAGAAGAAACCTTGGGGCCCACAGCTGACATGCAGGAAAGATTTTAAGTTTAACACAAACCACGAGAACTCACCTGTATTCTAAAAGGCTTGAAAGTGTAGGTCAAATATTTACTTATTCTAAGGTGTCCTTTCAGTTTCACAGAGGAAAAATAGTTTTCTATTCAGGGTTAAATTCCATGTATTGTTTAAGCCATCAGCTCGCTGTAAAGTTTTATTTGAAGTGGAAACATTCCCAGGTGTTCGCACTGCCCTCACCAATGGGAAACCATAAAAGCAACCCTTGCCTGCAGCAGGAGCGTCCCCCAGATCCATCAGGACACTCAAAACGTGTGAGTGCTTGCAGGGGAGGCCAGACAGATCCAGAATTTGTGTTTTCCCTCCCTCCTTCCTGTGCAAGTGCAGCTTTTGGGAGGAGAGGCTGCCTGGCTCCATGCTGAGCCTGTGCCAGCACCAGTCCCATCCTAAACCTGCTTCCTCTGGTGAGGTGACACAGACTGCTGTGACACAAAGGTATTTACATGAGCATTTGACTATCAAGCAGGGCGTGGGAAGGTGTTTCTAGGATGCTTCCACTGCTGCAGCTAAATTTGCATGTCTGTGTCTTAGTTATAACTTCTCTAAGTGCATCCGGAGTTTTAATTTTTATTATTTGGTTGTTATTTCCAAGCAAGAGCTCTTAATAGTTTGGGATTTGTTTTCATTTTAAATTTTCATAAGATTCAGGTATTAAATTGCCACGAGACAGGAGATATTTCTTTAAAGTCCAGGCCTTGGCATCATGTTTGTGTCCACAATTAAAAAGAAATCCAAAATCAAACCCACATCCCAAATAACTAAAAAGAGATCTCCAAGCCTGAAAACCCCAGCATGAGCCAGTCTCTTCTTCTTGCTGGGAACTTGGCAGTCATGGCTCCATGAAGATTGCCTGGATTCTCAGCTCTCATCCTCATGTTGTGCGTGGGCTGAGCAGCACTCCTGAAGTCCCAGAGGCTTCAGCTTCCAGGCAGATTGCCTCTCTCCTGATGGGTTTTGGCAGGATGAGTCATGCCTTCTGCTGGCAAAGACTTCCTAGCCCTTGCTTCTGAATGATTAATTTTATTTCTAACTCTCTCTTTTATTTCTAACTCTCTCCTCCTTCCCTTGTTTTTTTTGCTCTATACTCTGGGCTCTTACTCGCACCAAAGGCCTTTGTGTTTTCTTGATAAATAACACTTGGCAGCTTTAACTTCTGATTAATGACTTGGCAGATGTGGCACTCACAGGACAGGGAGGATGTGCACAGGAATCTCAGGGCATGTTGCAGTTTGGCTTGTGTATTCCTTGCACAAGGAGTCTGGGGTCAAGAGCCACGCTCGTTCAGTGGGTGTGGAGTTGGTGTGGGTTGGGAGTGGGAACAGCTGTCCTGGGAGGTCACTAAACCCATTTTTTACTCAAGTGCTGCTTATAATAGGAGCTTGTGTTGTAGTGAATACCTCTGATGGATTGCAGTGACCTCTCTGAGCGCTGGTCAGGAGGAAATCTGCCCCCAGGCCACTTCCAGCACTAATTAGGCAATGAGCACAGTGTAACCTTCTGTTTTCTTCCTGCCCAGGATTAACCCTGTACCAGGCACTTACCCCACCCAGAGCTACCACTGCCCTTCGCCTCTGGCTCTTCCTGCTTCCCAGCACCTCGGTGCTCAGAGCCAGGGCTTTCATCACAGCCACGCTCCGGGATACGGCCACGCTCTGGGATACGGCCACGCTCTGGGATACGGCCATGCTC
Source organism: Pachycephala philippinensis (assembly GCA_013397055.1). Taxonomy (NCBI): domain Eukaryota; kingdom Metazoa; phylum Chordata; class Aves; order Passeriformes; genus Pachycephala; species Pachycephala philippinensis. The sequence continues at coordinate 422,284 of VWZT01006947.1, forward strand.
TGGGACACAGCCACGCTCTGGGACACGAGGGATCTCAGCAGGGCCACGCTGCAGGACACAGCCTCAGCTCTTCCCACTGCCAAGCCAGAGGTGCCTCTGGAGAGTGTCCTGGGCAGCCCCACGCCGGAGCCTCGCCAGGACAGTGCTGCCAGCTGGGCAAATTCTCTGTCCCACAGCACGTGTGCCCGGCTCAGCCACAGCCACCCGCAGCCACGGGCCTTCTGGCTGGTGCTCAGCAAGCACCAGGGTATCCAGCAGCACCAGTGGCTCCTGTTTCAGCTGAATTTACCAGAGTCCAGGTGTACTGATCCTCCAGAGCAGCAGGACTCGCACAGGGGCAGGACCGCTGTGTGAGGCTCGCACAGCAGTGCATTGATGGCATCTTTGCTGTGTCTGGGGTGAGTGTTGGAATGGGTTGGTAGCTCCAGTGAAGGCCATTCCCCTGCTCCCTGGCACAGTCTACTTGAATTATATTTCCTTTATAATTTTTTTTTTACTTTTTGATGTTGCTGGAGGATGGGAACTTTATCACCTCTGTGAACTTCTCATCCTTTTTAAGTCTTTCCTCTTTGCTGCATTTAGCAGCTGCCTTTTTCCACAATGCCACTGGAGTTCCAGTGCACCAGCTCCCCAGGCCAAGGCAGGAAAAACTCATTGGCAAAACACTGGATGGATCTGGGGTTTAACCAAGCTGCAGCTATAAGCACTCCCCATTTACATTCCTGTCTTTTTCGCAGGTGTGATGTAGCTAGAACCCAAAAAGGAGTGGGAATCATAGGAACCTTAGTTTATAACTTAAAATTAAATGGAGGAGGACAGATGTCTGTTCTACTGGTGACTTGTCCACTAAGAGAGTGCCTTGAAGGGGGCTTGTTATACCAACCTGGGGCAAGAGGATAGAATACAGAATACTTTTTTCTGCCCCAAAACATGGCTCTAAAATGCTGAAGGTCTTGTGCCTGCATCAATGGATTGCTTGCCTTCATTTTCTGAGAGCACTGCACCAGCTCAGCCTGTGTCACCATCACTTACCAATAAGGCAACCTCAGATGCCTGTGAAATAGTGAGAGACTTTTCAGTAAGGGATTTTGGCCCTTTGTGCAGCAAATGTTTATAAATCCAAGAAGCTGGGATTGTTAACAATGGGTTAGAAGAATTAAGTGGAATGTAGCAGTGCTGTTGGGGGTGTTCACACTGCTCAGCTTAGCAGTCTCACCCACCAGTATTAGCACAATCTCTCCCTGTTTTTTTCAGAGCTGGTGGGCAGATGTGTGGGAGAGGGGAGTTTTCAGCCAGCGATTTGCAGTAGGATGCACTTTTGGTGCTTGTGTCTGTAATGAAGGAGTTTGGTCCAGTTGCTGGGGTTTGAGCTTTACTCCCAGCTGTGTAGCCCACTGTACAGTGCCCAGGAGGAATCTGCTGTCTCTGTGTCTGTAAATCAGCCAGGATCTCAACAACTGCTCTTGACTCTACTCAAGAGTTTTGCTGTGCTCCAAAAAAAGAGTGCTCCATGAAGCACAAAGTGCCATTCCTGCACTCGGAGATGTTCTTGCAGTGCCTCACCCATCCTCAGAAACTCAACAGCCTCGGGGCTCCTCCCTGCTCTCCGTGAGCCTGGCCAGAGGCAGCTCTGGCAGCTGCACCTTCCGAAGCACGTCCCTGCCTCTTTCATTTGTCCATCATCAGGATCTGAAGAAGCCCCATGTTGCCATCCAGCTGCTTTACTTCTCCAGGAGCCCCTCTGGAATGACTGGCACAATCCCATGTGGGATGCAGGGGCTTCCTTTTGGAGGAGACCAAAGTCAATGCTGAGAACTTACACCTCAGATAAATAAGACACGAATAAGAAGCTCTTCTTGCAAAGGTGAGCACCCCAGGCTGGGCTTTCAGCAGGAGGATGCAGCAGTTTGGGAACCAGCCTGGAGTTGAGGGTCAGCTCCTCTTTGGGATCACAAATGGACTTGATTTCATGGTCCTGTTTTTCCTGCTGACTGCAATTGCATTGTTATATTTTTAGTGTGGAGCAAGAGCAGGATAAGGAGCTTGTTTGGAATTTGAAAGCATGTTTTTAATACCAGGAAAGAAATGCTAGAGATAACATCGAAATGTTGACACTCCACTCCCGTTAGTGCCTTGATTTCCCTCCTTGTAAAATCCTTGCCTGCAAACCTAGGAATTTTATCACTGATTTTTCCAGAAGGGTGATGAGGATTGATAGCAATCACAAATGTTGTGGATCTCTAAAACTGTGAGCTTGAAATACAGTCTGAAAGACGGACTGCTGCGTCTCTGGGTTTGTTTATAAGTGGGGAGCTGTCGCGTGCCCCTCCGGGTGGTGGTGATGTCTAAAGAGGCCAACCTAAAAACAGAGACTGGACAGGAGGAAGGGAATAAAGGTGGATATTTATTTGAAAGGCCTTCAGAGGCACACCCTGGGCAGGCCAAAGGCTACACCCAAGATGGACCCCGAGTCACGAGTTCTTCACACTTTTATAGCTTTGGTCCATTTGCATTTCAACCCAATTTCACCAATTAAACTTTAGCTAATGATGGAATTTCCCCTCAGCTTGCCCCCCTTCTCAAGATGCTGGGTTACACATTTTGGGCCTAGGCCGGGCTGGGTGTCCTTGGAGAGCAGCCTGGAGAGGCTTTGTTCTGTCTGTCTCAGCATGAGAGAGCAGCAGCTCCCAGGCTGCAGGACACTGCANGATGGGATCTGTGGGGCGGGATCAGTGGGATGGGCTGTGGGTGGGATGGACGCAGATGTGTGTCGCTGGTGGCCTTGCACACGCACTGAGGACGAGCACTGGGGACAAGCGGTACTGCACACTAGAAAACCCTGCAAACCGGTTGTTTTTCCTGTCCCAACTCTATCAGTCGATCTGGTGAGAGATTCGCTCTCCCCGCAGAGCTGTCAAAGGGATGGCATGTTTCCAGGGAGCAGTTTCCTGGCTTTATAGCGGTAGAGGAAGCCCTGTAGGAGTCACAGCAGTGTCACAGCCAGCAGCGGGAACAGCCCCAATCCCGGCTGGTGCAAACCTCCCTCCAGAAGGGAAGGAGCAGGTTCCAGCCACAAACCTTTCCATGCTGGGACAAGACAACTGCTACAGCCTTCCAGGTGAGCCCTGAGGACAGGACATGGCGGATGAGCACAAAACCACAGTTTGGATTTGTTTTCTTTCTGCTCCCAGATCTTTTGGGAGCTTCTTGGTGACCATGGCAGACTACTTGGTCTCTCTGATCTCTACAGCTTCCACCATGCCCCCAGGAGTATTCCAAGTCCAGCTGCACCTACTGGTCACGTGCAGTGTGTTGCACCTGTCTTCAGTGCCCTTCAGATGGATGTTTGTGGAGATTTATGTTCTGTTCCCTGCTTTTCTGAGGGCATCCATTCTGCAGGGAAATGCTCTTGGACAGTGGAGTCCAACAAGTCCCAGTTCCTCAGGGCTGGTGGTAAATTCAGAACTCATCAGCCGGGGAAGTGAAGTTGCCGAGAGGGAGGAAACAGGTTGGGATGAGACATTTGCAAATGTATCTAAGGCTGAGAAGAGGATTTAAATTTGGAAGAGAGGGAGGTAAAAATCAGCTCACTGGGCTTTGGTATCTGCCTAACTAAGCTCACGGTAATGTTACTCATCACACAGTGCAGTACCAGCTCGTATCCTTGGCGGGGAGACAGAGAATTGAAGTTCCTAAAGCAGGGGAAAAAAAAAAAAGAAAAAAAAAAAAGAAAAAAGAAAAGAAAAAAATCAATAACCTCCCAGTTCAGCCTGGGATGCCTGCCTCTGGGGTGGCTGCCCCTGGGAACATGCTGTCCCTGGAGGTTTGTTATTCCATGCTTCTGACTGATTCCTAGTAAAACTGCCACTTCATTCCATGCCAGGATTGTGTCTGCCCACAGGGTGAGCAGAGAGTCCAGAAAGCCCCTCAGAGGGTCACTGCAGAGTGACAGTCTGGGGACAAGTGCTGGGAGCAGAGCCAGCTGTTCCCTGTCCTTGGAGTAGTGGTCCTGCCATGGGAAGGAAGCTCTGGAAGAGCCCAATTCCATCCCCTCTGCTCTTCAGCTCCCACCTTGATGCAAGGGAAAGGAGTCAGGGATACACGAGGAAAGCAGAACTGACTTGGACCTACGTCGCTGCCCCATCCAGGAGTGAGAGGGGACCCACAGAGTGGGGAGGCCCGGCAGGAGACATTGATGCTGGAAGGAAAACGTGTCTGTGTTTCTTTGCTTTCCTGTCATTAATTTGTGGCCAAGCACACCCATGCAGACATCCTAACTGAGGGCCAGCTGCCCTGTGCCAGGGCCAGGACACTGCCAAACGCC
>VWZT01006947.1:428368-475635 GCA_013397055.1 Pachycephala philippinensis
GGCCGGGCCGGCGGTGGGTGCGGGACCCGGGGCACCGGGGCATGTGGCTGAGGAGGGACGGGTCCGGGGGTCCTCTGTGGCTAGGGGGGAGCTGAACTCCGCCACCGGGGTCATCTGTGCTGGGGAGGGGCGGTCCGGCATCCCCTGGTGGGGTTGGTATGGGATGGGGAGCTCTTCTTGTATTGGGGGGACTGGTGTGATTGGCTCCGTGTTACGGGGATGATTGGGATCCCCTCTGTGGGCGTGCTGCTGTAAGTGGCCCCGCTGTTATTGGCGGGGGGGTTGATGTGAATAGACCTCTTTTTGGGGAAAGACTGGGATGACCAGAGCCCCCTGTTCACTGGGAGGTCTGGTGTGAGTGAGCATCTTGTTACTGAGTTGTTTAGAGATCCCTCTTATTCGAGGGGTCGGGGAGGACTGGGATGACCCCCGTTATCTGGGGAGTGTGCTGTGACTGTTCCCCTGTTATTTGGGGGCAGCGGGATGACCAGAGCTCTCTGTTATCTGGACAGTCTGATGTGGCTGGTCCTCTGTTATCTGGCAGGAATTGGGATGACCAGAGCCCCTCTTATTTGGGAGCGCCTGGTGTTGCTGGGCACCCCGTTACTGGGGAGATCGGTGTGAGCAGTGTGCCCTGTATGGGGGCTGGCATGAGTGGCCCCCCTGTTATTTGGGGGGTACCCCTATCACGGCTGTCCCCCGGGGGCTGTGGGACAGGGGACTGACCAGCACCCCTGGCAGGGCTGAGGAGGGGGTGCAAGGCAGGGTGGGCAGCCTGGGAGTGGGGTGATGCCTGCCCTGCCTCGCTGAAGGGTTGCTCAGACTTACCCCATCCCGGGTTGTTGCTGGTTAAAAGCCTTTAATGAGCTTAATTTTCTGGCGCTTCCCCGCAGAACGTTATTCCCAGCGTTTAATTGACACCTTTGCTGCAGGCTGGGCTGTTTCGCTGTTGTTCCATCTATTTCGCTTTATAAACTGCTCGGGTGTGGGAAGGCTGTTTGCTCCTGACTTTTCCTGATGGAGTTGCTTCGAAGAGTGAAATTACTCACCTAGGGAGTGTGCTTGTCAAAAGAAAATAATGGGAACCCCCTGGTTTTGGGAATATTAAGGCTGGAGGGGGTGAAGGCACCTGGATGACGGTGTTGAGAGTTAGTCATCAGTGTGGAATTGGTTCTTGGGGAGTTGTCTTAGTTGCAGGAGTAAGCACTGCTGGTACAGCTTGGAGTGTGCTTTGTTCTGCCAGTGCTTAGGCCTTGGGTAAGCTCGGGTTGGCTTTCGGAGTGTGAAAGGAAGTGGGAATGCTTAGTGGAAGGTGTACAGAGAAGAGGGATCACTGAGGCTGTCTGATGCGAGTCTGGAAAGGTGAAATGGGTTTGTACTTTTACAGCTCTTTTTTTAAAAGCAGGAACATATATCCGGCTGAGAAGCTGGAAAAGTGCAAGGAAGAAAGAGTCAGGTCTCTTGGTTCTGAGTTGTGGAAGTGAATCAGCAGCGTTGGTGGGGACATCCCCTCCACAACAGAACTCCACACTTTGTGTGGGCTGTTGTGAGGAGCTGGGGGGTTTCACAATTTTTTTTTGCTTGGTGGGGTGCAGTGATGCACACATCCCTTTTGCTAGACAGAAGGGAATGGGCTTTCTTCCAACATTTCTGTAATTCTCTGAGAAATCCCGAGGAGCTGTTGCACACACGCAAAGCAGCTTGCTGATTAATCTGCTGGAAATGAGGAAATCGGTGTTTTTGGGAGGGCCGCTGAGCCAGACCCTTCCTGGAAAACCCAGCTTTGTCTCAGTACAGGTTTTTCTTGGTCTGGTTGACAGCAGTGACCCAGGGTGTGCGTGGCATGGAGTGTGTCTTAGTTTTGTCCGTGGATGTGATGGTGCACGAGAGCTGTATTTGCAAAACACGGAGCAGGGAGGATATGGAGCTACAGGAAGAAACACCAAGTGCTTTCTTTTAATCTTCGAGTGTGAAAGCCTTGGAGAGTGAGGTGAAGAGTGGGCAGGAAGGAGGGGGTAGTGTCACAAATTTGGCTTAACCCCCTGTTAATTAGTCCTGTTCTAATTGTGACAGAGGAGAAACTCTTGCTTGTCATCACTTTGCAGTTGCCTCCTGTTCAGTCAGTAATTTCTGGGGTGGTGCCTCCCAGACAGCCAAGTGCCTTCTGCAACTTTTATTTTATTTCTTGCAGAGCAGCTGGAGGAGCTCGACAGGGCCATACAGCCAAAACTCCTTGAACTGTGTCGAGGGAGACCTTCCCTGCTGCTCACCACTCTCCGTGCTGGAGCTCACAGGCCCCACCAGCACTCGTTTGCAAACCCATAGGTGCAAGGTAACCCCTTTCTTTTGGGTGTCACAGGTTGTGGAGCATCTCTGGGTGTGGTTGGGTTTGGGGAGGGTGGCTGGCAGTGGGTGCTGGGAGTGGTGGTTTCTTTACCTGCAGCAAGAGCAGCGTGTGGAACTGACTGACTGAAATCCCATTTGGTCTTTGCTCTTTCCTTTGCCTGTTGTGATGCAGCAGAGTTTGGAGTTTGCTCCAGGGGCTGGGGAAAAGGCTTCCCTGCTCAGGTCTGTGCTCCTGCCATCTCCTCCCCTGATATAAAAGAAAGTCACCCGCAGTTACCTCTGTGGCCACTGAACTTTATTCTGTTTCCTGACGTGGACTCTCCCGCCTCTAAAAACACAATTCGTAGAACTTGCATAATTTGCTTTCCCAATGTGATCATTTGATCCCAGTGATGAGATTACTTTGTAAACGCTGTTGTGGGCAGTGAGTCACCAGCCCTGCACTGACAGGTGCACCTCTGCCAAGATTGCTTTTTTATAGGCTTTGAAATTTCATAGATCAGAACAAATAATTACAGCCTGCTCGTAATCTCTTGCTGTTTATCCCCGAGTAAACATTCAAAGTTAATTGCGTGCTGCTATCGCCCATGGAATCCAGAAAGACCAGAAACCATCTCTGGTGGCCTCTGGAGGGCCACAAGTCCAAAGAGTGGCTGAATTTGACCCACGGTGGCAGATTATTGTAGTATTTTTGCTTAGTAATCAGCAATGTCCGTGCCTCCAGTCACTCCTTTGCAAGGACTGGAGATACTGATTAATTTACCTTCCTCTCTTGATGTGTGCAGCAGGAGATGGCAAGGTTTAGAGTTAGAAATGGGATTGGATTTTTCTCCTTGGGAAAATGTGGCTCTGGCAGTGCATGGGAAGTGTGCTGGGGAGGTTTAGCAACCAGCCTGGGGAGGTGGTAGGTCTGGCTTTGTGGTGCTGCCAAGGACGCTGGGTCTTGCTGCCTGGTTGTTTGTGAAACACATCAATTGACTCTCTTCCACGGGTCATTGCTGCATCTCCTCTCTTAACTCCAAGCTTTGGAGGAGCAAGTTGGTAAAATACCTGCAAGGATTGTGCAAGCCCTGGTTGTGTAACAGGGCTCAATGCATAACTGCTGGAGGTAAGAGGAGCAGCTCTTGTTACGAAGGAACAAAAAAACCCCTGTGTCAAGTATCTTCTCTTTGTGTTGATTGTGCTGGGCAGTTGGATAGCTGTGCTTTTTGCAGCTTGGGACCAGCCTTTCAGCCTGTAACCCCTGAGTTGTGTGATGTCCTGTGGCCTGTGTCACGTTTTGGGTATGGAGTTGATGTTCTGAGGTGTGCTGTGGCCGTGGTTGTGTGTGATTGCAAGGGGCTGGGCCGGGAAGTTGCCTGTATTTCCCAAATAATTTCAAAAAGGTGAGGTCCAGGTCAGATGGCTGACCCATGGCAGGCAGGGAGGTTTGTAGGGTGATTGCACACCCTTCTGATAGGGCAGCCAGAGCAGGACAGCTCCACTGCTGAGTTACCAAGAGATACAGCAGCGTAGGAGATGGTCCTGTAATGTCTGAAAAGCTCTTGCATCCTCAGAGAAAAGTGGGCTTATAAATACAAAATGTCCTGGCTCCTCACAAACAGTGCTTGGTTCTCTTGAAATAAATAAATAAATCGGTCCCCAAAACACACTGTTCCTGTCAAAAGTCTTGACAGTTCCTAAAATTTTGCAAGACCTGTTTAACCCTGTTCCTCTGGTGCTCTTCCAAATGAAATCTCTCAAAAGAGACCAGCATTGGAGGGTTTTGCTGTCCAAACTTTTCCTGGTGGAAGAGGTCAAAGTCTGTGGCTACTGACCCCATCCACGGGGCTCCTTTCCCAGTGGTGGCTGCAGGCAAAGCCACAGCCTGTCACACCAACCCTCCACAAACTCAGGCATGGGGTGAACAAACAGCCTGTGGGGAGGAGAGGAACTTCCAGCTGTGGCTGTGGCAGCAGAGGGTACAGAACTCGCAGAAGAGGCTGCTGAAAAAACATAATTTTCCCTCTTGATCTTAGAAAAACATCTCCAGCAGTATTTGAACCATGCAAAGTCCATGCCTGGATGGGTTGCTCCTGAGGTTTTGCAGCAGTTTGAGCAGTTGTTTGCCTGAGAGGTGCCCATGGGGTGGTTTAAAACTCCTGCAGACCTGTCCCTGCTCCCGAATATTGGTGCTGGTGAGATCCCTGTTCCTCTCCTAAGTGATGCCTGAAGTGTGGTGCTCTGGATTTGTCCCTCGCTGGGAGGGGAGGCTGGAGAGCAGTGTTGGTTCACAGGGGGTCAGTTTACCTGCCATTCTCAGGTTTTGTTTGTCCTGTAACCCTGAACTCCTGTTTTCCTGTGCTGGCTCTGTGATCTGTGTGAAGGAAGGTGCCCAGGTGCCCAAGCCAGTGGCTGAGCCCGTGTTTAAAGGCTGAGAGTCTTAAAGGCTTTTATCTGGTGAAAGGAAGTGTGCAAGTTCAGTAATTCTAGCTTGCTTTAAGGCAGCTTGGCAAGTTTAAATTCAATTTTGTGTTGGATAATGCCTTAAATCCTTTGGTGCAGTGCACTAGGCTCACTGCACAGCCCCACCTCAGCATACCCACAGCATAGAGTTCCTTTCTGCCTCAGTAAAGCAGTTCTTGTTCTCTTCCTTGCTTTTGCAGCTGCTCTGCTGTCCTTGAATAAGACCCAGAGGCCAGAAAACATGCAAGTGTGACACAGTGGAAGCTCAAATATGCAGTATTTCAAGATCCAGGCTGACTGATGCACAGTCTGTGTCTGTCCTGGCCTAAAATAGAAGTTTTGCTGATGTCTGAGCCGGTGTGTCAGGGTCTGGGTAGAAGAGACCGTTCACAATGAGAGTAACTTTTGTTTCACAAAAAAAAACCCCAACAGCTTTTGTGTTCCTTTCCCTGCTTGAGGTGCTGCTGCAGCCAGCTCCTCAGTTTGGACTGGGATTTCTGAGCTGGTGGCAGTGTGCAGAAGCACTTCCCTGGTTTTGTGTGAGGCTCTGCTGCTTTCTGCCCTTTTTACTGAGCTGGTTAACGGGAAGCTGTGGGAAATATGTGGGAAGAAAGCGATAGGGAAGCTCTAGGTGTAGCAATCCTTCACACCAGTGGTCCAACGGAGGCTGAAGGGGCAAGAAAAGCTGTGAGGTTTCCCACTGTGCCTTCCTTCCCCAGGAGCCCAGGGACTCACCTGTGTGATGATTCCCACTTAAAGCAGGGAGCCTGTGCAGACCAGACCAAACAGGGCCATTTGTCTGGCCAGATCAGCATCCTCTTGTTGATGGGAAATGCAATCTCCGTGTGGCAGAGCCGTGGAGAAAAGGCTGAGCCAAGGCAATTGTTAAAGAACCTGGAGCAGAACGCCTGCTTCCGTGAGCTGCTTTTGTTTCGGAAAGGACGACTTTCCCTGCCAGGTCTCCTTTCACTAAAAAGGAAAGTAAAAAGAGCTAATTTGAGACTGGCACAGGCTGATGTAAACAGAATTCCTTCGTCTAATTGGTTGCATTCCGAAGAGGAATAAGAGAAGATCTGTTTTTGCCCCCGGGGTCTCTTGGCCCAATCCCACACACTGACATGCAGGAAATCCTGGCTGCACTGAGGTTCAGAGGAGACCAGGCACAGGAGCTTGGGCAGAAATGCCTCCTCCATCGCAGCCCTGCTCTTCCTGCTGCTGCTGCCTCTGCTCCTTCCTCCTGGGCTTGTCTGTGGGGCTCCTCTTGCTGACAGCCATCAGTAACCTGCCTGTCTTGTGTCATTAGTGGGTGAAAGAAGAAAGCCCTTGGCTGGTCACAAGACTGCATTCCTGTTTGTGGGCAAGTCTTTTCCTTCTCCTTTGCTGCTGCTGTGAGGAGTGGTGGGGTCTCAATGCAACTTCCTTTTGGTGCTGCCATCTCTGTGAGCTCTCCACAAACTTTGCAGACCTGTGGGAGGTTTTTCTTTTTTCCTCCCGGATGTTTCAGTTGTTTAATTTCCATTTACAGTCCTCCTGTTTTGCCATTGTGTCTAAAGCTCGGGCTGCAGGTCAGTGCTGTACAAAGAATTGGAGTTTTCACTTGGTTTGGTTGCTTATCTCTGCTTATCTCTTACGTGTCTGTTCTGAGGTTGAATTTTGGCCATGTGCCATGATGCTGGCGGAAATAATTGGTCTCTGATTTAAAACTGGGCTTTTTTAAGGCTTCTTCTCAAGGCTGAGCGTGCCCCTAATCTGTGTTGGGCCATGGTCAGCACGAGAGAAAGGGCAGTCCCTGGGTGGGAAGGGAGGTCTGGTCATGCACACCTTCCTCTGCCTTGGGAATGCAGGATGCTGCTTCCTGGTCAGAAAGAGGGGTCTGGCAGATCTGGTGGCAGTAAATGGTGACAGCTGCACTTCCTCTCTGCTCCCTAACACTGCCTGTGCTGAGTCAGGGACATGGGGTCACTGTCACGTGGCTGCGGGGAGCACGAGGAGTGCTCTCTGTGCCAGCACTGCCCCCTTCTCCCTGCCCTGTGTGGCTGTGTGGGGCTTTCCCTGCGAGCCTGAACTCTGGAGAAGGCTGCTCTGAAGGAGCTTTTTGAGTGTGTGTTGCTGTTGTGTTTGCTGTCAGACTTGCCTGGATTCCTGTTGATGAGAAGCTGGGAAGCAGTCCTTTGGCAAGTGTTGCTGGATGGGATGGGTGGGCTGGCGGAGAGGGAATGGGTGCTCCAGGGCTGGAGCTGGCACCGTGGTGGTGTGAGAAATGAGGGGATCTCATTGCTGCAGGGGTGCTTTGGCTCCAAACCTCTACCTGCTGTCCCTGCTGGTGTTCAGCTGAGACAGCCTGGACTTTGCTGTGGGCTGGGAAGGCTTCTCTGCCTGCTGAGCTCCCTTTGACTGGAGCCTGGCAGCGGTGCCAGGGTCGGGCAGAGGGTGACTGGTGGCACTGCACGCAGCTTTGTCAGGCAATTCCTCTGACTCTGTCACTGCTGATTCTTTTTCTGCACCTACTGCAAACCAGAGGTTCCACCTGCAGCTCCTGTGCTTATCTGCAGGTGTCCAAAGGGTGCTGATGCTTGGGAAAACTCTGGGTGTTTTGATAGCTCGGGGGCAGCTCTGGGGGTGCAGCCCCCATGCCAGGGCAGGCAGTGTCTGTAGGGTGTGTGGGGATTGTGGAGATCCCTCTCTGGTGTCTTGGGCTGGAATTTGGGGCTCTTTGGTGCTCTGGCTGATGCTGGGGGTCAGTTATCAGAAGTGGGAGCAGTGAGCAGCTCTCAGGCTGTGCTTGCTCAGCAGTTTTCCTTCTCCTTCCCCTCTGGGCGAGGCTGACGCTGCAGGTCAGGGGTGCTGATGGTGGCACAGGGCAGAGTCAAGCACAGCACTTGGCCGCTCGTTTTTGGGGCAAGAGTCACAGGCTGCAGTCCTGCTTTGGGGCTGGGAAGTCCAACTGAGGTACTTGAAACTCAGCACAGATATTACATTAAAAAACAGGCTACTTCAGTCTCACAAAGAGACAACTTCCTGCCCAGATTGCCAGCTCAGCTTCGGAGCCAAGGCTTTTTGGTCACTAGGAGATGCCACAATGTGACTTCCAGAAGGGGAAACCTCCCAGCCACGTTTTGGGATTGTGGTGCTGTGTCCCAGAGTGCTTTTGGGAGGCATCTGATGCAAGGAAGGAGAATAGATCTCTTCTTGTTGCTGACCACTTGACTTCATCACTCCGCATCCTGTCTTGTTTGTTGTAATACTGTTTCTATATACATTTAAATATTTTTTAACCCTGTGACCTTATAGCACCTTTAGTCTGTATGGAAATCAGGGGGGATTTGAGGATGCCTGGCACTGAGAATGCTTCCAGTCCTTTTTTTCCAAGGTGTGCATGAGAATGAGGAATACATTTCATTTAATATAAGGATGAAGTACATCTGTTTGCTAGCAGGGAGATGTGCAGAGAAGGTCCCTGATGATTTGAATGATTGTGAGCTGCCATGCATCAAGCAAATTCACACATTTAGGGGCTGAAAAGCTGTGCTAAAACACAGCATTGCTTGATTGCAATCTTTCAAAATGTTGTGACTTTTCTGTGTGATGTAAATGCTCACATCTCGCTGAGACTGATTGCTGTGTGCATAAACAGGGATCCAGGAACTGGAGCTACCATTAAAAAAACCCCCAGGGATATGGATATCTTGCCTGACCTTGATTGAAGATATAATAAACATGGTGGATAAAATGACCACCCTTGAAACCATTGTCAGGGAAAGTTTTACTTCTGCATCATAAATCTCCTTTTCCTTTTAAAAACCTAGTTTGATTCTACCAAGGCCCTTCCTGAGACTGCAGGATTCCCAGCATGGCTAAATTTTGAGTAAGAGTCAGGTTTCTTTTCACTGGAAGTTAGAAAAGGACGTGTATTTGCAAATGAGTTGCTGTGAACTTCTGAAAAATAATTGTTACAGCCAACTAGGTGAGACTGAGATAAATTGAGGAATAATCTTCCTGTGCTGGGTGAAGTGAGTTCAATAGTTCCTGAGTTATGACAACGCTTTAAAAAAGAGAAATGAGGTCTAATTTCACGTCCTTTGCCTTTCTCCTGCTATGTTTAAGCAAATCTTTTCCTCAGGGTAGGGGTGGTGAAGGGAAAGCAAAAAGAAGAATCTGTAGCTGGGATATAAGGCTTGAATAACCAAATATCCAGGGCCAGAGGGAGCCCACCATCAAAATTAAAGCAGCTTTTGTGCTGTGTTCCATCACTAGGCCATGACCACATTTCCTCCCGGGGTTAGAGATCAGCACAGAACCTTTGTGCTGTGGAGATTGTGAATGAGGAGAGGAGAGCAAACCAGAGCCATAAAGCTCCTGGAATGTTCCCTTCCCTGGCTGTGGGCAGTGAGTGGGTGGCCTGGCTGCAGCTGCAGGTTCCCCTTTGAAGCACTGGAGAGCTGCAGCGTGGTCAAGGCAAGGAGATAGCACAGCTTCCACCCCCACATCCACCTGGGCAGCATTCCTGGGAGCTGCCTCCCTGAGGATGCCTCTTTCCAAGGCAGCACTGCTTGGGAGAGCAGACCACCTCTGGAGGCTGCAGAAAGCCAAACCCCTCTGCTCCGGGAGCTGAAACTCTGCTGCTTTGAGCACAGTGATGGATTTTGGCTGGAGACAAAACCCTCACCTGGCTGAGGAGAGCACAGGCTCATTCTTGCCCTCATTCTTTGCCCACACAGGGCAGCTTATGAATATCCATATATTCAGTCTGAGCTATCTGGAGCTGGGAATTGCTGTGGGCTGGGTGCTGCTCACCACAGGCGTGTCCAGTTTGGAGCTCTCCTCCACCTGCAGCTGGTGACAGGAAAGCTGCTGTGCCCTGTGCAGGGAGCCTTCCCCAGGGCTCAGCTGCTGCTGGGTTTGGTGCTCAGAAGGGAAGGAGCTGCATCTCCAAACCAGCTCAGCGTGCTCTTGTTTTTATTCATGGCTTCCTCTGAGCAAAGATTTGTCACTGCTTTATTTTTGGGCAATTAAAGTGCCTTGGGATTTTCAGGGAAAGTGGGTGAAAGACAGGCTGTTCTGAGGATAATCTTACTGACGTGGCCATCACTGCCCTGTGTGAGGGGAATTATCCACCCTTGTGTAATTTGGGCAATGAAACTGCTACTGAAAAAACCAACCCACCTTGCAGAGCTGGAGATACTTACTCCTGCCTGTGTCTGGGCACTGACTCCTCCATCTCTTTGCAGAGGTGGGCTGTGCTGTGCACAGGCAGCAGCTGAGGCTCCCTGGGAACCATGGACCAGTGGCCCTCAGGGCTTATTTGCCCTGAGGTGTAATGAGCAGTTCAAGTGATGAGTGAGATGGCAAGAACCAAAATCCCAAAATTCTGTGAAAGGATGGGTTGCCTGGCAGGTTTTGGCTGAGATTGGCTGAGATTCCTACAGGTGAGGTGGGTTGGCAGAGGGGAAGAGGAGAAGAGCTTGTAATTCAAATTTCTGGGCTTTCATCAGGAGTAAAAGCAATAAACCAGCAACATTTTCCCCCTGCCAGCGTATTCCCCTGGTGTTGGTTGCCAGACCAGCTCCTTGGTGATTTACTGGAACCAGACAGGGAGGAGGAGAGGGATCCTCCTGGGAGCTGTGCCTTTTTGGCAACTAAGCCCAAATTGTGGAGGCTTTAACTAACAGTTTAGTCTACAGTTGTACAGAAGTAACATCCAGCTCTTGCTTGTGTCCAAGATCCAGCAATGGAAAGCCTGTTTGCAAGGAGGGAGGACAGGGTGACCTGCCTGATGGAGAGGAATGTGCAATTTGCTTGTCTGCAGTCACATCACTCTTGTTTTTCTTCCAACACTCTGCCTGGGTGTCTTCTCTGGGAACCTAATGGGAAGCTTTGCAGTGGTGTTTTAGTGCCCCTTGTAATGCAGTTCCTTGCCAAGCTCTCCACCAAATGAAACTTCTTGTGGGGTTGAGCACTAATCTGGCTGCCAGAGTACCCACCCAGGGTCACTGCCAGGTGGCTGTGGACTTCTCCCTGTGCTCCACAGGGTGCTTTTTACAGCTGGTGCCCCGTGGCACAGGGCTGTGTGTTGTCTGGAGCTGGACTTCCCTTGTGGCGGTAACAACAAGGGGTTGTTCTTTGCTGAAGATTGTACCTGCTCTCCCTCATTAGTGCTCCCTAAGCCTCACCTCCCCTTTTCTTCCCAGCTCCTGAATGTTTTGGCATAACCTTCAGGTTCAATCACTTTTATTTCCCAGCCATAGCACATATCCTTTCCCTCCTGCTGCACCACCACGGCTCTGAGTCACTTTCCTGGGTGCAAGTTCAAAGGTCCATGGTCTCCTGGCTTGGCAGGATGCCCACGTACAAGAAGAGAGTCACTTTGCCCTTCCGAATCAAGTTTTGAGTTAATTATCTGTTTACATGGTCAGAGTGTGTCCTTGTGTGTAGGGAAGATAATCTTGTGATGTGGATTAGGGTCGGAGGAGTTCAGAGCTTTGGCACAGCAGTGGGAGGGAGGGAGTGATGGGTGGCTCCCCGGGGGAAGGACAGGGGCCATAGGGCTGCTTGGGTATTTGAGGGCTGTGTGTTTATCCTCGTGCTATCACGGGCTCTGGGAATGGTTGTGGACAAGTCCCAAGTCGCTTAGATTCTGCCTTGGTAAGTGGAAAGGAATAATTCAAGGAGATTGAAGTTAAACTAGGGGAGATCGTGGAGGGGACTGGGAAGCCAGAGGCCCAGAAGGAGATGGATAGTAAATCCAATCTGCAGTGGAGTAAATCAGAAGCATTCATCATTTGTGTTGTAACAACCTGTTGTGGGGATGCTCACAATCCTGCTCTGTGGTTTATCAGCACAGCACCTTCCACCTTGTGGGAAGGAGGGAGGAAGCCCCAGATTTGTGGGGTGACTGAAAGAGTGGGGTCATCCCCCAGTAACACCCCAGGGGCTCTGTGGTGAGTAAGGGCTTTAGTAAAGGCTGCCCATGAGTCCCTGTTGAGTATTGCTGGGGCATCAATAGGAGTCAGGTTGGGCTCCTTGGCTGGAGTGTGGGGTTGCTCTGAGGCTGCTGGCAGAGGGAAAGCAGAAATCACTTCAGATGGATCAGCATGGGTACAACAGGAAGAGAAAAGCTTGGTGGGACACCTTGGGGCACAAAAGAATCTTAGCGTGTTTGATCCAAAGAGTTGTTGGGTGGGCTTGTCCTCCTAAGACTAAATGTAAAGCAAAAAGCATTTTCTGCACGTCCTTCAACGCTGTCCCACGTGGCTGCTGGTGCTCATTGTTTTTCCTTGCTTGCAGTGCCTCTGACTGCCATGGGGGAACCCGGCATGGACCCGACCATCTCCTCTCCCGACAGCACTGCACAGCAGGACTCTCTCTTCAGCATGATGGATGTGTTCCTCATCTCCCTCATCACCGGGCTTTTCACCTACTGGTTCTTCTTCCGCAAGAAAAAGGAGGAAGTGCCTGACCTCCCCAAAATGCAGTCAGTGTAAGTAACAACTCTCAGGCTGCGTGGCACCAGTGGAGCTTTTCTCTCTTGCTTGTGGTGGGTTCTGGGAGGCTCTGCTGGGTTGTGGGAGGTCGGTGAGGGGGCGTTTCTCTGCCCTCAGCTGCTCTGTGTTCTGCTCACAACGCAGAAATCCCGGTGGAAGAGGCAGGCTGCAGTTCTGCCTTACCCCACCGTGTGGCCCAAATCGGGAATTGGCCTTTCCCGAGCAAGGCAGGAAAAGGCCAGGCAGGAAAGCCTCTGGATGTACTTCAAAATTCTTAAGGATTGCATTGGCTGTTCTCGGGGTTTTCTGATAAAAGTCACATTTAGGTAAATCTGGAGAAAGGTGGGCTTGCTCTTAAGCAGGTTTCGTGTTGGAAACCTTACCCACCCCTTGCTGTGAAGGAAAGGAATAATCTTGGGGAGCTGGGAGATAGTTCCTGGGATGAGCTGCTTGGCAGCTCCTGTAAAACTTGATTGGCTTTTGATGCCAGGTTACCACAGCAGTGGGAGACTGGGTTTGGAGAGGGAGAGCTTTGTTCCACTCTGTCTCCTGCAAAAGGGCTTGGGGCCAGGAATGAGCCATGCAGGTGGAGATCTGCGTGCGTTTAGTTCCTTGTCTCAGTCACATTCTAAACTTCAGTTTTCTGCTGGCCTTTTTAGCTCATTGTTTGTTTCTGGCGTTGCAAGAGGTTGGAAAGTAGATTTTCTGGCTGGGAGGGTTTTAAAGGGCAGCAGTGTCCCTGGCTGTGGCACCTTGTGCAGATGGGTGCACACGTGGCTGGCAGCAGCCCAGCTGCCTGTGCCTGCTCAGCCTTACCTTGGGAATGCGTTCTGTTGGATTGCTGGGATGCTTTCCCTCTCGTGCCTGCCAGACAGGGCCGTGTGTGTCAGTGCACGTGGTCGCCTCTGGAGATTGTGAGAAGGGCTGTGCTGCAGGGAGAGCTGAGCTGGCTGGGGAAAGGGCACTGTCTGTCTGAAATTAGATCCTGGCACGGCACGGCCTAGGCTCCCGTGTTCCCTGTCCTTGTGACTGATTCCCCCTGCAGCCCATCATGTGCAGCTCTCCCAGAGGCTGTGGTGACCTTGCAGAGAAACTTTGACTTGTGGTGTGTGTTGCCACCTTGTTCTGCTGCAGGGCCTCAGCACGTGGGCTTCCATCCCAGCCTGGTCACGGGTCCTGGCTCTGAGCTGCCTCACAGGCACTTTGTGTCCTCTGTGGGGTCCGTGCTGCCTTCTCTGTCCCTGTGAGCAGGGGCTGGGAGGGAGCAGCTGCTCCTTGTGGGAGATGTGGGACAGCAGCACCTCCCATTGCCTGTAAGCACAGAGGTGAGGTTGTTCTGCAAGTTGTCTGACACAATTGCACTTTGGAGAAGTGTCAGCCAGGCAGGTGCAGAGTGAGAGGAGGCTGTGAAGTGGTTTTTCCCTGTGTCCTGCTGCAGCCCTGCTGTGGTCATCGTATCAAGCTGGTCCAAGGACCCTAAAATCCAAGGCTGTGGCTGAGGGCACATCCATCCTTCAGGGCTGAGACAGTGACTTCCTGCAGCTTTTGCAGTCAGATTTTACGGGATGCCTGGAACTGGGAGGAAAACGAGTGGGAAGACAAGCTTGGTCAGCCTTGGGTTTCCTTCCCTCCCGTAATCCTTGAATCTGGGGTAGAGTTTCCTTTCTGATGATCAAGCAAATCGACAAGGCACAGGATCACACTGTCAGCCTCTGCCTGTGGCTGGCTGGATTTGGCAGGTGGGCCCCTGGGCAGGCAGGGAAGCTGTCCCACACCCATGAAGGCAGAGAGGCCTCAGTGGGGCTGTCTCTGGCTGGAGTGGAGAGCCTTGACTTTTAGAGGAGGTGTTTGTTCAGCTCATTCTCTGCAGCAAGCTGCCTTCCCAAAGTGTCCTGAGCTGCTTTATCTGTGGCAGTGAGTGGTGGTTTCTGTTGTGTCACATTGGCCCCCCAGCTTCAGCCTCAGAATACTGGAGGATGAAGGTGCTGAATAACAATTCAGACACATCACAGTGGCTGCTGCTTTAGTGATTTGTTTGCAGAGGGAGCAGCACACCTTGGTAAAACCCGAGTCAGCTCAGCAGGGTCTGCAAAGAAATGCCACTGTTGTTGCCTTGATTGTGGAAGAGCAGATGTGTGGTTGAAATGCCTTGTTCTGGATGGCAGCTGGGCTGGGTTCTCTCAGTGTGGCCTGGCAATGGTCATGATCTTGCCCCAGCAATGCACCTCCAGGTTCAGCCACAGCTCAGTGAAGGGATCAGGCTGCTGATCTTCACCCTTAAGCCACGGGGAGCTGTTTTCCTGCCCGAGGTCCCCACAGAAGGGACAGAAGCCAGCACACGCAGTGGTTTCCTGCATATGAGGTGTCCTGTACCTGTGACGTGTAACATGTGCGTGTGGGCCAGGCTGGGATCCCACTGACTGAGCATTGCTTGTGTTTTGACCATTTTCAGACTTAATTAAAACCACCAGAGCCGCCCTCCCTGCAGCCTGCTCTGCAGATGTCATTAGGGAGAGCAGCTCTGGATCGCCACGCAGCCACGGCCACCGCGCTTCCTCGCAGGGCCATTGCCGGGGAATGCAGGGATTTATTTTTATTCTTTGGCTGCTCCTCCTCTGCAAGTTTCTCAATCACAGATTTCTTTCCCTTCTCCTGTCCCCACTCTGCAGACAGTCATCCTGGGGAGATGCAGGCGGGACAGTCATTGGTATGCTGGGTGTCACCCTCTCCCTACTCCCCCCTCTTTAACATTGTTTGGGACAGAAACTGGCTTATCTCTATTCTGCAGCTATGCAGAAATCCATTCCCTGATACTTGTAGGGCTTCCTGTGGCAGGAATTGCTCCAAGTCCTTAGCCTGATTAGCTCTCTGCTGCCTGTGTGTGTGTGAGAGACCATCTCTAATTTAATTTAATAGGATCCTGAGGAAAACAAACTCCTTTGAGCTGCCTCCGTAATGGCACTGCCATAGTTACCCGAAGCGTTGCTCACGCAGTGTCTGGAATCGTTTCATTCAGCTACAGCATCAAGCTTTTTTTTTTCTTCTTTTTTTTTAAAAAAAGGAATATATATAAAAGCAGCTGTGATATAAACAGTTTCCAAGGGAACAAGGCTGGGGGAGGGTTTTGTGTCCCGTCCCCCTGCTCGGCGTGGATGGGAGAGGGACGTGTGCTGCGGAGGATCCTGGGAGGTTTCATTCTCCACTCCTAATTCCTTTCTGCCACTGCTGCCAGATGTTGCAGTTTCTCAGGACTGCGCAGATCCACTCAGTAACTTCCAAAGCCCCACCACGAGGATCGGAGTGGACAGGACCACTCCTGCTATGACCCGTGCCGGGACCTTTTGTGCCGGCTCTCTTCTTCTCAACAAAAGGCTGACGCTCGGTTTTAACGCCCAGGAGGAGCAGAATGGAAAGGCCTGTGTGCGTGTGGCTCCAGAGCTAAGTTAGATCCGTCCCCCCACAGCTCCCCTTGCAGACACACAGCTGCCCTGGACTCTTTGTCTGCCTCCTCCCTGCCCTGCCATGGGCTGCGTGTACTCGGCCCCGCGGGAAGAGCCGGCCGTGGCCAGGTGAGTTACTCTGCCTGATGGGCTGGTGGGATCCTTCCAGCTCCAGAGCTGGGTGGAGTGGGTGCCTGCTCCCTCTGCGACAGGAGGAGAAGGAAAGGGAGAGGCTCTGCTTGGAAGCAGGCTGCTCCAGACGAGACCCTGCTGTCGGTGCTCGGTTTCTCTGCAGCATCCAGGCTGCGTCCTCACTTCTGGATGTATCTGGGCTTTCAGCAGGAAAGGCTCGGGAACAGGAGCTTTCTGGAGGAGAGGTGTTCAGCTGAGACAGACTTTGGTGTTGCTGAGCTGTTGGGAGCTTCCTCCCCTGTCTTTTCTTTCTCCTGGAACCAAAGTGACAGAGAGCCCTGGGAGTCTGCGCTGTGGGCTCTCAGCAAGGGTGGGAGAGCTGTACGAGCTACAGACTCACTCTGACAATGGGGTTAATCCCCGTCCCTCCACCCAATGCTTCTTCCAGTGCTTCTAGTGCTACCCTGAGCTGTCTAAGCTGTAAGAGCAGTCCTTGCTGAGGACAAACTTTCTCTTCCAAGTTTCCCTGGCAGAGCAGTGAAAATGAGTGTCGTTTCTGCCTTTGGTGCCTGTGCGTTTTCGCTGCTCAGATTTTCAGACCACCCTGATGAAACAATTTCAGGGAGTTGTGTAGCCTTTTTTCCAAAGCCAGGCTCATTATTTCTTCTGTATCTGAGCCACAGCCTGTTCTCCACCACTCACTTCAGTGCGGGGTTGCCTCCTTTGAAAATGGACGAGCTCCATGTGCTGCACCCTTTTCTCTTCCAAAGGGAGCTTGCTGAAAGGATCTAAAAACTTTTCTTTTTCTCCTCCTTTAAAAGCGTTTTGTTTAGTAGTTGACCCAACAGTTGTTTTAATTGGATCTCGTTTGCAGAGGGCAGGAACTAAAGAAGTTCACCAAGGAGCCAAAAACGAAGTGAGAGTCTTGTCTTGAGAGCTCTCCCGAGCCCCTGTCCTGGCTGCAGCATGGGCAGGGCTGGGGCTGCTCCCTTAAGATATTTGTGCTATCCCAGTTCCCAACAGGGGAAAAATGACAGCATGGGGACACTGTTAACTGCTGAGAGAGCCAAGCAGGGGCGTGAAGCAGCTCCCCTGGGAGCACTGCTGCCTTGGGGAGCTTTTTGGGGTCGGCTTTGCTTGTCCTTTGTGTGTGCTTTGTCTTTTGTATGAGACTGTTGGTGCTCAGAGCTGTCAGGCCCAGTTACGGAGCTCCTTGATCCCTTTGGGTAGCAAGGGGTGCTCGAAGGGATGTTTTATGGCTGTCCCCCACCCTGCTGCTCTGCGTGTGTGTGCTCTCTCCACAAATGCCTCGGCACATCCGCAGGATCCCTCCGTCTGGGCTACGGAGTTGAGGAAACTGTTAGCAACTCTTCACATTCTCACATGGGCTGGAGCCAAAACCATTTGTTTTTTGCCCGGAGGCTTCTCTCTTCCCACAGGAGACCCGGCCTTGCATTCTTCCATTGTGAAACGGGAATGGGTCCCACGTTCCTCTTCCCTGCTACCAAAGTTTTGGTGGGGAGGACAGCAAGGGAGCTCCTGTCCTTGCCTGCTGTGAAAAGCTCCCAGCGCCTAATCTGACTGCAGCTATGGTCACCTCTGCTTGTGAGGCTCCCAGGGTCCCCAGGGCTGGGTTGTTTTCACTCCATGACACTGAAAACCCAGAGATGTGCTAAGGATAGCAAAGCTCTTCCTGCTCCCTCCCTAACAGGGCAGCCGCAGCAGTGGGAATCCCTACCTCCATGTCTCTGGCTCTGCTGTGCTTTGTTCCCCTTCCAAGCTAGGGAGAGCCATGTCCATACCATAATGCAAATGTTCTGTCCAGGAGATCCATCCTGGGGATGGGAACCCGGCATGGGAATGAGCTCCACAGGACCTTGGCTGGCGGTGGTTGCCTTGCCAGGAGCTTTGTGGGGCTGATCAGCTGCGTGTGTCTGCTCCACAGGGCTCTCCAGCTCTGGGGCTCGTGTTGGGCATGCTGTTTTGAGGTTGAAACAGCTGGTTTTTAGCCCTGTTTGACTTCAGGTTTGGGGGATGTGCCCTGGGGAGCATGGCTCAGGACTGATCCTGCCTATCCATGGTGGTGTGGGAAGCAGGGAGTTCTCCATTCCCTTCTTTCAAACCGTGGCTCGGCCCCTGAGATTTATCTGGAGAGCTGCTCCTGTGAGATCCTTTGACCTGCTCAGCTGTGAAACCTCTCAGAGAGGTTGATAAGGGTTTCCTGGTGGGCAGGGCTGAGTGCCTGGGCTTTTCCTGTGGGATGATTCACTGATGGGGGTCAGGCAGGGGCTCAGCTTTTCCCCTCTGCTCCGAGTCCCTGCTCCATGGTTGTGTGCAGAAGCCCTGTGGCTGAGCAATGGCCATCCCTGGGACAGGGTGAATAACAGTGGTCAGTGGAGATTCACACCCTTTTGGGCAGCTTTCCTGAGGTCTGGAGGCCACTTTTTACCCACTTGCTTATTCCTGACCTCAAACATGAATGTGCTCATCTGAAAAGAGGTTTCTCCTGTCTTTCAGAGCAGCTCCAGTGAGAGACAGCAGCTTCATCGAGAAGATGAAGAAGACGGTAAGCTGCTTGCTCTGGGAAGGTGGGGGAGCTCATGTCCTTCCCAGTTTCCTCTGGAGACTGTCAGCAGGAGGAGCTGGTTTGGATGCAGACACATGCCTGCTGCAGCGAGCACCCAGAGGAAGGCTGTGTGAGCAGCCAGGAATAGCTCTTGTAGTCTGTGCCTGAGAGCTGTTCTTAAGAGAAGAAATTAAAGTGAAAATTCGGTGGAAAAAAATAATGTAATATGAGATCAAAGTCAGGAGGGAAATGGCAGAGACTTGAAAGTCATTGGCTGGCAGTTGTTTATCTGTGTGGTTGGTTCCCAAGCTGGCTGGCTGTGGAATGGGAATTGTTGTACACAGAACTGTCAGCTTTTGACTCTGCTGGTCTGGACACAAGAGGAAGCAGAGGAAAAAGGGCTGGATGCATTTTCCGTTGTACTTCAAAGTAGCTGGCTTGCAGCAGAGCAGGAGCTCTGGTGCTTAGGCACTTGCCCAGAGCCTTTGGCAAGTTCTGCATTCTCATCCAGGGTGTTCCCTGTTTCCAGGAGTCACGCTGCAGCCTCGAAGTTGAGAATAAATCTGGAAGGTTTATTCTTTGCTTTGGGTTTTAGTCTGACCTGAGTCTCCCCTCTGAGAGTGGCAAGAGTCATGTTCTCATTAACAGCTCAGCCTCGAGTTTTCTGCCAAACCCTTGGTGTCCTGCACAGGCGCAGACTCCTGCTTGCCTTTAGGTTGCAGTCCAGGATTCCTGATCCCAGGCATTTCCTTTGTCTGTGCTTCATCCATGCATTTGCCAAATGACTAATCACCATTTAAAAGGGATTTTTCTTTTTCTCCAGGGGCGAAATATAGTGGTTTTCTATGGTTCCCAGACGGGCACAGCAGAGGAGTTTGCCAATCGCCTCTCCAAAGATGCCCATCGCTACGGCCTCCGGGGCATGGCAGCAGATCCAGAGGAGTATGACCTGGTAATTTAACCCTGAACAGCCTTGGGATAGTAACAACCTTTCAGTGCCCTCTAAAATAACCCAATGACCCTGGCCAAGGGACAGTTGTGTCATTTAGGGGAGAAAAGATCAGCCTGAGAGATGCAGATACAGGCTGGGTCCTGGCCATTCTACATTCTCCTGGTCCCTTAAAGCCTTGCATGGAAAATCCCATTGCTTTTCTGGTGGGGTAGATATACTGACTCACAGTCCAGTGAGGATGGTTGGCTTTATTTTCCCTGCCATTTTGGGTGGGTTTGGCCTTTCCCAGCCCTTCTGTAAACGCTTGGTGCTGTTCGCACACCTCCGCTGCGGGAATGGGAATCGCCCAACAGCCACATTGTGGGATCCTTGAACATTCCTTCTTTCCTCTGGTTGCAGTCGGACCTGAGTCGCCTCTCTGAGATTGACAAGTCCTTGGCTGTGTTCTGCATGGCCACCTACGGAGAGGGGGATCCCACGGATAATGCCCAGGATTTCTACGACTGGCTGCAGGAGGCTGACGCCGACCTGTCGGGTCTCCGGTTTGCAGTAAGTGGCCCCATTCCAGTTTTTGTGTTGCATTTGGGCAGGAAGGCTGAGAGCCCCTCCAGTGTGGCTTGGGGAAAGGCCCAACACGATGTCTGTGCCTTGTACACCTTGTCTGGAATGAGGTCCCTGCTGTCTTCCTGCCCAGGCTTTGTGGACACTCGCAAATGTACATCTGGAGGCTATAAATGCAAATGGCAGAGTTCTCTCTCCACTCCCTAAATCATGAGGGTTTCCTGGTATAAACAGCCTCAAACAGCCCTGCAGGCACCGAATACAAGTCTGTAAATGAGCTACAGGCTGCTGCTGCTCTTCAGAAGCTAATTGAGCAGCCTGGGGCCAGATCTTCTCCCACAGATTAAATCACTTGGAGGAGTGTGTAGCTCTCTTTCTGTGCTGAGCTGAATAACTGGCTGAGAAACAACCACCTCACCTAAACCCTGGCCAAATTCCTTAGGCAGCATAATTGCAAATGAGAGTAAAATCCACTGGTGGAGATGTGGAGCTGCTCTGTGTGAAGCAGTGAGCAAACATTTGCTGTGTGATTTGTGGGAGGCAAAGGCCAGCAGTGGCTCTCCAGGCAGTCCAGGTTCTTACTGGTCCCACGAGGAGATGTGCAGGAGCTCTTGGAAGTGCATCCAGGCTCAGGGGAGGTGCTGGTGCCTCCTGACCACACACTCTGCAGTGGTAGATTCTTACTCGAGAGCTGAGCTGGGAGGGGTCTCACTGTCTTTCTTCAGCATCCTTTGCTGGGTGATAATGGATTGGGAAAGTCCATTTCCTGCTTCTCCATGCTCATCAGTGTTCCCTTCCAGGTCTTTGGGCTGGGGAACAAGACTTACGAGCACTTCAACGCCATGGGGAAGTACGTGGACAAGAGACTGGAGGAACTCGGAGCCCAGCGCATCTTCGAGCTTGGGCTGGGAGATGACGATGGCAAGTGAGTGCCTTGGGGTGAGGGGCTGCTCAGAGCTGCCTGAAAGCATCTTGGAAGGGGCCTTGGCAGGGAATTGGCTCTGCTACCAAGACAGAAATAAACTCCACAGGGCTCCTTGTTGGGGTTGATGTGTTTTGAGTGTGTGTCTGCTGTCTCTCCCACAGTCAGATCCCTGTGCACGGGGAGCATCCTAAGGGATCCTGCGTCTGGGAAATCCCACATCAGCTTTAAATGCCCGTGGGTACACACTGGAGCAGGCTTTGCAGCCTCCTCTGCCTTTGCCTTGCTGCAGCTCCATTGCTAACCCAGCCTGTGTGGATAAACTCACCCATCCCAGTGAAGGAGGCAGATTGATCTCCTTGGGAAGTGTTTTATGGTGGGGGGCAGCAATTTTCCAACTCAGACAATAATATTTTCTTTTTTTTTTAACTCTCTGTGCTCACCTGAGCTCCTTGGGACTTTACATCAGCCCGTGGCTCTACCTCTAAGGTCTACAAGGCCTTATGGGAGGGATGTGCCATGTGTGGAAGGCTCTGAGCCCAGAAAAATAAGCAGTGCCATGGTGGAATCATGACCTCTTAGGAAGGGTCACCTCGTTCCAGGGGTGGGCAACAGGGAGCTGAGTTTTTTAAAGACTGAGCCTAAATAACAAAGCCTTCCTTGGCAGACCTGGTGAAGGGAGGGGTGTCTGGTGTAGCAACAGTTCCCACTCAGGGCTCTGCAGGTGCTTTCCTGGTGATCTGTGGGCATGTGGAGGTATCAAAGGTGCCTGGGTCTAAGGCAAATGCCTTTTCCCACAGTGGTGGGAGGAAGACCAAAGGGATCTCAGATGGCTCCTCTGGGAATGGGGCTGGGTTATTGACTCTCTGTTCTGCCCTGGCTAGCCTGGAAGAAGACTTCATCACCTGGAGAGAGCAGTTCTGGCCAGCAGTGTGTGAGCACTTTGGGGTGGAGGCTACAGGAGAAGAGTCCAGGTGGGTTTGGGAGCAGCTCCCTTGGTGTGTCAGAGACTGGCCACCTCTGACTGGTGGCTGTGCCATCAGCCTGGACTGCTGTTCCCTCTCCTCTGCACTGCCTCCCCCTCCAGACTCGAGGAGGGCACGAGTGAAGTAGAACAGGGATGTTTGGCCTGAGCCCAGCTCTGGATTCCTGTTCTGAGTGGGGAGGTGATGGGTTTGGTTCCTTTGGGGATGGCTGTGCTGGTTGTGAGGCTCCAGGGAGGCTGGGGGTTCCCCTTGCTTTGGGCTTTCTGCCTGGTCCCTCATGTCTCGAGAGGGGCAAAGGGGTGGGATTTGCATTTGTTTTTGAGCTGCAGCAAATCCAGCAGAGGAGATGATGGTTCCAGCTGCACTTTGTGGGTTCCAGTTTGACTTTTTTCCCTTTGCTGTCACCTTTCCCACTCCAGCATCCGGCAGTACGAGCTGGTGGTGCACACAGATGTGAACATGAACAAAGTCTACACGGGAGAGATGGGCCGGCTCAAGAGCTATGAGAACCAGAAGCCGTGAGTGCCAAACCCCCTGGGGCAGGGTGTGCAGGGGGCAGATCTTGGCTGATGGCTCCTTGATGTTTCTAACAGCACCTGCTGTGCAGGCAGTGCCATGTCTGCAGCACAGCAGGGCTTTGCCCAGGAGAAACGGGCTCAGAGCTCCACCGGGTCTCTGAGATTCCCCAATTAATGAATCATTCGTGGTGAGGAGATGGCTGTTGTCACGTGTGCTGTTTGGCTGCTACATCCACAGCATCTGTCCTGAGCCTTTCCTTGCCTGGAGTGGCCAGTGCGTGATGGCTGCTGGCAGTATTGCTGTGGGGAGATGAGCTTTAAAAATTCATTCCAGCCTGAAATAGTTCTTTGAGATGTGACAGCCCCTCCAATCCAGTTCCCTGTCATGTATTCTTAATGGGGCAGAAGTTGTTGACTGCTGGGCTGTGGTGAGAAGGAAAAGGATCTGTTTTCTGTGCCAGTGTGGGGAGCAGCAGAACATAATTTGGTGTGTGCTGTGGTGCAGTGTGCTTTGGAACAGGAACCACATCACAGGAGCCTGCTCTGGAGGCAGAGGGAACATGCCTGGATACAAGGAGCCCCCTGAGCCTGCAGGAGAGTAACCAGAGGGCCTTTGTCTTTCCTTGCAGCCCATTTGATGCCAAGAACCCCTTCCTGGCTCAGGTTACGGAGAACCGCAAGCTGAACGAGGGTGGAGAGCGACACTTGATGCACCTGGAGCTGGATATCTCCAATTCCAAAATCAGGTAATTCCATGGGGGAAACTGCTCTGTTTTGTCAGGAGCAAAGAACAAGGATGTGGCACCAGCCTCATCCAGCACTTCAGAAGGGGACCTTGCTCCTTAACACTGCCCCTCTGGGCTTCTGTACCAGGTACCCCCTGTCAGGACTTGCTCCCACCTTTTGCGCTGCTTTGGGTCCATCCCACCCCACGTCCCTGTCCTACCTGAGCAGTCCCAGTTGCAGGAATTCTCAAGGAGTCACTCAATAAATGAGAGGGCAGCTGAGCTGTGAGAGAAGGGAGAGGTGGGCATTGCTCTTGCCTGTGTTTGCCTGGCTTAGGTGCACAAGCAGAGGGGGAATGAAGCCCTGTTCTTAAAACCCTCTCACTGGCTCAAATCCCTTAAATTGTTAGGAAGTCATGAATCCAGGTGGCTTAGCATAACAGCTGCAGAGGTTTTGAGGAGCTTTGCTCTGGTCTGTTGGGAAATTGACCTTTCCTTGCTGGAACTCTGGCAAAACTGCTGTTACCATGTAAAAACCCTGGGAAACCATGATCCCACAATGTCACTGCTGGCTCTGTGGATCCTGATGGTGCAGGTCCTGGGCACCAGACCTCAGTGTTGTCCTGCTGCCTCTTGCACCAGCCCCCTTGTCTTGTGGCCGAGCTGCTGGGGGTGGTCAGGCAGTGGTGCAGGTGTTCCACGTGCTCTCCTCCTGCTCCCTGCCAGGTACGAGTCCGGGGACCACGTGGCCGTGTACCCAGCCAACGACTCCTCCCTGGTGAACCAGATTGGTGAGATCCTGGGCACGGATCTGGACACTGTCATGTCCCTAAACAACTTGGACGGTGAGTATGGATGACCCCTGAGGGTCAGCACTTCTCCTTCAGCCGTGGCCTCTGTCCTTCACCCTCAGATCCCATGGGGCACCTCCAGATGTCCCACGGCCACTCTCAGTGCTGTGCTGTTTTAGCAGGGGCTCAGAGCCTGCTTGCTGAGAGCAGCTGAAGTGGGTCAGTTGTGAAATGTGCTCAGTGAGCCCATTCAACAACAAATTATGTAACGGCACACTCCTAATTACGGAGCATCAGCCCACCAGAGCATCCTTCAGCAGCCCCGGAGCTCCTCAGAGCCCTGAGTGTGTGAGATGTTCTTATTGAGTGCTGGGAGGAGGCACAAGCTTGGGGACTGCCAGGAGGGAGCACTTGTGCTGATCCAAAGAGCTCTTCCTGGGCAGCATTCCCAGCAGAGCCGGCCTCTGGCGGGAGGGAGATGACAGCTGCTGCCCATCACACTCCTGGAGCAGCACAGCCAGACCTGAGGCATCAGATGTGCTGGCCCAGAAGCCTGAGAGAGCTCCTGGTTTCTAGAGAGGAAGTGGATTTAATGCACTGCTGGAGCCTGTGGGCCCCTGTGCAGTGTCCTGTGCTGTGCAGCCTCACATATTCCTGTCCCTTATGGACCTCTCAAGGCTGAACAGAATGGCTCCAGCCTTGACTGCTGGCACAGCTCTATGTGGCTGACAGAGCCTAAGGACACTTTTGAGGCCAGATCTGATGGAGGTGTAAGTGCCTGAGGCCAAATAAGCCCTGGAGGGCAGCCCTTGCTCAGCCTGGGGGTTTGCTGGGCTGTGCACAGACATCTCGGGGCAGGGAGTCCGCTGCGGAACACGGGGTGTATTTTTTGCTGCTAAACTGTCAGGCAGCATCTGTGAAACACTAAATGGGCTGCTGGGAGATGCAGCTGCCTGG
Organism: Pachycephala philippinensis; assembly: GCA_013397055.1. Lineage (NCBI taxonomy): Eukaryota > Metazoa > Chordata > Aves > Passeriformes > Pachycephala > Pachycephala philippinensis. The sequence goes on from VWZT01006947.1 coordinate 453,191, forward strand.
GCAGGGAGGTGATTCGGTGTGAAGCTGGGACTCTGAGTCTCCAGCCCTCACTTCATGACGCAGCCGGCACAAAACCTCTTAACACAACAGCGTGAGGTGGATGATTTTAAACTTTCCTTTCTCTCCCGCTTCTCCAGAGGAATCCAACAAGAAGCATCCCTTCCCCTGCCCCACGTCGTACCGGACAGCCCTGACCTACTACCTGGACATCACCAACCCTCCCCGCACCAACGTGCTGTACGAGCTGGCCCAGTACGCCACGGACGCGGGCGAGCAGGAGCGCCTCCGCAAAATGGCCTCATCTGCCGCTGAGGGCAAGGTGGGAGCACTGCCCTGCCCTGCCAGGCTGAGCTGGGGGATCCCCAGAAGGCACCCAGAGAGCCGAGGGGGTGTCTGTGGGGAGGTTGTCACGCCCCGTTTGCCCGCAGGCGCTGTACCTCAGCTGGGTGGTGGAGGCCCGCAGGAACATCCTGGCCATCCTGCAGGACATGCCCTCCCTGCGCCCCCCCATCGACCACCTGTGCGAGCTCCTGCCCCGCCTGCAGGCCCGCTACTACTCCATCGCCTCCTCCTCCAAGGTGGGTGTGCTTCTGATGCCTCAGGTTTTAGCTTTTGTATTTTTCAAATTCTGTGTTCCCAGTGTGTAACTCTGCAGTGTCCTGCAGCCTGGGAGCTGCTGCTCTCTCATGCTGAGACAGACAGAACAAAGCCTCTCCAGGCTGCTCTCCAAGGACACCCAGCCCGGCCTAGGCCCAAAATGTGTAACCCAGCATCTTGAGAAGGGGGGCAAGCTGAGGGGAAATTCCATCATTAGCTAAAGTTTAATTGGTGAAATTGGGTTGAGATGCAAATGGAGCAAAGCTATAAAAGTGTGAAGAACTCGTGACTCGGGGTCCATCTTGGGTGCAGCCTTTGGCCTGCCCAGGGTGTGCCTCTGAAGGCCTTTCAAATAAATATCCACCTTTATTCCCTTCCTCCTGTCTAGTGTCTGTTTCTACGTTGGCCTCTTCAGGCATCACTTCCAGCAGGGAATGTGGCTGCAGAGAGACTGCTTCGGCTGCAGCTCCCCTCAGCTGGGGGCTGGACACGGGGAGCTTCTTTGCTGTGAGAGGGGCAGATTTAGTGATCTCCATGCATGGAGTTACCCCAGCTTTCCACAGGCTCTGTGGAGAATCCCACGCTGCAGCCAGCTGTGCTCTGATACCATCACACTCCCTGGAGCCCTGCTCCTCTTTGCCTGTTTGCCTGGCAAGGTGGCATTTTAGGGGCTGGTCAAAAGTCACTCTTTGTGCCTGAAGCCCCGAGGCTGTTGGCAACCTCCAGGGAAGCTCAGTGGTCCTGTGATGAGTTGAGGACAAGGCAGAAGCCCTGTGAGGGGCACACAGGGAGGAATAGCTGTCCCAATGTTGACACTAGGTTAAACTTTTCCCCATTTCTGAGCACAAGGAAGCAGTGTGGGGTTGCCAGGGCTCCTTCTCTGCCTGGTTCCAGCATCTCTTCCCTGCAGGTCCATCCCAACTCCATCCACATCTGTGCCGTGACGGTGGAGTACGAGACCAAGACGGGCCGCCTGAACAAAGGGGTGGCCACCAACTGGCTCAAGAACAAGGTGCCTGAGCAGAACGGGAGCAGCTCCCTGGTGCCCATGTACGTCAGGAAGTCGCAGTTCCGGCTGCCCTTCAAGCCCAGCACCCCTGTGATCATGATCGGGCCTGGCACTGGCATCGCCCCCTTCATGGGCTTCATCCAGGAGCGGGCCTGGCTGAAGCAGCAAGGTGAGTGCCCAGCAGCTCCCCTGGGGGCTGGAGCCGCTGCAGGGCTCAGGGGGAGCCTCCAAGGTGCAGCTTTGCTGCTCCTGTTGCTGGTGGGCCCAGCCAGAAGCAGAGAGGTGGGGCAGGGTGAACAGCAGCCAGGTGGTTTTGCCCACTGGAGGTTGCTTTGTCCTTCTCTTGGCCATGGAGGATGTTTGGGAGTGAACAGAGCTGAGACAGTTCTCTGACATCTGCCACCACCATGCCTCCAAATAACCACAGTCAAGTCACTCGGTTCAAATAACCTCAGTCAAGTCACTCAGAGTTGATTCTAAAGCCTGTGGCCACTTGTGGGAATCAGTCCTGAGCTTCCCCTTATAACCAGAAGCCTTTGTGCAGCTCTGCGAGCCCAGGGGAGGGGAGAGACCAGGGTTGGGGGCTGCTGGGAGTGGCACGACAAGGGGAGGTGGGGAGGGGACAGGGCTGGGGGCTGGCAGGGCCCAGCTGATGGGGGCTGTGTGACCCTGCAGGCAAGGAGGTGGGCGAGACGGTGCTGTACTACGGCTGCCGCCGCGAGCACGAGGACTACCTGTACCGGGAGGAGCTGGCCCGCTTCCAGAAGGAGGGAGTCCTCACCCAGCTCAACGTGGCCTTCTCCAGGGACCAGGCTGAGAAGGTACCACCACACTGTTCCCCCTGCCCACCATCGCTCTCATGGCAGGCAGGAGCACCCAGCACTTCCCCGTGGCTTCCCTCCCTCTCCCTTCTCTCTGTGGTGTGGGGGCTCTGCTCCTCTCCCCTCACTCCCACTTTGTTTCCTGCCAGGTTTATGTCCAGCACTTACTGAAGAAGAACAAGGAGAACGTCTGGAAGCTGATTGATGAGGGGATGGCTCATATCTATGTGTGCGGGTAGGTGTGGGGGCAGCACAGGGAGTTGGGGGCAGTGTTCCTATTCCCAGGAAAAGGAGCGTGACTCAGTTTCCCCAGCTGTGCATTACAAGCCCTGTGAGACAAGACATGGTTACATGTCTGGTTCTGAGGAGGGCAAGAAAGCTGGGGTGAGCACACCCTGTGTGCAGGGGGGAGGTGACAGGGCCGTGTGGCTCTGCTGTGGTGTCTCACTCACCCTTCCCGTTTTTAGTGACGCCCGGAACATGGCCCGGGACGTGCAGAACACCTTCTACGAGATCGTGTCCGAGTTCGGCAACATGAGCCAGCCCCAGGCCGTGGACTATGTAAAGAAACTGATGACAAAGGGCCGCTACTCCCTGGACGTGTGGAGCTAAGGGCGGGGCTGCGGGGCCGGGGAGAGAACAGGTCCCCAGGCGTGGGCCCGGGGAGCTGGGAAGTGCCTGCTCGCCCACTGCCGCTGTGGGTGACGGTGCCATCCCCAGCCCAAAGCTACCCCGGTGTCACTCCCAACCCCTCCTGGGCCTCAGCAGCCCCTCGGGGCAGGCTGTGGAGAGGGTTGAGAGGGGCAGGGGGGTAGCTCAGGCTGCTGTCTGGGTGCCACCAGCGTTTGCCTTGAGGCAGGGAGGGACATCAGGGACACAGCCGCTGTGGGGCAGGAGGGACGGACACTGCCAGGGAGCTCTGGGCTCCTTCCCTGAGGTGTTGGGCTGGATGCAGCCCGCCCTGGCCTGCAGGGACAGCAGAGGGGCTGTGCTCGGGCTGGGCTTGAGGCTTTGCCTCCCTCCTGCCACCCCTGTTTGCCCGTCTGTGGGGTGTGGGGCTGGCTCTGGGCACAGAGCTGTCCCGTGGCCCCCCCACATCCCAGCACCAGCGGGAAGCGCGTGCCTCCTCTTCCCTCGGGAACACCCCCGGTTTGGGAGGCGGGGTCTCCACAGGGCCCTGCTCGCAGCTCCCCGAGCCCAGCCCCTCCCTCACGCCACGTACGGTCATTTTTTAAATACTGTTTTTATTTTGAACATCTTTGTGATTTAAGCATGGGGAAAAAAAAAAAAAAAAAGAAAAAAACCAACAAAAAACCCAGACTTTCAGGCTGTCCAATGATTGTAAATTATTTAAATACATATGCCCTTGGAATAAAAATACTGTGTCTGGAGTTTGCTTCCTCCATTCTCTCTGCTCAGCCAGAGGGAAGAGGGAGGCAGGAGGAGCAATGGATGGTAACGGGGAGGAGATTTGGGGATGTGGTGGCAGCTCTGGGTTTAGGCTGAGCTGGGGGCAGCCCCTGCCCTGAGTGCTGGGCTCTGGGAGGGGAGGAGGAGGGCAGTGGGGAGCTCTAGATGGGGGTGCAGCTGTGCCCACCCTGCTCTTTGGTTCTTCCAGAGCCCCCAGTGCTGGTACAGGGTGTCTCCTCCCCACCTGCAGGGACACTGAGGTGCTGCTGGGCTCCTTGGGTGCCCACAGCCTGTGCAGGCTGGGGTGCCACAGGAAGGAGCCCCCCCTGCACCCCAGGCTGGTGGAAGAGCACAGGGAGATGGCTTTTCATAGAATCACAGGTTCATTTAGGCTGGAAAATCCCTCCAAATCATTGAGTCCAACCCTTACCCCAGCACTGCCAAACCCACCCCTCAACCATGTCCCCAAGTGCCACATCCACATGGCTTCTAAATCCCTGCAGGGATGGTGACTCCACAGCTGCCTCTGTCAGGGCTGGACAACCCTTCTTTGTGAAGCCATTTTCTTTAATACCCAATGTAAACCTCCCCTGCTGCAACTTGAGGCTGTTTCCTCTTGTCCTATTGACCCCCACCTCCACCTTCCTTCCATGGAGGCTGTCAGGACCCACTCCCTGATGAACCAAGGCCACAGAGCAGAGTGTGGAAGCTGTTCCCAGCCTGTCCCGGTGCCCCGGGGCAGCTCCTTCCCTTTATTTTCACACGTGCACCCTCAGGAGATGCCAGCCCGGGGTGCTGCTTGCACAGCTCCAGAGAGAGGCCTGGGCCAGGCTCCTGCTGCTCCCACCCCTCCCATGCCCCAGCCACCCCTTCCCTGTGGATTGGAGGCGAGGGAGGAACTGGGGCACAGCTGGAATCCAGGGCTGGGCACAGCCCCGGTGCCCTGGGAGTGACGAGGCTGCCCCAGGAGCTCTGCCTTCAGCTCACAGGGGCTGCCCTGGGTGCAGGGCTGGGGGGGAAAAGGGGGAGCCTCGAGCACCCCAGGAGCTGTGTGAGGCAGTCCCTGGACGCTGCCTTGTCCCAGTGGGGTGGGGAGCACCAGCATCCAGAGGATATCCCAGTACAAGGAGGGGCGTGGCTGTCCCAAGCAGCCTGCTCGTGGGTGTGGCAGGCAGCCAGGACAGGAGGTGCAGGGTGCTCCTGACTCCAGGTGAGTGACTCCAGCACGGATCCAGCCCCGTGCTGAGCACATGGACTGTCCAGGAGCAGGCCCCAAGCTCTGTCCCACACCCAGGCCTCCAAGGAATGGGACGAGATGCCAGAGTCCGGACGGAATCGAGGAGATGGGGATAGGGGATGGAGCCAGTAGGGAGAAACAGTCCAGGCCCCCACACTGCCCCACTTCAGTTCTCCTTCGTGTCCTTGTTCTTGTTCTGAATCTTCTGGTGGACGACGCGGAGAGTGGTGAAGAAGTTGCCCAGGAAGAGGATGAAGAAGGGGAGGCCGCACATGAGGACCTGTGGGAGGAGAGGCAGCAGTCGGCAGGAGGGCCCTGCCTGGGGCACCCCTGCCAGGGCATTCCCGGGAGCCTCCCTACCTGCCACTCCTTGCACTCGGGGTGCTGGATCATGCGGAACAGGGTGATGGCGTTGTAGAGCTGCCAGAACTGCGGGAGAGAGGGGATTCAGGGGAGGGGCTGCTTTCAATCCCAGGCTTCTGCCCATCCAGCTGCTACCTCTGGGTACAAACCCCACACCAGCCTCGTGTGGGGGCAGTGAAACCCCACCCAGCTCAGGGCCACAGGGCTCCTTCCCCTGTTTCAGGCCAGCTGGACGCCAAGGGCCATGAGGAAGCCTCAGACCAGCCTTTGGCCATCGGCTTCACGCATCTGACTGAGGAAGGACTCGGTCATTCCCTGCAGCAGCTCAAAGCTGGAGCTCAGAAGGGCTTTGGAAAGGCCGTGGAAGGGTTCTCAGTGCAGCCCCTCTGCACTTGAGCACTCTGCAGAACCACCCCAGCTCCTCCCCACCTCCCCTCCCCAGCTGTGGAGGTGCTGGGTGCCCGGGAGGGAAAGGCTCAGCATTTGCTGGAAGCATTTCCCTGCCCCAGCATCCCGTATCCCATGGCTGTGGCAGCCTGTGGGGCCTGTGCCGTGTCCAGGCCCCCGAGCACAGCTGGAATGTGCCACATCCCACTCCCACCTGGGGCTCTGGCATCTCCCAAGGACTGCTGCAGCCTCACCTGCCCGAAGAAGAGGAAGGGAAGCAGGAACGTGAGGCCTCTCCACATCCAGGACTGGAAGCCCTCTGCAAAGGATGAAGGTTTTTGTGAGGAGCTGGTGGAGAGGGGATGGAGCCCAGCTCCTCCAGAGGTGGGCAGGGAGGGTCAGTGCCCATGCTGTGCCAGGGACTCTTCATCCAACACAGGCCTCTGGGCTCCAGTGGAGCTGCCCCTCAGCTCCTGCCCTCGGTGTCACAGGGGCCAGAGGGTGACAGCCCTCAGTGCCTGGGGTGTTGGAGGGATGTTTCACGTCTGAAGGAGTGTCCTGGGGAAAGCCTGCATGCCCAGAGCCACATCCACGGCCCCCTCCCATGCTGAGGGAGCCAGCTGTGGGCTGGTGGTGCCAGCAGAGCAGGAGGAGGGGGACAATCAGCCTGTGGGGTGGTGCTGCCCCGTGGTTTGAGCTCTGGGAGCTTTGGTTTGACTTGCAGCTTTTACTGTTCCTGCCACTGATAAAAGTGACCCCAAACCAAAGTGTCACCACTTCCTTTAGCAGAACCCACAGCTCCCAGTGAGCTGAGCAGTGGCCTGGAGCGGGGAGGAGGCTGCTGGCAGCCTGAGGCCCCCAGCGAGGGGCCACCCCACTTACCCACGGTCAGATCCATGTTGTGCCTCTCCCCCAGCGCTCGCAGCCGGTACAAGCACCCGCTCTGGTAGTAATACTGCAGGAACTGCACAAAGCCTGCAAGGAGAGCGTGGCTGCTGTCAGCAGCTGCCCAGGGATCCCCCTCCAGCCTCAGCATCATCCCACAAAGGCCACCCGAGGCCAAGGGAAGCGCCAGGTGAGCTGAGAGCTGTGAGCAGCTGCAGCCAGGTCTCCACGTGCTGCAGAGCTCTGCAGGCACTCTCAGCACCTGGGGCTCAGTCCCTGTCCCAGCACACGTGGCAGCACTTACTCTGGTACATGGAGAAGGAGAGAAACTGGTTCCTGAACATCTGGTACATGAGCCCATCTGGCCTGTGGAGAGATGGTGCTGGCTGAGGGACATGGGGCTGGGAGGGGACAGCCAGCCCTGCCTGTCCCACAGCCCCCCACAGCCCAGACAGCCCCCCACGGGCCAGGGGACACACACTCACCACGTCAGCATGACACCTGAGAGGAAGGTGGAGATGTAGTGATGGAAAACCCACCAGCCTTTGATCCTGGAGGGCGGACACAGAGAAGTGCTGTCAGGTCTGGAGCATGAATCCGGAGCCAAAGGCACCCCAGGAAGAGTGGAGCAGCCCAGCCCCAGCCACCCCACAGCTCCCAGGGCTGGTTAGGAAACGGAGCAGGACCCAGAGCCTCGGGGCTGGGCAGCACCAGGGCCCTTCCAGCTCCACCTCCCCGCGCCGCCTCCGCACGGCAGGTTCCTCCTGCCCCGCTCCATCACCTCCCAGCAGGGTTTGCCACACGCCCTGAGTAGGAGGGAGCTGCTCCCCTGGGACGGCTCCCAGCTCCCCCAGCCCCGCAGAGAAGGCCCAGCCCCCTGCATGCCCCTCCCCGGGCCCAGGGGACTCACTTGGAGCCGTTGTTGATCAAGATGCTCTCGCGGATGGTGAGGGTGCAGTAGTACCACACCAGGAGGAAGTTAAAGACGGCGTCTGTCACCCTGGGTCACACAGAGCGGGGTGTCAAGGCACGTGCTGGGGACACAGGCACCCTGACAGCCTGTGGGACACCCACCCCGAGGGCAGGGACCTGCTCCTCACCACCCACCATGGCCACGGCAGCCACAAAGGCCACCCCAGCTCCAGGGCAGTGTCCAGATGCTTCACCAGGATCTCCTGTTCAGCTCTGGACATTCCAGGATGGGAGAAAAGGACAAGGGGGCTCTGGGAGGAGATCTCAGCCCAGCACCAAGCCAGACTCACCTGGAGTTGAGGAGGAACCGACAGGAGAAGGAGACAATGAGGAGGATGATGGTGAGGTAGAGCTTGAACTTCTCGTACTCATCTTTGTATGCAAACCTGCAGGGAAGCACAGGGACAGCCTTGGAGCAAGGGGGCTGCTGGAAGTTTGTGTCCTCCCATCCCACCTGGATAGAAGTGATGTTCTGGTGGGAACCTCTGGGACACACTTGGGAAAAGCTTTGCCTTGGGGGCATTTCTGAGCAGCCTGACGGTGTTTCCACACAGCTGGGACACCTCTGAGCACCCCAAACCACCCCAGCCTGGTGGGGAAGCTGGGCAGACTGGGATCTGCACAGATCTCCAAGGGGAGGATTGGGGAACAGAGGGGACACAGGCTCCTGGCTGGGCACTTCTGCCATGGGAAAGCCTCTTGTGGGCCAAACCCAACTTTTGGTGTTTCCCCAAGGGAAGAGGAGGAAACTACACTGTCTGTCTGCCCTAGAACTCCCCAACACGGTGGAAACACGGACACAGCTTCGGTGAAGGATCCCATTAACTTGTCAGAGCTAATGGTCCATCCCAGCCCAGAGGCAGGAATGTGAGGGGGAGCCAAGGATTTGGCTGATTCTTGGGAAACGATGCAGAAAACAGCTTGGGAAGGGAATCTACATCAGGTGAGCGAAGCCAGCCCCGTGTCTGCCCAGAGGAGCTGTTGCTCCTGGTGCCAAGGGGATCCCAAGCCAGGGAAATCAGAGGTGCAGTGAGGAGGGGCCGTACTTGGCCTGTTTGCTGAGCAGTGTCACGTTCACGTTGCCGAGCACCAGACTCAGGTACAACCTGGGGACAGAGCAGAGCATTAGGACAGGGACCTGCCTGAGGAGCTGTCCCCTCTTGTGCCACCAGCAGGGCCAGGGATGAGCCAGGGATGAGCCCCCAGGTGCTTCCACTCAGAGCTGCCAGGCACAAACCCTCTGGAATCCCCTCCCACAGGATGGGTGGGGGAGCACACACCCCACCTCCCACAGGCTCTGGGGTGTCACTGGAGCTCCCCCTTGGGCACAACCACTGTCCACGGGTGGGTGAAGGCCATGAGCAGGCAGAGGAGTGAGGGGCACGAGGGCAGCACTGCTGGGCACAGGGTGACAGCTCTGGGGTCTGTGCCTGCAGCGTTACAGCCACAGGGATGTGGAGGGTGGCCCTGGTGTCCCACCCAGAGCTGAGGTGCCTCTCACCCGTTCTTCTTTGGCAGATAGGCCTCCATCTCAAAGAACACGTTCTGCCTCTCTTTAATCAGGCTCTGGGTCTCTTGGATGGACGCCTCCTGCTCGGGAGTCGCTTGGGATTTGCATCTGGGGAGGAAGCACAGGCACTGGCATCAGGAGAGCCTCTGTAACGTGATCAGCACGTGCTGGCACTCCACAGGTGACTGGCTCGGGCAAGGACACCCCAAGGACAGGGAGGGTGGATGGGAGGCAAGCCCACAACTCCATCTGCAGGGCGAGCTCCTCTGTCAGGCTGGGATGTTGCTCAGGAGAAGGGAGCAAGGTGAGGTCTCTCAGACCAGGTGGATCTCACCCTCAGGAAGGACGGGGAGAGCTTTGTGCAGGAGGGGAGCACTTCATGGTACCTGCAAAGCCCTTGCAGGCTCTGAACTGCAAATGGGGCACAAATCAGGGCAGAGGAAAGGGAGGCTAGAGAAGATCAGCCTTCCCACAGCACCTGGCTGCAGAGAGGTTTGTATTTGAGACACGAGGTGAGCTCAGCAGCCCCGTCCTTGCTGCTCTCCCCTCCTGTGCTGTCTCAGAGCCCTGACTCACTTTTTGAGGGAGAGCGACAGCTCCTTCAGCCGCTTCTTCTGCCGGGCGATGGAGCTGGAGATCCCATCCTGGAGCTTGGTCAGCTCCTCGAGTTTCTGCTTGTACAGCTTGTGGTTGTCCTGGGAAGGAGAGACCAGCAAGCATTAGAGCTGCCTGCCCAGACACCCCTGTCCTTGGGCCCTCTATGATGCTTCTGTCAAAAAACATCCTTAATTTCACCTGTGCAGCTGCAGGGTGAGAGGAGGGGTGGCTGCAGAAGGCCAGCTGTGTTTGGGGACAGCCTGCAGCCAGCCCTGCTTCCATGGGGATGCCCATCCCCAACCCCAAGCAGGCTATCCACAGGATGTTCCCATGTTTGGGATACCAATGATTGCACAGAGCAGATGGGAAAGATTTGGGAATAAAAGCTGTTTGGGCCAGGATACAACCATGGGCCACTCAGAGCAGTGGCTTTGAGAGCTGGGATAGGACAAGCAGCTCTTTGTGCCTCCAGGTCTCCCAGCCCCAGCTCGTGGCTTTGGGGTTCCACCTGAGCACCCCTGGGAAGCTGGAAGGAGCCTGTCAGAGAGCTGGACAAAGAGGACAGGCTCCCAGCAGGGCTGCAGCCAAGTGTCCCGTAACCCAACCGCACCTGGATAAGGCTGGGTGCATTCCTCCACTATATTTAGCAAGGAAAGGGGAGAGCTGCTGGATCAATGCTGCTGCTTGTCCAGGTCAGCTGGAAAACGGCCTCACCTCGGCCACAGCAGCCTGGACGCCACCTCCAGCAGGGAATTACACGCTGCTCACAACAACCCTTGGACTAGACCTTGGCACGAACAAGTTTTAACCTCTGTAGCTCTTATCGACCACTTGATCACCAGATCTTCAAAGTTGTTTCCAAAGGAGAAAGGTGAAACCGAGAGCACGGGAGGGAAACCACCTCCCTCTGGTGACAAGCAGCGGCAAGGAGGGAATGAATCCCAGATAGACCCGGCTCCACAGCAGTGATTTATGCCCCTGATTTATCCCGGGACATTCCCTGCTTGATCATCAAGCTTTCCTGCTGCCATCTGGAGTCACCTCCTTCTGGCTCTGGAGTTAACTGTGAGCAAGTGGCTTTTGTGACAGGTCCTTTAGCATCCGAGCTCCACGCTCGGGCACAGCCGGGATCAGGAGCCACCCCGGGAGAGGTTTCCCAAGGGAAGGGCCGGCGCTGCCTGGCTGCATTCAGGGCTCCAAGTGGGCGACCCGGGACATCCACGCAACCCTTATGGAGCAAGAGGAGGTTTCTCAAAGCCTCCCTTGCCCCAGATCTGGGCACAGCAGCGACGTGTCCGCAACAACATCCGCTTCGCCCCGCTCCCGGGGGGGAAGGAGGGGGAAAGGGAGCGGGTGCAGCCGCAGCCGAGTGACCTGAGCGGCAGCAGGAGATGGTTCGCCAACCTTTCCCTTGGGTGACCCTGTGTGAGCTGAACCCTGCCCACTCCTTCCCCGGCAGGCAGCGCCCTGGGGATTACACAAAGCAGATGGAAGCACCTCTGATAGCAGTCACCTTCCTGGCACGGAGCCCCCGGCCAGCCCCGGCGGTGGCAGGGTACGGCCACCGGGACAAGGTGCCTGGCTGAAGCGTGCCGGCATTCCGGGAGAGCTCGGCTCCGCTGGCCGCTTTCCCTGCGGGGCTGGCTGGCTCCGGGCTGCCCCGAGCCGGGCTCAGAGGAGGCAGCGATAAGGAGTGAAACGGCATCTGCGCACCTCGTCCGGCCGTGCCACGCCAGGCAGTGCCGCTCCCCGCTCCCAGCTGGAAAACCGGGAGATCCGAGGTCTCCACGCCACGTCCGCGGCGGGCTGGGGCATCGCACCGGGGAACCCCGCTCTGAGCGAGCCCCGTGCCCCGGCACAGCCCGTTTACCCTGCCCCGCTCCGAAACGCTCTGCCCCAAGGCACAAGGCTCGTACCCGCGGGAAAGCCCCCGCACTCCAGAGCGGAGAGCCCGGCTGCCCGCGGTACTCTCCGGGGATGCTGCGGGGCACCCGCGGGGGATCCCCCACCGCGGCGCCGCTAACCCCGGCGTGCCCCGCTCGGCCGGAGCGCTCGCTCGGCCCCTGCCCGGGGGTGCCGCGGGCCCGGCNGCCCGGCCCGCGGCGACGGGCGGCGCTGGGCCACGCCCCCTTCCGGACACGCCCCGGGGCGGGGCCAGGGGCGGGGCCTCTTTATCCCGCGTTTCCCCCCAAATTGGAGCCCGAAAACGCCAAATTTCGGTAAATCGGAGCGCTTCTCCGGGCGCGCCGGGCTGTGTGAGGTGCAGCGGGCTCGCGCTCCCGGGTGCTTTCCCGGCCCTTTCCCAAACCCACCGCTAAATCCCAAACACAGAGTGCTGCAAAGCCCGGGAGTGGTTTTTTTTTCTGTCGTGTTTTATTTTGTGATGTCAAAGAACAGCGTTCGGAGTGCTGTAAGAGAGAGGACGGCACTGAGTTTAGGTTTCGTGTGACAGTACCGAGGCTTTAAAATTACCAGCTGTGCCCAGAGGTTTGGTTGTAGGATTAGAAGGCAATAAATGGGAAGGGTGGTGGTTTCAAGAATCCAGCCAGTGAGTCAGTGAGAGGCCATCCTATCTGTGGGTAGCTGAGAAGGCACTCACAGGGCACAGGGACTTCTGAAACAGGGGAATTCTGTAGTCACCTCTCCGGGCTGGAAGTGGGCACAGACTCCAAATTTACTCCAAATTTACATTCCAGACCATGGCTAACAAACCTTTACATAAATAACCCTACTGACTGCCCCACAGCTGTGGTCATAATCCCTTTTGCTTACAAAAGAGTTGAGCTGTGTCTAATGGGCCACATCCTGCAGGACTTGAATCCCCCAAACTGCCACCTCCTACAGGCCAGGTGAGTCCCCCAGAAGGCTCCAAATCTTGACCCAAAATGACATGGAGCTAAAGAGGAAAGCTTTTCCATTACATTTGGGTCTTTTTTCACACAGCGTTCACGGAACTTTCTCCCCAGAAAGGGGAAGGAATTGGCTTTGCCTGTGGGATGTTCTCTGTCAGTAATTTGGTCCAGAGATGTCTGTGGCTGGAGCCCCGTAGATTTGGGTCTCCCAGGCTGAGAGCTGTTCCACAAAGCCCGAGTTTGGTCTTATGTTCATTTGGCATTTCCGAAGGTATTTCCAAGCTCTCTGTAAACAGAAGGAAAGTAAAGAAGTGTTAGGAATTAAACAGAAAGTGACTCTCGGGTATTTTCACAAAGCAGCTACACTTCAGTCAACACAGATTTGTATTTGCTCCCTGTGCTGGACAGCAAGAACCTGCTGAGAGGAATTTGGCTACCAAAGTGGGGACAGGCAGGATCCAGATGTGGACTTGAGAGAAGCCTGTCCCCTTCCTGCTCTGCTCTCCTGGATACGAGGACACCTCAGGCTGCTTTCACTACCTGTCAGGTATCTTGTCTTATTTTACTCTGATGGAGCAGAGCAATGCAATCCTGGATTTTCTACCCTAAAATGCTGTTCCTTGCACAGATGATAAACAAAGCAGTGAAGTATCAGCTATAAAGGTCATAAAGCAACAAAGGTTATCACGTTTTTGGATTGCTGTGACCTGTTGTGGCAGAGCAGTTATAACCCTGCAGTTATCCCACTGTATTAATTACAGCCATCTTAATTATTTGTTAGCTCCAAGTAATCACCTAGAAACTCTGACACACGCAGGGCAGATCCACCAGCATTACTCCAGCTGCATCCCTGGGTTTTCCTGCCAGTGCTCATCTTCCTGCTCGTAAAGGAGCTTGCCCCCTGCACTTGGAGTGTTGCTTAAGTGTAATGAGACCAAAGGTCAGCAGATAGTGCTCCATTGGTTTGTTTTTCTAATCTTGCTGATTCTGCAGGCTCTGAGACTGATCTTCCAATATTTACTCCTCTGGGTCCACAGTGTGGGTGTCTCTAGTTCCCCTGGACTCAATAGATCTCCTCACATGTTGATCACTAATAAATCAGGGGCTGCACATCCCAAATCTGCCTTGCTTTTGCCTTTTTGGAAGCTTTTAAAGATCTTTGCCTGGATTGGCTGGAGGATCACACGGGAATCTGTTGCACTGCTTTTGTCTGCAAGAAACAAACTTGTCTGCCAGGGTAATCCCCCAGGAAAGCTTTGCCCAGCTGACAGTGGGCAAGCACCGCCCTGTCAACCTTCTCTTTTTTTTGGCACTTAGCAAAATGCTGAGACCAACCTGTTGATGCCAACTGAGAGGAATGGCAAGACTCAGCCTTTGACTTTTGCACTGCCACTGGAAGCACATTCTGTGATTCAGGGTGTGAGTGGCTGGTTATCAGCCTGCAGGAGCACTCACAGCCCTGTTAGTGCAGGGACTGAACCATTTCTGAGCCCTGCTGGCACCCTCAGCCTCTAATTACCCTCTGGCACACAGCCATGGAAAGAGCTTTCCTCTTACGTTGGACGTGTTTGCACAAAATCAATCACCTTATTAGCTACAGGCCCAGCTTTAGTGAAATTTGGATCAATCCTTTCACGCTCCCGAACTTTCCAAACAAGGGTGAGATTTTTAAGGAGAGGCTGGTGAGTTCCCATGGGAATTCTCCTGTTCCCTGTTGGGAGGCACAAGGAGATGATGCCTGCGTGTTGTATGCAAAGGGAGAAAGGTCTGGCACCAGGGCAGAGGCCACCAGGCTCTTGCACAGCCAGGCCATTCCCAGCCATCCTTCATTTATTTATTCCATTATTCAGAGCTATGGAACAGCCTGTGCTGGCCATCTAACCTGTGCATCCCTCCTGGGCAAGCATTATCCCATTCCAGATTTCTGTACAGGAGTGTCTGTGGGAAGGGGATTGCTTCTGGAGAAATAAAATGGGATTTTGGAAGAAGTCAATGCTGAAGTCACTGGTAAATGAGAGCCCTGCAAACAGTGGGTTCTGAACTGCCCTGTAACGCCATGGAATTAAGAGATAGGATTAACTGCAGTAGCTTCCACTCTTTTCCCCAAATCCAGGAGAAAAACACCATGTTCTGTACCCACAGCTTTAATTTTATAGCCCTTTAGCTAAGCAGGGAAAACAAAAATATCACAGGTTCTAGAGTAAGCACTCACAGATCCAAAATCACACCTAAGCCACCCCCTTAATGGCCTAAAGAAGATGCAATCCCAAATCATATAATCAGTTCCATTATCAGGTGGATATTGTGCATGAAATCACAGAGAATGCCTTATTACTGCAGCGATGGGGCTTCAGGAAGAGAAATGAAGTGCAGAGGCAGTTTCTGTGGGGACTGTGGCAGTGACATACCTGCAGGGAGAAGCGGCAGGAGTGCATCAGATAGGCCATGGTGACTGTGCTGCAGCGGCTCAGCCCCAGGCTGGAGAACACCAGCACTGCTCCCACGTCCAGCTGAGCATCTGAGGCGAGAAATGCCAATCACAAATTAGCGACCTGGGAAATGGAGCTTCCCGTGGCAGCATCAGGCACTAATTTGGTGACAGCTGACAGGGGGGCTGCAGCCTGAGCGACAGGAGCCCTCAGGAACCCTGACAGCAGCAGATGGGCACTGCCAGCTCCCATTTCTGTGAGTGTTTGCCTTTCTTAAAAATCCGCAGTTAAAACATGGCCTAAAAGAGCAGCACCGATGACAATGACCAGTCCATGCTTCATTACACATCAGTGTCACCTTCACATCAGGGATCTGAGGCAAAGTGGCCTTTCATGACCTGCCAGCTGTGGTCAGCATCACAAACTCGCCCCAGACAGGTTTAAAGGTATTGAAATTTTATTTTGCCTGGAAGGTTGCATATTTAATTAATAACCTTTTAATTCTTTCTCTCCCTCTCTAGACAGAATGATGTTTTAAAATATGAGCAACTGAACTCCAGAATTCATAGAGCAAAGCCTTTTCTTTTAGTGTTGTTAAGATGTTTTGTTTGTTCTTTTTTTTTTTCCCAAGCACTAAACCAGCATTTTTAAATTTATTTCTATTGTGAGATACTAGTTCTGTCCTAAGATCTGAGTAGAACTGGCCTCACTCCAATATACACCTGGCATGAGGACATGCACACTCCTGTTGGAGTGTGTGGAGAGCTTTAGTCTTGTGTTCTAGTTTGAGTAATCTGCTCTCCACTGCCAAGCAAACAGTTCCACTATCAGGTAAACAGTGTAACACTTCCACAAGTGCAGCAATAGCCTCTTGTAGTCTGCTTTGGAAACAGCCACAAACTGTGTGTGATGTGAGAAGGAAACTTCTGAAATACTATTGGGAAAAAGCATGAGGCACAACGAAAGGCAAGTAAGTGAAGGTCAACATTTAGGTGCACCAAATAATGAAATTCAGTTCAGGACTACAAAATTATATCCTCGAATGTTGTTTCTTTGTGCGCAGTTGTCATGTCTGATATTGTACTTGGATTAAGGTCTGTGGGGACTGGATGGTCTTTTGCTTCTGGCTCTGTACAGCACAGCTCAGCAGGGCCTTGGCCTGTGGCAGGTGTTATTTGATAAGCATGATAAAAGATAACGACGTGGTTGGACAGCATCAGGATGGAGCTGCAGGAGCTGTGTCTGCCGTGCAGCTGCAGGCACTGAGCTGCAGAGTGTGTTTTTTCTTGCCCTATCTGATGTAATCAGCTGAAGGCAGGCTGATGCTGTCCAACCTGAAAGTCTTCCTGGGCCCTACGGTGGGTCTGCACTGCAAATCACAAAGATTATCAATACCTTGTGCTGAGTTCTCTAATGTGTGTCACACTCTGGTTCAAATAAAGCTCTGGTGGCTGAAGATTTGGGCTGGTGAGAGTCAAAGGGTTGTTGCAAAGGAACAAGAGGCAATCCTAAGAAGCCCTGGCAGACACCCTGCAGCAAAGCATTTTCAGATTGGGTGGAAAGCTCCCTGCTACCAGAGTGAGGTATCCTTTAAAGTGAGCAGGGACATAGAGTCAGATGCCCTGAAAAATCTCCTCTCTGTCCATCAGGCTGGTTAGTGAGGCAGCTCTGGTATCCATCAGGGTGTGAGCCTGCTCACCCTCCTGTCTGGGCTTCCTGTCACTCCCATCTAATATCCTACAGTGAGCAAGGTCTCAGGAATTCCAGATCACGATCCACTCACCTATGAAATGACAAATGGTGGGGAAGGAAGAAAAAAGATCTGCTTCGAATGAATCTGGAACAGATACATGGAGGGATTTACCTCCTTCTGCAAACCTGGAAAAAGAGCACACAGACCACATGGAGCAGAGAAGCAGCCTTGACAAGATGTGTTTGTTGGAGGCAAGGTGATCATTTTGTTTGCTGTTACATGTGTGAGTTTTTCATCACCGTCATCATTAACATGATAAGGGACTTGTTATGGTGAGACACAGAGATGTTTGTCACACAGAACCAGTTTAATCACTGATTTTCCATTTCAGTGGTATCTGCATTGATGTCTTAACCTACAGCTGAGAGGTAAATGAAAAGATGAACTGAAAGCAGGTGTGCTTTCAGAGAGTGTTTGTTGGCTGTTCTGTGGAGCCCCCCAGTTCACCTCATGTGGTTTTCTATGGCAGCATCTCCTCCTTCCACAGACTCAGAGAACTCACGGGGCAAAAAAATGGTGAGGAATTTCCAAAATGTGAAAGCACATCATGCAGAGAGCATGGGAATATTACCCACAGTGCAGAGACATTCCTCTGGTGCCAAAGGCCTGAGAAATGTCTGCTGGTGCACATGTCCTGGGGTGGGTAACTGGATTTGTTACTTTGTTTGGGTCACCACCTTGAGAAATGTCACTGGAATTTTCACTGTGTGAAACTGCATTTCCAGCAAGGCCTGCAGACTGAGCTGACTGGTCATGGACAGAGCAGATAAGGAAGGAAGACCAAAAATGTGACATATTAGTGATTTAGCTTTTATGCTGATGTGTTTCAGAGATTTTGCTCTGAAACCTCTTTGGAGGTACAGGTTTTTCCTGAAGAGTGGTGGTATGTGATAGACTTGAAATACCAAGAGCTACCAATTCACCTGTGGCATGGTCAAGGGCTGCAGGACTGTGTTGCTGTTGGTGCTAACTCTGGAGCAGAAATTAGGAAAATGAGCATGAAATGGCACTGGAATGTGCACAGAGGTTTCCTTGGAAGGCCACAGACACTGACTCCTCTGCCAATAAACTCTGTGTCACCTCATTTTTTCACATCACAGACACTGGTGAGGGTAAGCCTTGAACTGTTTAACTTACAGTGTTACAGGCTGTTCACAGACGTTGACCAGTGCTTTGATCTTCAGATCTCCCTGAATTTTTTTGTCACTGGCCTGCTTGAAATTGCCCATATATAACTTTTCAGGCAGTATTTCTACAGGGTATGGCTGGAAGGTGTCTAGTTCCTGCCAGAAAGAAACCACAGGCTCAGGTTAGAGAGTGTCTTTGCTCCCATTAGCTCGGTAAGTTCTTAAACAGAAGTCATGTGAAGAATTGAACAGGCACTTAGTCAGCAGCCCATGACACATTTTAGTGTAATGATTCATTCAATCACCTGGATTTGCTGTATATTGAAGTCTTTGCTAGTTTTACTGAGAATAATTAACAGCCTCACCGTTGTTGTGGCATTACTTGAAGCAAATCCTAACTAAACAGGAGGTGGAAAACATCCTTTCCATTGTCTGGAGGGGCTGCAGCATGACAGATTCATTTGATGTTCTCCCTGGTTACTGTTTGCAAGGCTAAATGAAATCATCTGCCACCTGCAGAGCTGCAGGTGCCCTGGAGTAGCACAGCACAAATCTGCAGCTGCATCCGGCAGTGGCAGCGTGGCAGCTGAGAAGGAAAACAGACAAGTAGCCAACAGTGCCTCGTGTCCCTAAGGGGTACGTGGATACTTGGATACTGCTCCAGGAGCACAAAGGAGCAGCCTAACAACAATTTAAACCACTCAGCTTCCACTGAGAGGCAAGGAGGTGTGGACACACTCCCCTGTGTCCAGCTGAGTCTGAGGGGGAAGCTCAGCAGTGAGTTGTCCTTCACAGAGCAGCACAAAGTGAATCGATTTTCTCTCCTGTGCTGCAGCATCCACAGGTTAGCTCCGTGTCATGGGCTATTCCCTGGGAACCAGAAGGGAACAAAATACACCTTGGAATGAAATGCTCTGTTGTCCAGCACCTTCTTAACCTGCCCTGCCTGTCCTAAATGTGAAATAAAGGGTAATTGTTTCTCATAAACTGAACAGATTGATGTTTATAGGTGAAACCAAGCAATTAGGACACCAGTGTTTGAGTGGATGGCTGTTGTCTTCCTGGGCCTATTGAACCAAGGCACCAGCACTTGCTTTGTGACCCTTCCCGATGAAAAGACATGGATCACAGTGCTTGGTAGGAATTGTACTCCTGTTTGAAAACATTTGCTGTGTACTATGCCAGATAACCACGTGTGAGAGAGGAGCCTGCTTCTTTTCATCATTTGCTACTGTTTGTTCAGTTATCTGTACTCTCCGTAGGCCAGTTTCGGGGTTATCAGGGGAACATTCCCAGGTTGTTTCCATGAGCTTCCTCTCATGCACTAGAAGAGGAAAAAGCGTGGCTGTAAAAGAATCAGCGGTGAGACTCAGGGCAAGCACGGTAACTCAAATTACATTTAATTCCTTTGTCTGTAATTACTGCGATATCAGGTTTGCAACACCCTCTAACTTGAATTTACCAGCCATCATCAGTTGAATACAAATGCTAACGTCTTCCACTTACAAATTAGTCTCATCTCACCTGAGGCATCCACAGTGTCGTCTGGCTCTTCAGGAAATGGTAACAAGCTGAAAAACGCCTGTACCCTCCCTTCAGGAGGAGCACGGGGCGGCGGGTGAAGTGCTGCAAGTTTCTGGCATGGTGTAAGGCATCTTCTTCCTCATCATCTAAAGAGACCAAAGAGCTGTTTGTCAGGGCAGGTTCAGTGCCTCCATCTGCCTCCCTGACACCCACAGCAAATCCCCTTTCATTCCATCTAATGCTCTGGAGAAAACTTTATTAAAAGCTCGACTTATTCTTTACTTGTTGCTGCAGGTCAGTTACAGAGCGTGCTGCTTTTCACCTCTCATCCTGATCTTTTATTCATCTCCTGGTTTCTTTTGTAGGCCTAGATTTTGTTTTTCCTCTCCTCATTTTTCTTTGGGAAATGCTTGTAATAAGTTCCCATAATAGGGAAATTTTATTAATTTAAATTTAATAATCTTGGTTTTATGGAGGCCCTTTTTCTTTAGCCTGCTTTAGGCAAACAGGGAAAAAAGGAAGTGTCTTAAGTTTTTCACAAATGTTTTAAACACTCCCCTCGGTGAAGTAAATTATGGGAGATGGCTGCTCCTCCTCCTCCTCCCAAGGAATCCATCCTGCTTCCCTCTAGCTATGTCTGCTTTACACATAGATCAGCACAATAGAAACCCAGTTCTGATTCTTCACACCTTCCCTTTACTGCCTCACCACTGAGCATTTAGGAACCTGCTTGCTTTATTCATTCCCCTTACACCCCCACTTTTTCTTCCTTTAAAAAGTGATGCAAATCTTTGCTAAAACTCTTGTAGCCTTCGTAAAGCTCAAACAAACGTACAGAAGTGGTTCTGCCCACAGCAAAACTCCTTGCCAAAGGATGTGTGAAAGCCAAACACTTCCATGGTTCAAGGAAGACTGAACAATGATATGGAAAAGTTTCCAGTGCTTCACATTTCTTGGTGAACTCCATCAAATCACCACCCCCATCAAAGCTAAGTCTTTTTAAATATCATGAAGTGAAAGCCTTTTGTGACCCTCAAAGAAGGAAGTACTCACTCTGGGAACAGATGGAACCTGAGCTGATGGTTTCAGGCTCTGAAGCAGCACTGCTCCCTGAAAGGCAATCGTTGGACAAGCCAAATCTCAGGGAAATGTGGCAAAGAAAAGAACCCATTCCTCACATGCAACAATGAGCTTCAGAGGATCATCCACAGATGGGAAACCAGGGCTGCCAGGATGCTTTGAAATAAAACCTGGATTTTTGAAGCCTGAGAACATACACAACACAGTGAAAAAACAGAGGCAGAGCAGAGTTTTTCACATAAAACTGGGAACATTTACATCTCTTCCAATAAGCTTATAAAATTAAATGAGGAATGGGAAGAATCTCTATGCAGCAGTGAGGTCTTGACTGACATAGGTCACACTTACCTGTTTCTTTCTCCTTCTCCTGATTGTCACTGCAGCCCAAAGCGCCGGTGTCATGGTCATACACCACGCAGTACCTGACATAGTCCAGCTCCTCAGGATTTGGGATCAGATACTCCCCCTCAGGACTCTACCAAAATCACAGAGGAATTCCATCAGGAGCACGGCTCACTCTTCTCTGGTGGCATCAACGCTCCTGACATCTTGCAAGTTACAACTCTCTAGCTACGTGTTGGGTTTGGACGCGTGGGTGGACACGACACTGACAGCCCCGGTTAGAAGTGAGGAATGATGCAAATCACGCTGATTGCTCCATCAGCAGCAGCGATGCAGATGTCAGCGCCGTCCTTGTGAGGCAAGGCTACGCTGTGCGAGTTCTTGTGCAATGTTTTTCCTGATATTCAGCTCCTATGTGCCAATCCTTCGGGCTGCTGGAGCCGCCTTTGCTTTGTGACAGAATACATCCCCCCAGTGGCAGCCGCGGGGCACGGCTGAGGCAGGGCAGGGGCTGGGACATTTCCCGTGGGGTTTCAAACCGATTTTGGCTTCCTGCTAATTGCTAAATCCAGGGCTGGTTCACGCAAACAGCAATCCCCTCACCCGTTCAATCCTTTGGGCTGTAATAATGTGGCTCGCATCGAATTCAGGCCGAGAACGGGCATCTGAAAAAAACCAACCAAGACAGAGCAATTGGCTTTTAAAGGTGGAATCCTGTTTGTATTTTGTCAGTGGGAATTCAGGCACTGGCATCACTCAGAGAAAGAGATTTGGGGATGTGGCACTTGGGGATACGGTTTAGGGGTGGTTACAGTGTTGCAGGCTCAGCTGTTGGACTGGATGATCTTGAAGGTCTCTACCAACCTTGATGATTCTGTGATTTGTTTTTGTTTAGAAACTGAGGCCTTCTGGTGTGGGTATAACAAACTCCAGGGCTCATGTGAGTCTGTGTGTAACACCAAGTGATAACTAGCAGTGTTAGTCCTGACCCAAATGTGCTTCTGCAGCGTTCCCAGCATCAATCCTGTGCTCTGACCTCTGCCCAGCAGCTCTGCCTCTGCTGCTCCAGAGCTGGGGAGAGGGGCACTGGAAAGACCCCAACCCCACTCCCAAACTGGCTGACTCCCTTACCAAAACATTTAATGACATTGCAATATCAGGCACCCTTTTGCAGGTATTGGCACTATGCAAAATGGAAGTGGTTATGAGGAATCTTTGTGTAATTGTTGAGAAATCTTGTCCAGCTCTAAAACCTCTGGGGGCAGCAGGGGAGAGTGTGTATCCACGGGACTGCTCAGAGCAGGGAGCGTTGGATGTGAGCACAGCTGAAGCAGCACCAGGTCATGGCACCTGAAATGGGATGGAGGAAGGTCCCAAGTGCAAGCCCCCAGAAATGACGAGAAGTGATGTGTGTGCTTTTCCTCGCGAGCCTCGCTGGCTCAGGATATCTGCCCGGGCTGAGCACAGTGCCTGGCTGCAGGCAGGGGCAGGGACAGGCAGGGGGAGACAGCAGCAGGCAGGGTGAGGCAGGGGAAAGAGCAGGAACTGGG
>VWZT01006947.1:475746-491915 GCA_013397055.1 Pachycephala philippinensis
ACAGGCCTAGGCAGGGCCAGGGGCAGGCAGGGACAGGCCTGTGCCGCGGCCTCACCCAGCAGGCACAGGTAGTTGGGCTCCGTCAGCCGGGATCTCCACCGGTACTGGTTGATGATGTTGTAGAGGTGTCGGGGCTCGCAGACCATCACCNGGCCGCGCAGGCGCCGCCCGGGCCGTGGAGGTCGTTGGAGTCACCGATCCCGCCGCAGCCGCCGCTCGCGCCGCGCCGTGCCCGCCATGCTGTCCCGCCTCAGCACCGCCACCGCCCTGCGCCGCGGCATCGCCACCTCCGCACAGGTACCGCCGCCACCGCCCGCACACCGACACCGCCCCCCGGGGGTCGGGGGGAGGTCCCGCGCTTCCTCCTCGGTTCTGGGGCTGCCGCGAAGCTCGGGGAGAGCCCGGGGAGGAGCCCCGGTGCTGCTCGGTGATGGGGCTGTGGAACACGCTCTCTGCCCGGTGAAGGGGTGCGGGGCGGGGGTGCAGGCTTGGTGGTTCTCTGTTCTGGGCCTATAGGGCCGGGTTTGGACACAGTTCCTCCTCCGGGGCTGCAGGGCTCGGGTGGAGCGCAGGCCCTCGATGAGGGTCGGCGAGGACGGGAAGGAGCCCCGGTTATCCTCGGTGAGGGGCTGTGGAACCCTGAGTCTCCTCGGAGAGGGACTGCGAGGCCGGGAAGGAGCCCCGGTTATCCTCGGTGAGGGGCTGTGGAACCCTGAGTCTCCTCGGAGAGGGACTGCGAGGCCGGGAAGGAGCCCCGGTTATCCTCGGTGAGGGGCTGTGGAACCCTGAGTCTCCTCCGTGAGGGACTGCGAGGCTCGAGTGGAGCCCAGCCCGCTCCTCGGAGAGGGGCTGCGGGGCCGGGAAGGAGCCCGGGGCCTCAATGAGGGGACTGTGGAGCCTGGGACCTCCCCAGTGAGGGGCTGCAGGGCTCGGGTGCAGCCCAGAACCTGCTCGGAGAGGGGCTGGGAGCGTGTGGCGGTGCCTCAGGCAGGGGAGGGGGCTGGGTGCTGCCTGTGCCGGGCTGTGCCCGATGACACCACCGTGCTGGGCCCGTGGCCCTGCGGGTCTCGGCCCAGCAGCTCCCACCCTGCCCCAGCCAGGCTGCGAGTGTGATAATTCTGTATGAAGTCCTCTCTCTGATGGTGTGATGGGTTTGCTGCTTCCTCCCTCTAATGCAAATATGCCCCTGCGTTCGGAAGGTGTTAAGAGCTAAAGCTGGTGGTTGGGGTTTAGCAGTAATCCATGTGCTGAAATCCTCTGTGCTAGCTCCAAACCACTGCTGCTGTGGCTGCACGGATAGAGACCGACCTCTAGCCAATGTTAATAGTGCCGGTGGGATGTAAAAGAGTGATTATTGCAGCTATAAAGAAGTGCTGTACAGGAGAGCCTTGTCTAAGTCTTTTAATGGGAACTGTATTTATTAGCAGTGAGGTTTTGACCCTACATTGTGGGCTCAGTCACGAATGGGGCTCAGCAGTGACTCATGCCAGACTTTGCTTCCTCTTAAGGAGTTTTATGCAAAAATATATTTGTTACAATAGCAAGAAAAGTGGGCTGAGGTTAGTCTGGTCCAGTTCTTGGGTAGATTATTTCTTGTCATAGCACAGTAATTAAGCTGTTCATGAAAGGACGTGGAGCTATTTATTATGGCTTTATCTGCTAAGACTGTGATAAAGAATGGCCTTCTCAGCAGTGATTGCTAGTTATATCTCCACAGGAGTTTTCCATCACTTCGGCAGAGTGTTGCACTTTAAGGTTGTTGTGGCCCCTGGAAGTAGCTTTCCTCTTGTGTAGCAACACTTTGCAAACAGGCATTTGTGAGAGAAATTACACCCTGCCAGTACCTGAGTGAGGATAAAATTGGTTCACAGGGCAACCAAGCAGAGTAGATTTTACTTGATTCTCAGCCACATGATCAAAGCTGGAAATTGTAGTCACTTAATGTTCTCAGTCCTCAATCTTGAGGAATCTGCAGGTGCTATTTTGAATTTATTTCAGGTGTAAAGATTTTGTCCACATATATACAGTGGTTATTACATTTATCGCAGTCCATTAAATGTACTGATTTGCCAAATGGAAGGCATATTTTTTTGATACTGGCAATGTAAACTAGAAAAACGACAAACCAGATTTGCCCTAATTCAGGCCTGGGCCCACAGTGGGGCAGGTATTAGTCTCAGGCAGGCATTTCCCTTGGGAGAAAGGTGATCCTTTGGGTTCCTTTGCCCTAGCCTTGCTTCCCTTTTGAGCTTCAGATCACAAGTAACCATTTCCTCCAACTTGTCCTACCAATAAACCTGAAGGATCTCTGGGAGGCTGCTGCGAGGGTCATTTTCTATAGGCTTAGATCATCAAGTTTACATAGTGCTTGATAAAAAATTGAGAAACAGAACTAAAAGTAAAGAAAGAGTGGTGAAATCCTCAAGGTCACTGCTGGGATAACTGCCAGAACATCTCTACAACGTGGTTTTTTGTCTGTTTTGCACAGAACAATGCCAAAGTGGCAGTGCTGGGGGCCTCGGGGGGCATCGGGCAGCCCCTGTCCCTGCTCCTGAAGAACAGCCCTCTGGTGAGCAAGCTCAGCCTCTACGACATCGCTCACACTCCAGGCGTGGCAGCTGACCTCAGCCACATCGAGACCAGAGCCAGTGTCAAAGGTACCCTGGGAATGGCCTGTGTTCCAAAGGGATCCTCCCAAAGGGGTGGCTCTGACCCTGAATGCCCATTGCTTATGAGGGGAAATCTTCACCCGCTGATCCTGAAGCCCAGTATCAATTTAAGGAGCTTTTTCCTCAAGCGGCGAATGATTAATTAAGGTTTAGCTGATTAGATTGACGTGTATGGAGATGAAAATGGGCTGTGGTTGCACTGTTGAAGGGGAATTTGTGATATCTGACAGGAAACATTCAGAGAAATTATCTCAGAGTGTTGAATTTAAAAGTTTGACTAGAAATAGATTTAACACTCCCTGGGTGTCCACATGAATTCCATATGCTTCTTTTCTCTTCGATTCTGATGAAATCAAAACTTAATCTGCTCATCTCTCTTTTATCTGAAGATCACCAAAAGGTGACATGTTACATGAATGTGCCCGTCTGCAGTTCTTTGGGGGCACTGACTCTAGTGCCAAGGCTTTTGGAGAGTAAATACACATAGCAGGAGGAACTGGGAGTTTGGAAAACAGGTGAATGTGAGATTCTCACGACTCTCATTCTGTAAGTTTTGAAACAAGGATAAAACATCAAATGGGATCCATCCATAATTGTGTTTCTTTGCTTTTCAGCATTAAGTCTGAATTGAAGGTTGAATTTAAAAAAGGACTTAGATGCCTCTGGGCATGATTTTGTACTTCAAAGTGTACAAAGCTGTTTAATAACTGTCAAAAACATAATGCCTGAATGTCTTCCATTTCAGGCTTCATGGGACCTGAGCAGTTGCCAGAATGTCTGAAGGGCTGTGATGTTGTTGTTATTCCGGCGGGAGTCCCTAGAAAACCAGGTATGTTGTCTTTGTTGGAAAGCCCCAGGGCTGCTTTGAAGTGGATCTCTGCAGCTCTGCTACTCAGATAGAGCTGTGTCTGTTGGGGTCTAAGTGGTCTGTTAATGCCCCTGCCCCAGAGCTCCTTGTGGTGTCAGGCAGCTCATTCAGCCTCTCTTAGACTGTCCCTTGTGAAATGGGCTGAATTGATTTCTGGAGTTCCTACTTGGGGCTGAGCTGCAAAGATTTTTCATGCAAGTGATCCTAAATCTCCCTCAGTGTTTCTTGTCCCAGAGAAATGCTCAAGGTATAAAAACTGGTTCTTTTGTTTCATTTCTCAGCAGAAGAAAAATAATCCGTTTTGTTTTGTGTCAATTGTACAGCGACTTCTTGGGGCATCTCCAAATAAATGCTGTTAAGCCTTCCTAGAATGTTTCTGACCTGCTCCATTTCCACTCTGTTTTCCAGTATCGTATTAGGAGCATAACAAAATTCTAGACTTCAATGCCTAGCTCTTCCTAAATCTTCATTTTTCATGGTTAAAGTAGTTGCTGTAACGGAAATGGGGGGTGGCACTTACACAACCAGCAATATTTTGCACGCAGCATTTAAACTGTAGTTGTGGGAGTGACTAAAAAGAGGGAGAAGAATTCATCTTGAGAGCAGTTGTGCTGCTCTGAGCACCACTGGTGTGGGTTGTGTGGTCACAGTGTACTTCAGGCAGCCTCAGTGAAGTGAGTTCTGACAATGGACTGTTGGGCTGGTTGCTCCTGGAAAGGGCTGATCTCTTTATTAGTGAGAGCAGTTACCTTTGGAGCCAGTTCATTACTGCAACTGGAGATTTTTTTCTTAATCTGTGAAACCAGAAGCTGATGTGTGTCTGTCCAAAGCAGAATATTAGGTTTTCATTGGTTTTCCTGCCCGTGATGATAACTGTGGGTAACTTAAAATCCTGCCCTGGCTGTGTTTTAGGTATGACCCGTGACGACCTGTTCAACACCAATGCCAGCATCGTTGCCTCTTTGACATCTGCCTGTGCAAAGCACTGTCCAGAAGCCATGATCTGTATTATTTCTAACCCAGTGAGTGTTTTATGGAGACCTTGAAATTTAGAGGAAAAAGAAACCCAAAATCCAGACTAAGAATACTAGAGTAATCCAAATTCCTGCTAATTTCAACCAATATCTTTAAGGTCTGCAGTGTATTTGCAGAAAAGCACTAAAAGCCTGGTTCTACTTACCCATTTTTCTTGGCTATATTTAATTCAGAGAAAACTTGGATATAAAAGTGCTTAATATCTCCAAGTCTGTGTGACTGGTTATAATGCAAGCTGGTGTATTAGCTGGGATAAAAGCCTTAGCTCACTAAGGGAGGAGCCTTTGTAATGGGAATGAACAAATTTATTGTCTTAATGGTTATTTAAAATTAATGATTTTTATTCCAGCCTGACTGTAAATTGCTCTTCAATTTAGGCATTAAAGTAATTGCCTACAGTTGATCCCAAATTGGAAGTATAGTTCAGGTTGTTAATTGGCCTGCTAAGTTCATGCATTGGCTTTGTTATTAAACTGCTTTTAATCAGTGCTTGCCTCTTCTTGCTTGTAGGTAAATTCAACCATCCCAATAACTTCAGAAGTCTTCAAGAAGCACGGTGTGTATAATCCCAACAAAATCTTTGGTGTTACAACACTGGACATCGTCAGAGCGAATACTTTTGTGGCTGAACTAAAGGCAGGTCATGGTTAACGTGCAGGGGGAGGGGTACAGTTTGCTTTGATCATCAGATCTATAAAGAAATGCTTTCAAAATCACTGCAGAGAGCCAAAGGAGCTCAGATTTCTGTGCAGCTAGAGGCAAAGGCAATGATTCCCTGTCTCCCTTATTTAGAGGAGCCTGAAGATAAGATATCTTGCAAAATGTGGTTCAAGAGACTTTGACCTTTCCTTTTCATAGCTGTGCCCTGCAAGTGAGCTACGTGTTGGCCTTAATTCCCTTGGCATTCCCAACCCTGCCATGCAACCAGAGGAGAGGGTTGAGTTGTAGTGTGTGTTTGCAAGTCAAACTCGGTGCTGTGTGTCACACGATACTCTGCAAAGTATCAGGAGCTGTAACAGGTTACTGCTCTTAATAGCCCTGGTGGTGTTTATGTTGTGCTGCTCTTTCTCCAAACCTGCAGTAATAATATCCTGTAACTGTATGAAGTGATCAGAGTAACCCAGAGTTCCTCTCTGTAGATGTGGCTTTGTCCCTGGAGCACAGCTGCCTCTGAAATTCCTGCCCTGTGTGTCCTGATATCCAGGGCAGAGAGTGAAGTGTGGTGTTTTCAGTTGTTTTTCTTGCCCGTGTGCTTCAGAAGCTGGAAAGTTTCATGTTTCCTTTAGGGCTTGGATCCAGCTCGAGTAACTGTTCCGGTTATTGGTGGCCATGCTGGGAAGACCATCATCCCTCTGATCTCCCAGGTAAGTCGGGGTGACAGCTGTGTGTGGCAGCACACTTGCGTGTTAAGGTTGGTGTAAAGTGCCTTTGTGATGGCAGGTAATGAGCTAGGATAGAGCACAGAGAGTCTTCCCTGCTTTCATGGCTGCTTTCCTCCTGGGATGGGTTGCAGGATGAGGTGGAAGGCAGCAATCTAAATCTGAACCCCTCTCTGTAGTGTAAACAGTTCCAGCTTTCCTCTAAAGGAGTTTGGGGTAAGAACTGAGAGGGAGTGTGGGTGTTCAGGTGTCCTGCACTGTCTGTGACAGGTATCTCATGACAGGAATGCCTGGCTTCAGCAGAAAAATTGAATTTTGCTGTGATGGACTGGAAACCCCACTTGAACCTCCAGCATTGAAAGGCACAGCTCAGGCTGTGCAGGGAGGCCTGTACCAGCCATGACTGGCAGTCAGTCCCTTCATGCATCTCAGCCAGGCTGAAATGCAGTTCTGAAGCAGATGCAGTCTCGTGGGGAGATGCTGGGATATGGCCAAGGAGCAATCTGTAACAAAAGGGGAAAAGCTGTGCTCTAAGTGGGGAGTAAAGTATCCTTCACAGAAGGATTTTCTTAGGGAATAAGAGCAAGGGCTTTGGAGCAGCTGAATGCTGAGAGGTGCTTTGGTTAAACAGTCCATTGGGACAGACACAACTGTGCTTAAGCTACTGGCATAGCTGTATCTGAAGGTTCAGTGAATTCCTAAATACTGCTGGGAAGTTGGATCTTTCATAAGGCTCGACTTCCATAATGCCACGGTGACCCAAATATTTACAAGATGACTTTTTGAAATTCCTAATGCTTGGAGGGTGTCTGTAGTGCACAGGACTACACAGGAGTGAGGAACCATGGCAAACCCTGGTTTGGCTGTGAAGCTGTGGTTTGTCCCTGAGGAAGCTGGGCACGGCTGGGTTCCTGTTCCAGGCCATGCAGTAACCCCAGCCCTGATGACTTTTGCAGCTGGGCAGTGTCACACAAGCTGTGAGCTGGGGAAGCCCATTTGCCCAATTGAGAACTGTTGGTAACAACTGCAGTGGTACAAAAAGTATTGTGTGCTTTATGCTGAATCTGGAGGGGTTCTGGTATTGGTAGTAACGTTTTTTCCCCCCATTCAGTGCACACCAAAAGTGGAGTTTCCTCAGGATCAGCTGGAGAAGCTTACAGCAAGAATTCAGGAAGCTGGCACTGAAGTTGTCCAGGCTAAAGCAGGAGCAGGTGGGTTCTTGAGTAAAGTGTCCAAGTAATTCTTGTTGACTTGTCTGTAGGGGTGCAGTCCTCTGCAGTTTAATCTTATTTACAGGTTGTGAACTGCTGGTTGCCAATCTAACTGCTCTGCTCTGTCAGCTGCTGCCTGAGCTGTGCTACTAGAAACAGCTCAGTGTATAAGACTAAATATTAAGTGGTCCCACACCACCTATGGCTTTAAAAAGAATCTCCTCTGTCAAATTAAGCTGTTTCTTTTATAAATCTGGTCAATTAGATACGTGTCTCTGGCCAAAAGCTGCTGCTTTATCCAACTGGCCATGAGCTTGAGGTCAATGACACTGCATTATTACTGCTCTGTAAACACACCAGTATGGAAACCTTTGATGCTAAAAGAAGTATCAAATTTCAATGTGAGCTGTTCTGAAAGTGGTTTAACTCTTCCAGGATCTGCCACCTTGTCTATGGCCTATGCTGGTGCTCGATTTGTGTTCTCCCTGCTGGATGCCATGAATGGAAAGCAGGGGGTTGTTGAATGTGCCTTTGTTCGATCAGATGTAACAGAGAGCTCGTACTTCTCTACACCTCTTCAACTGGGGGTATGTATTTTACATCATGAGCCTCATGAACAGCAGCTACTGCCTGTGTCATGTGGGTTTTACTCAGTGGTTTCAGTGTAGCTGAATGCCTGCTGTTGCTAGAGTTAACAGCTGAGTGTGCCGTTAAGAGCCTGGAATATTTGGGTATGGTATTTAAGCACATAGCTCAGCTTGACAAGGATGCTACTGCTTTTATCTGCTCTTAGACTGCAGATCAGTGAGTAACCAGAGATTCAGACTCGGTTTAAGAGGTCATGCTTGCCTCAAGTCAGGCCTGTTTATTCAGGGCTTTCATATGATTAACCAGAGTCAGCAATCCTGTCTCCTCAGCTTGATCTGCCACAAGCAAATCCCTCAGAAACTGAGGCACATGGGGAGCTACAGCATGGATTAGGATTAATGGCTTGCTTTCAGGACCTCTGCTGAACTCTGAAAGAAGTGTTCCTTTTGTCACCCGTACCCTGGGGGATTGGTGGAAAACAGTGATGCTGCAGCCCTGTCGTGGCTGCTGGGATGCAAAGGGTGGTGCTTGCTGTCTTAGGGGCAGGCTGGTGAGAGGGTGGAAGCAGAGGGATATTAGAGAGAATGTAGACATCTTGAAAACCTGGGAGTGCCACTCTGATGCAGTTTGAGATGGCAAGCAAAGGACATACACTAGAGGAGATCCTCTTGCCAGATGGTGGGTCTGGAGTTAGCAAGGATCAGTTGGTGTCAGTCTCCTCTTGAAGGAGGAGTTGGGTTGGCTTCTGGTTTCACACCTGTGCACAGTGAATGAGAAGTTTGTGAGGGCTGTAGAAGTTGCCACAGATAGTAAGAGGCTTCTGAGGCTTTCCAGGAAGCCCAGGGTTGGCAGACTAGAGATGACACAGGTCCCAGGCTGGGTCTGTGTCTCAGCTGGATAATACTTAGTCAGAGCTATTAAGCTACTCTTTAGGTCATTCAATGAATGGTTAATCCTTAAATCCTCTTTCCCTCAGAAAAAAGGAATTGAGAAGAACCTAGGCCTTGGCAAGCTCTCCCCCTTTGAAGAGAAGATGGTTGCTGCGGCCATGTCTGAGCTGAAGGCTTCTATTAAGAAAGGAGAGGAATTTGCAAAGAACTTCAAGTGAAGACTTGATGATGGGGAGGAATTAACTTCCTTAATTTATTAAGGCATCATGTCACTTTACGACTTCGGATTCAAAGCTCATGCTTTGATTGAAGTCTGTCTGTATTAGCTTGATGCTTGTTGCCAGTGCAGAGTCTAATCATCAATAAAACAGCCTCATTTTTTCAGTGTACCCTGTGGATTTGTCCTGATGTGCTTGTCCTTTGGAAGGTGGAGGCTGTAGGTCTCTGAGAGGGGATTGGTTTCAGCAGGGATGAAATAGCCTTGGAAAGTGGATGAACTGATTACTCCCAGCTCTGCTGCTGCCTGGGTTTGGGCTCCTTGTTCAGCACAGCCACTGGGAACCAGGTGTGATCAGATCGAGATGGGCTAAGGGTCTGCACAAGGGATAACTAAGTGAAATGATCCAAGAGGTGTTTTTTCAGGAGGTGGCATTACCTCTGTTACCTTGTGTTACCTTAATCTCTTACGTAATTTGATTTTAAAGGAGTCAGTGAAAGAGCACAGCGTTTGAAACGTCAGTCCTGCACTAAGACAATAATTAAACTGCTGAGAGCGACTTCGTTCTAGTTAGGAACAAAAGCCTTGATTTAGCATCTCCATAAATTTCTCTTACATTCATCCTCTTGTGAATATAAAAATAAATGTCTGCGAGAAGATGGTGATGACGAGTTCTGTTGCTGACTTCTTTGAAGGTAAGCTTTAATGAAGGAAGCTATTAATTCACTCTTCCTCCGTGCTCTGCGCTGCTTACGCTGTTGCTTTGAACGGCTCTCATCCGTGTAGGTTGAATTCTAAGTTGAACAGACTTTATTTTGATGAGTGAAGAAAAAACCAAAGCCCAGCACCTCTGGAGGAACTGGGGTGAATGTTGGTTAGAGCCAGAGAACATGGGGTAGTCACTTACAAGAAAAATACCTAAAAGTAGTAGATGCTCTTTGGTCACTGCCTTTTATTTTCCTCTCACTTGTATTTTTTTTTCTGAGCTCCCTGAACTGGGTTTGATTTTTTAAATTTTAATTAGTTCATTGTTCTGAACCCGATCACACAGTTGTGACTGTTGTAGATGGATGGAGAATAAAGTGCCTGGCTCTTTTCCTGCCCTGGTGAAGATGTGGGCAAGGAGGACAGCAAGCACAGTCCTTGTCACTCCTCTGCAGAAATTCAGCCTGTTAAAAGCTTGGTTTCTTTACAGGAATAGTAACGAAATAGAAGCGTTGGCAGTCATTACTCAGCAGGCTTGGAACAAAGTAATTATTAGGTGGTATTAATAGAATTAAAGAATTAAAGATCGTGTTGGAGGGGGGCCGGGGAGGATGTCGGAACTGGAGGACACTGAGGAGGAGTGACAGGCCAGACCTGGTAAATACAGCAGAGACTGTTCCAAACAACTAATGCAAAGCGTGTGGCAGGCTGCTCTAACTGGGTGTAGGGGTCTTGCAGGCCTGTCAGCAATTTCAAACCTGAAACAGGCAGTACAGAGCATTAAAAATGGTGTGGATACACCTGCCAGAGGTGTGTGTCCCAGTCTGGGTGCCCGGGTGGTGCAGGGGCACTGCCCCACAAGGCTGCAGGGAAAGCCTTGCCTCGCAACCATCAGGACAGGAGCACACACTTGTTCCAGTCCTGCTATTTTTAATACAGCAGATAGAGTGGGTTTCTGAGCGTTGGAGACTTTTTAGAACTTGAGGTTCATCATGTGGCTTAGGTTATTCAATCTTCTCTTGTGTCAGCAGTCCAAACCCAGCAAAGTCTGGGGGAATTGCATGGACAAGCAGAAAGCTTTGCCTGTACCAGTAGGGCTCAGGGGCAGCGTGGGCAAGTGGAGCTGAGGTGGAAGAGGATTATGTCTCAGCACCTGCTGACTTGCAGGTTCTCCAGGGTCTCCTTCAAATCTCCTGAATGTTAACAAAGTCCCTGCACTGTTTGGATTTTGGGGTTGTTTCTTCTTCCCCCCAGTCTCATGCTGCATTTTGGGAGTTGCAGCTATTCCCTGTGCCTGGAAATCTGCTCCCTTTTGGGAAGGGAGACGAGACACCCTTCCTGTGGCTTTCTGCAATGAAATCAGAGGCCAGAAGGACACTGGCTAAAGATGAGAAATGGACTTGTGTCGGTGTTCCCTGCTTGGTCACTGTGCTGCCCCTGTGGCTGAGCAGTGCTGTGGTGGGTAACAATCCCTCTGAAGACTGGAGATGGTTTGTAAAGGTGTGGGACATCCCACCCCTTCTCTCTGAGCAGATTCCCTGGAGGAGGAAGGGATCTGGGGCATGCCCCTCCTCAGGAGGAAGGAGTAGGAATGAGCTGGATGTACCCAGATAAGCCAGCACTCTGTCCTGGAAGTTGTTTCCTGGTGCTGTGGCTCCGAGACACACGACCTTCATCCTCTCTCCTGTAAGTTCTGCAGCGGGGCTGCCCTGCTGAGTCACAGCACTCACTCCAGTGCAGGCAGCCTTTGTGGTTACCTCCTGTGGAGGGGAGTGACCAGGCCTGGAGAAGGTGAAAAACCTGCCCTGTGCAGATCTCTTGGGTTTCATCCTTTTTACTGAGCAGACTTTTGTCTTGATGGTCTCTGAGCACCTCTTCCCTTGCGGCATCATTTCTGCACATGGAGCTGCCGCCTCCTTGGGCAGCCCAGCTCTGTGCTGGAGCACAGATGTCAAGATACAGAGGAGATGTGTGTGGAGAGTAATAAATAAAGATTCTCCAGATGGCCATATGTCAGGTCACTCGAGCCCACCTGCTGCTCTGGTGCTGCTGCAGCAGCGTGTTAAATGCAGGGAAGGATAGAACAAGGAGAAAAGCAAATGCTGGATGGTGGAACTCAGGCTTCATCCTGATCATCCCTGTCCTGGGGGGCTTCAGGTGGGATGACCACAGGGAGCAGGCTGGCAGACTTGTGTCCTTTATTCCTGGGAAGTGTTTTCCCTTCCTGGCTTTGGTGATGGGGTGCAGACCTCCCACCCCGAGCCCCATCTTACCCTGGGTGCTGAGAGATGGCAGCAGCCACTTGCCTTGGGGTAAGGCTGGTACAGCTGCAGCAGGCGTGGCTGAGCCTGAGGCCAAGCCACGGCATTTTGGTGATATTTAGGAGAAACAGAAGAAACAACAACAGTTTAGTGCAGCCTCTGCCTTGCCAAAGCTGGCTGCCTTCCCAGCTCCAGCAAAAGAGCAAAACTGGAGGGACTGGAGGGGCTGGAGATACTTCAGAAAGATGCTGGGTAACTACTGCCCTCTCTCAGGAGCCCACCTCCAACATTCACCATCTCCAGTGATTTCTCCTCCATGAAAGGTGCCAGGACAGAAAGCTGTTGCTGCCCTTTCCCTCCCCTGGGCAGCCCAGCATCTGCACCACCAGCACTGGGGAACCCTGTGCTCAGCCTCACATCACTGGGGGTGGCAGTTCAGAGCAGGCAGTGCATCCTCTGACCAGGAATGGGGAAAGGAGAGGTGGAAATACACCCCGAGGTTGGTTGGGCAGGGCTGGGGGTGCAGGCACATCTCCCCCACAACCAGCTCAGCTTCCCCCTTCCTTCCCAGGGCAAGGGCAAGGGGCTTTAACATGACCAGGAGCATCACAAACCATCTGAGCTGCGGCTTTGGCTTTGCAGAGCCCTCTCCCCCTCCCCTGG
The DNA here is from genome assembly GCA_013397055.1 of Pachycephala philippinensis. NCBI lineage: Eukaryota > Metazoa > Chordata > Aves > Passeriformes > Pachycephala > Pachycephala philippinensis. The sequence continues at coordinate 488,233 of VWZT01006947.1, forward strand.
CTCTCCCGCCTGGCCAGAGGCAGTGTGAAATCCACCTTTGCATTCCCTGCTCTTGATTTACTGAAATGCCCGAGAGCTCCCACTTCCCTCCCGGGTGCCTCCAAGCAGAGCTGGAGAGCGGCGCCGAGGCGGGAGGGTTTGTTTGCATTTACAGGGAAACCTGTTAATAAAGGAGACCAAAGGGACTGCTCTTTTCCTGGCTGCGGGAACAGATGGCTGGATAACGCAGTGCAATTAATATGCAGGGAGTCCTGCCGGGGCAGGGATTTGATTGCCTGTTAGGAGAGGTGCACGCTCAAGCTGAGCTCTGCCACCACACTGCCCATCCCTGGCACCTGCTGCCTGCGGGGACTCCGTGGGGACACTGGGACAGATTGGATGGGGTCACAGATGAGACTGTGGGCACTGGACAGAGGGCAGGATGCAGCTGGGGACTCTGGGACAGTGACAGGTCTCTGCTTCTCCCATGCTGGGTGATGCTCGGGGAGGGTTTGTAAAAGCAAAGCATGGCTCTGGTGATGAATGACTGCTCAGAGGTACTTCCAGGCTGGAAGGGCAACACTGGATTGTTCTTTCCTCCTGGGCTTCTTACCTCTGGGTAAGGAGGTGCCAAGGAAAGCAGCAGGCAGGAGCTCCTGGATGAGCTGAGGGAGGTGGGCACAGGATGTGGGCATCTCCTTGCTGCAGCACAGCACAGGTACAGAACATTTCCCAGGGCTTCAAAGAGTGACCCGATAAATCCACAGGGGAGACAAACTCGTGCCAAGGGCTAGGATGGTTGGGGAACCCTGGGGAAGCAGGAAACCCAGCAAACCCACCCCAGCACTGAGCTGGGCCACGTGGCCACATGGTCAAGCCCAAATCGATGGGAGCCTCCAGCCGCTGGGCCATGATCGAGTGGCCCAAGGTCACCCTGGGCACGTGTGGGGCTGTTCCAATGCCCCATCCCCATCACACCCTGAGCTCTCACAGGATCGCCGTGCCCTCCAGCCCCTTCCCCTTCATACCTTTGCTTTGCCTCCCCATTTTCTGGTATTTTCTTCCCTCCCTGCCTCGTCGGGGTTGCTGAGCACCATGAAAGCCAGCGCCAGGCTTTGATCAGGGGCTTCTGCCTGCGCCGTGCCAGCAGCACGTTCCCGCACGGCACCGCCACTCCCGGCCACCCTTTCTTCTGCGTCAGGAGGAGGCTGCTGGAGATGTCGAACCTCAGTGCAAATCCTTGCAATTAGGCCTGTTCTGCTGCCTGCCTCGTTTGATCTCCTTTAATTATTTATCGCCTTTTCTTTCTCCTTCTCCTTCCCAAATCCTCGGTTTCTTTCAAGTGATGATTTTCCTCCTCTCCCCCCAGCCGTGGCTGGCTCTGCCTGTTTGCCTGCAATTACCGACCCTTCTGCTCCTTCCATCTCTCCCCTTTTGTTCCCCACCACATCACCCCTTCTCGCTGCTCTCATGGCTTCACCCTGCCTGCCCGCCTGCCTGGCAGCTTTTTCTCTCTGCTTTTCTTGATTTTTCCCACCTGGATGGCTATTGCCTTTCTCCATCCCGTTCCAGGTGTGGTTCTGGCTGTTTGCTGCCTGTGCCAGCTCTCAGGCTGGGCTCCTGCACCCTGGGCTGGGCTGTGCTCCATCTCCCACTGCTGTTCTCCCAGGCTACTGGTCAAACCTTGGTGTGGTCCTGCTACAAAGCCCTGGCTCCTGGCCAAGACCAGGAAAGCCCCATGGAGCTCCTGTCCCCCCCGCCTCATGCCAGGGTCTCCCCGTGCTGTTTTTTCATCCCTCATCTCCTTTGTTTCCCAGGACCTGATGCATTATTCAGCGCTGCGGACGCTGCGGGGTGTTGGGAAGATAATGCAAGCTGCAAAGGGCACAGGCTCACCCTGGCGATGCTGGATTTTCCTGTCATGGGCTGTTTTCCCCCTCCAGCGTTAAACCAGGAATAGTCCTGACCCTTCAGGAGGTTCCTCCAAGGAGGTGACATCTGCTGTCAGCCCTGGGGGGACAGAGCAGGGACAAAGGTAGGAGCAGGGGGAGGCAGCAGTGGCTCTGGCAGTGCTCCAGGGGCTGCAACTCCCAAATCCAGCCCCACTGCTTGGCTGGAGTTTAATGGAGACACAGGTCCAACACACGGCTGCTTGTTTGTGTAGTCCCTACCTGGATAATTGATGCAGGATGCTGGTTTTGCTCAGCAGATGCAGCGAACGACCCCAAACTGTTGTTTAATCCTTGTGGAAAGAGGATGCTCATGCCCTCCAACCCTGTTTGCATCTGGGCACCGTGTCCCCCCCAGCTGGATCTGTCCCCGTGGCCCGCTGTCACCTCAACCCCGTGCACAGGGATGGGGAGGAAGGTGAGGGATGGAGTGATTTTGGCCTGGTGTTGCTGGCAGCGTTTTGGTTCCTGGGGCTGTCCTCCCTCAGGAAACAGAGCATCACCCAGCTGCCACCGACTGAGAGATCCCCACCAGGGCAGGTCTCTCCAGCCTTGGCTGCCACCAGAAAAGCTCCCCTCAGCCCCCAGCTCTAGCTCCCCATCCCTGTCCCTGCAGCAACTCCCTCCCCAAATCCTGCTCCGAGGCCAAATCCCCCATGGAGTGACAGCCAGGTGGTTTTTTTGGGCTCTGCGTGGGAACAAGCAGCCAAATTCAGGAGGGAGCTGTGGTCACACGGGATGCAGAGCCCAGGCAGTCCAGGGGAAACTGAGCCAGGGGTGGAACCAGGTGTCTCCAGCCAGATGTGTTTGGTGTCCCTGGCAGCTCAGGGGGGTGAATTCAGAGCGCTTTGGGCAGCTAAGCCCCGGCCATGACCACATTGAGCAGTTTTGAGGTGGTTTAGGGGAGGTTTGGGAGCTTTCCCCCTGCTCCAGTTTCACCATTTCCTGGCCACCAAGGAGGGCGAGTGCTCGGCATCACTGAAGGAAATGAAAATTAATTATGGGCTCGTTAGCACCGACTCATCACCTGAGCTGCAGCACTGGGGAATGTCCCCGTTGGGGACCTGACACCTCCTGCATCACCACAACCCCCCCAGACATCCCAAAGCCCCCACAGCTGCCGGGATGGGGCTGTTCCAGGTGCTCCCAGGCACTGCTGGAGGATCAGCTGGGAACTGGGCAGGGGTGGAAGCACTGGGCTGGCACTGGGGAGCACGGAGGGCATCATGGTGAGGAGGTAATGGGTGGGATGAAATTCAGGGTGGAATACGGGATGGGATGGGATTCAGAGTAGGATATGAGATGGGATACAGGGTGGAATACAGGATAGGGTGGGATACAGGGCATGGGATAGGATGCAGTGTGGGATATGGGTTGGGATACAGGGTGGGATATGGGATGGGCTGGGACTTAGGATAGGGTATGGATTGGGATACAGGGTAGGATATGGGATGGGATTTAGGATAGGATCTAGAATGGGTTGGGATATGGGATGGGATGCAGTGTGGGATATGGGATGGGCTGGAATTCAGGTTAAGTTATGGGATGAGATGGAATACAGAATGGGATGGGATATGGGGTGGGGTACAGGGTGGGAGCATTTCTGGCAATTGCATCCCCCAGGCGTGAACAGCCCAGGGCAGCCTTGAAGGGGAGGTGGAGGGGCACTGGGGAGAGCCATGAGGGGCTGGGGGATTGGGGCAGAGGGTTGTACAATAATGGGGGTGTGTGGGGGCTGTGGGGTGAAGGATGGGG
>VWZT01006966.1:0-11989 GCA_013397055.1 Pachycephala philippinensis
CATCTCTGCTGAATCCACAACACCTCTTGGCGGCCAAGCACAGATGACTTTCCAGTGCAGGCCAGCACAGGCATCTCCAGAGGAGGATGGCAGAGACAGCCTGCATTGGTAGGGGTGCATGTCACCAGGTGTGGAGGGGTGTGCATCTCCACCCTGTGTTAACACAACACATTTCTCCATGTCAGGCTGAATCCTGGCACAGACAGGGCGGAAGAATATCTCATGGCAATGCTGCAGGTGCCAATGGGGCACACGCTCAGTCCAGAGGAGGCAAAGCTGCTCATGAACCAGACAGTACAGCAGGTCCAGGATACTCTGAGCATATCAGATGATGTTGCTCGGCACCTCCTCATGCACTGTAGGTGGAATGTGGATTTCCTGATCCAGAGCTATGTGGAGAACCATGAGGCCCTGCTCGTCTCCTCAGGGCTGCAAGTGCACGATGTCCAGCCTCCCCCAAGCCCTGGAACCCACTGCCCAGTCTGTGTGAACCAGCTGTGTCCCACTGAGAAGCCACCAACCCTTTGCTGCATGCACTACTGCTGCAAGGTGAAGGTCCTGGGGTCTTTGGTTCCCGCTACTTGACAGGAAATTGTTGCTGTCTATTTGGAACAGCTGTTCTTTGTCTGAAGGTGTTATCAGGGGATTTTTCAGAGCTTTTACATTTTTTCAGCTCACTTTTTTGTTGTGATCCTTCACCCCCTGATTTGTCTGTTCCCACTTTTGTGCTTTTGGGTACTTACCCATGATTTGTGGGATTTTGTGTACCCTCTGCTGGGTGGGAAGGGCTTCCAGGGTCCCACAGCCCTATTGAGGTCTGATCTCTCCTCTTGTGCCCTGACAGCCCTGTTGGAGGGAATATCTCATGACCCGCATTGAGCAGAACATGGTTGTCAACTGTACCTGTCCCATATCCGAGTGCCGTGCTCAGCCCACCACAGCCTTCATCTACTCCATCGTGTCCTCCAAGGAGATCATAGCCAAGGTGAAGCAGGAGGGGTGGCTGCTGGGCGTCCAAGCTCTCTTTCATTTTGGTCAGCACTATCAGATAATTTTGTTGCTGCTTTTTCCCTTCCCGTTACTAAGACTGGCAGCATGATAGTGGAGGCCAACCAGATTTCGTCTGTGTTCTCTGATTATGGTCAATACCAGCTGTTCAGGAAAGTAAAACATCAACAAAAGAGCAGAGTGGTATTTCCTCTAAATATGTCTCCAGCAAACATTTCAGGGACATCATTAGTTCAGGACTAGATGAGCGTTATGGTAGCAGCTCATGAGAAGTATCCTCTACTGGTGTGCTGGAAGCAATTAAATAATAATAATAAAGTAAAAATCTAGGCCAAATGAAAACATGAGCAATTTCATTCTACTGTATCACTGTATCAGTGACCCCTATGTCCTTTCTCTTCCATCAGTCTCTGGCTTTGAGCAGTTCAGGTTTTTGTGGAGATGGCAGGAATTACCACATCAGACGTAATCTTCGCTCTAAGTCTGTATGAGTCTACAGACGTCTCTAAACCAGGCTTTCTGAGCTCTGCCTACCTTAGTCCTGGGTCATCAGGGGACAGCAGTGCTTGTTCTAAAGCAGAAGCTACTTTTTCTGTTCTTTCAGTTTGTAGGGCTGAATGCCCTCCCCACTCAATGGCAGACCTGTAGCTGTCACATGACAGACTCTTTGTTAATTGCTGGGCAGAACAGTCTCTTTTCCACTGCTCTGTTGTTTGACAGGTGTATCTTTTGTCCTGTTTTTTATAGGAATTGTTTGGAGAATTAGTGCATATATCTGTACAAGTAGTCCTTACTGCCTTTGCAAATCCCACAGTCACACCTGTCTGAAAGCAGGATTTAATAGCCTGTTGCTGTGACTGTTTTATAAAAGGAAGTAATTATTGCAGGTGGACATAAACAGCAGCTAATTTTAACAAGTTGCTCTGATGCTCTCACTGAAATGTTATGTTTTCCTTTTGATCAGTAAGTGGTATGGCTGGAGTGTTAATGTCTTGTGCAGAGTCACACGTACAGTCATAGAATATTTTGGGTTGCAATAACCTGTGGAGGTCTCTGGTCCAATCCTGAGATGAAAATAACTAGATTATTGTATGACGATCTAATGCTGGAATTACATTTAAACATAAGAAAACTGGTTGTTGGGGTTGGGGTTTTTGTTTCAATAGTAAGGGTAATGAGACGCGGGACCAGTTTGGGCAGAGAGGTTTGTAGTGTCTGTGCTTGGGTGTATTCAAAACCCAACTGGACATGGTCCTGAGCAGTCCTGCTTTAAGCTGGAGAGGTTGGACCAGTTTTTATTTCCAGAAATGGCTTCCAACCTCAGCAATTCTGTGAAATTAAACAGCTTCCAGATGTGACATGGGGGGAATAGAAAAATCTACACAAAGGGAATAAAAGGGTAAACTGACTGAGTGCTGTTTTGTTGTGAGCCATTGTTTGGTGAGATGCATAGCCCTGAGCACCAGACCCTGGCTGTAAGGCCTAACCGTGCAGCTTCTCTGGCTTAAATCTCCTTTCTGGCTTCTCCTTACAGTATGAAAAAGCCCTCCTCAGATGCTACGTTGAGTGTTGCTCCAACCTGACATGGTGCACCAACCCTCAGGGCTGTGATCAGATCCTCCTTAAGGATGGACTTGGTTATGGAGCAGCCTGTTCCAAGTGCTCCTGGATATCCTGCTTCAACTGCAACTTCCCAGAGGTGAGGCCAAGCTGGATCACAGGCTGTACTGTCTTAGGTGTGTCACACACCCTTGTGCTTTTGTGTGGTTGACTGACTGTCCCTCTCTCTCTCTCAGGCCCATTATCCTGCGAGCTGCAGCCACATGTCTCGGTGGGTGGATGATGATGGATACTATGAGGGAATGACAAGTGAAGCCCAAAGCAAACATCTGGCTAAGCTCATTTCAAAGCACTGCCCAAACTGCCAGGCTCAGATAGAGAAAAATGAGGGGTGCCTGCAGTGAGTATACGTTTGCTACTGTGTTTGTGACTGGGTGGCACACTCCCTGGATGTGGTGTAGGGGAGCACTGTCAGGAACTGTCTGCAAGTGGCTGTTAGGACTGAGTGATTCCCATTGTCCTTCTGCAGTATGACGTGTGCAAAGTGTAATCATGGCTTCTGCTGGCGCTGCCTCAAGCCCTGGAGGCCGAATCACAAGGATTATTACGACTGCTCTGCTATGGTGAGTGGTTTGCTCTATCTCCAGGGCTCATGCTCGTGTTCAGAGGCCCCTATAGCCTCTCAGAGATGGTAAGGATCTCCACTTGGGCCCTTTAGTCTGGACTTTGTGCATTTGCTGGTAATACTGGCATTTCCAGGTAGCCCTGGTACTTGAGGGAAATTGCCACAGGTTCCTGTACTTTCCTTTCAGGTGAGTAAAGCAGCTTGGCAGGAGAAGCGTTTCCAGGATTACAACGAGAGATGCACCTTTCATCACCACGCAAGGGTAAGGCCTCCTCCTTCCTTTGCAGATGCTGACTGCAGCCTCAGCCCAGGTGAGCAGGGCAGTTTCTGTTGTGTCAGTGTCTCCTCTGCTGAGAAGCAGGCTTCACATCCAGGTGGGGATGCCTGATCAGTTCGCCCTGGCTCTGACATTAAGGAGTAGTCCTGGCTTCTTTGTTCTGTCAAGTCTGTTGTGGAAACTGAGCACCTGACTCATGGTGTTCAGGGGCTCAGAGTGGTGCAGTAGTTGGAAGCAATGGTGGCTGAAGGCTGAGCTCTGCTCAGAGCTGAAATGCTGTAAAAGGTTGAAGTGATGGCACAGTAGAGATGTCATAGTTGGATGCATTAAATGCTCTGCTGCTGCCTGCATCTTCCGGGATGGCACTTCAGGATCAGTGCCATCAATCAGTGCTTAGCAGTTATTTGTGGGGAAGGTGCTGTTTTTTCAGTCTTGTGGAGCTTGACACTGACATTGACTTTTTTCCCCCCCTCCTTTGTTTATTGCAGGAATTTGCCATAAGTCTGAGGAACAGCATTTCTTCCGTCAGAGAGATGCCAAAAATTAGGAACTTGACCTTTGTTCTCGATGCCTGCAAAGTGCTAGAACAGGCACGGAAGGTAAGGCTGGATAATAGTCTTGCTGAGGTTTAGTCTTAATTCTATTAGTGTATTTCATACCTTTCCTAAAGTGAGGAGACACCAGCCTTATTCTTCTCCAAACAAGGGGAGACAGAGAAGGCTTGAGGGGAGGAATAGCATCAGGACAGGGGAAGAGCTCATGTCTGCCCTTCCCTGCTTTCAGTCTGAGTTGAACTCTGTTTGTAGTGTTCCTTACAGTCAGTGCATAAGATTTGGAGCTTAGCTCAAGTTGACACCATGGAATCAACACAAAGTCTGTATTTAAGGTTTTCATCCACTGGGTTTGGTCCATTCCTATCAGAAATGCCCCAGTGAAGGTACTTACCTTTTGAAAGCTCTCCTGATGCTGTGTTACAGTTAGGAAGTTCCTCTTGATGCTCATGTTATGATTTTCTTGTCTTAACTTCATTTCATGAACTACAGATATTTTGGAAGCACTGAGTTACCTACTGCATGTCCTGGTAGCCACATTAAAAAGGATTTATAGTTCAGTCTCTGGGTGTGTGCAGTAAACCTGTGACACCTTGGGCCTGTAATGCCTGCTCTGTCCTGAAACGTAGGCAGGAGGTGGGAATTGTCTTTGCAGTACTGACTTCGCATATACACCTTGGTTTTGCAGGTGGGTTTGATTTTGAGAGAGGCGTGTGGGACAAGGGTGCCTGACTCTATTTTGTCTTTTCAGTGTGTTTTCTGGGGTTCATATCACTGTTGCTTGTTGTTGCTGCTACTGAATTTTCTGGCCCATTTCTTTGAATGGAAACAGTGATCTCATTTCCTGCTGGGTGCCTACATGGCTTTAGGGGTCATTAATTCGTAACTAGAGTTTGCCACTTGTTGAAATGCCTTTGTTGTGGGCTCTTGGTGCTGTATAGCACCATGCCTGCTTCCCTTTGGGCTCCGTTCCCTTAGTTCACTGCCACTTTTGTTCAGCCTGGGCTGCCCAGCATTGCCTAGGTCCTGTGTGCTGGTGGGTTTGACTCTGCCTGCTGGTCAGTCACACGTTATGCATTTGCAGTCTGTGTTCTTGTGATGGTTTGCAGGTGGGAACAATCAGTTATTTCAGACTTCAATATAAAATAATTGCACATTCATTTCCAGTCCTGCCAGTAGCTCTAGTTAGCCTGGCACTGCTGTCACTTGTCATAATTGGTCACTGGGCTATGGCCACAGACCACAGGCTACTGACAATAATGAGGTCTGGAAGGGTTTGGTGCTGCTCCCTTCTTGCCCACTCTGAAGCTGAAGGAGGGTGCTTAAGAACAAGATCTGTACTTTTCCAGGTGCTGGCCTACTCCTGTGTGTACAGCTACTATAACCAGGACACTGAGAGCATGGATATTGTGGAACAGCAGACTGAGAGCCTAGAGCTGCTCACTAATGCTCTGCAGATCCTTCTGGGTAAGTCCTGCAGCCGCTTTGAAGTAGTGACTAGCATTTCCAGCTGTATTCAAAGAGCAGCATCTCTGTAGTGGGACAATAGCATATATACCAACACCCAGCTGGCCTCTCACTTCTCCCAGTCTTTTTTCACCTTCTTGATGTCATTTCTGAGGAAGTCCACTGGAGCAGTTTGGCTGCCAGTGGAGTTTGATGCAGTAAAGAGCAACATGTTCTGTTTTGAAGGAGGGATGTATGTGCACAGGAGATCTAAGTAGCTGTGGCTGGCTTCATAATCAGAGCCAAGGACTTGGTCTCTCCTCGAGAGTGTGGGGTGCAGCATGACTTTGTTGGCCTTGAATTGCAGAGGAAACCCTGCTGCAGTACCAGGACTTGGCCACTTCTCTTCAGCTCCTGAAAGCAGAGCACTTCCGTGTGGGCTTGGAGTTGGTGCGGCAGATCAAGGAGCGTCTCTTTGCAATTCTCTGGCACTCCACACAGGTGAAGGCCACATGCCTGTTTATGGCTTGTCTTGCTCTGGTCTAATTTGATTGTGGGCAAACTAAAGGGCTTGATCCGCTGAGGGGATAGACTCAGGATTTTGTGTGTGCAGGGTAGGGGTTTGCAGCACAAAATACGCCCTAAATCACATATTGTTTCTCTCTCTTTTGGCTGTTCTTTCCTGCTAACAGGATTTCCATGTTGGGCTCCAGACTTCAGGAGATGCTGTTCAGAGAAAGCTGAAACTCGCGAACGTGCCTGCTTCAGCCCTGGCATGTGCAGGGTGAGTTTGCTTAGTGGGCTAACAGGGGAAGGTGAGTGAGAGCAGATAAAAAGCAGGTGAGCAGAGTTTTCTCCTGTGCTCACTGACATCAAAAGAGTGAATGACAGACAGTGATTACTTGCATCCTGTTTTGTGGTTTGAGGTAGCAATTTAAGTGACATAGTGGTATAGGGAAACCAGCAAAACCTCTGCTTGTATCTATGATCAAGAAGGCTCCATCACTGGCAGACTCAGTTATGGAAGTTGCTCTCCCTGGACTCTCCTGAGTTTCTTTGGATGGGGATACTGAGACAATGACAGTAGGGTGTTGGGCTGGGTGGCAGCTGCTGCTCACAGCAGAGACTCTGCTCTTATGCTCTCCTACTCTCAACAGGCAAAAACGTACCATCCTGTGTGACTCCCCCAACACAGATGAAGATGGCAAAGAGGTTGAAGATGAGGAGTATGATCCACAGTGGCAGGAAGACTATGATGACGATGATGACCTTGATGAAGACAACTTCATGATTGATAATGAGTCAGATTGTGATTCTTACTTTGATGTTGATGATAGCTATGACTAGAAGTGTTCTGTCATCCAACCTGCCAGCTTGGACCGCTGCCTCTACTTTGTCTCAATCAGTTTGTGTTAAAGTTTTTCCTCAAAGGCAGGGAGGAGCTCTCAGACGGAACAAAGCATTTCCTCTGGGAGGCTTCTTGCTCAGTGACTCTTGAATGTGCAGGAACATTGCTCTGGGCAGCTGGTCTGTGTTAATGTGGCCACCTCTCTCAGAAAGACATCTCCTTGCCTTTTTCCTTTGTCTCCAGTTCTGCCTATAGGTATTTAATTGAGTTAGAAAGTCACAGCCCACCTGCAGAGTGAGGACCACTTGCCGCCTGTTAAAGGGCTGCTCCTTGTCCTTGGTGTGCTCTCCCCAAGGGCTGGGCACGCGGGAGGGTGGCACGTGTCCCAGCACGGCACTGTCTAGCAATGGCCAGTGTCTAGAAATGCTGTAGAGAGATGCATTTACACTCGAGTTAAAGCCTCCCAGCTGGAGCTGGTGGGATTCTCTCCAGCCACAGATGGATGTGGTTCGGTTCCTCTGGTTTAGAGGGGCTGCATTTTTGCCCTTTGTTGGAGTTTTCTTCTCTGTTGTGAAGCAGGAAGGGCTACTGTGAGTGACAGAAGTTTGTGGGATTGTTTAAGTTTATAAATATATGCACACACATATATTTTATATATATATATATGCAGAGGTTCTTCAGATAATACTGTATCTTTGCAAAAAAAGGAAAACCCTGAGGAACAAGGGTTGAAAAAAAGTTCTGTTTAAAAAAATAAACTGTTTTCTTCTAGCACAAGCCTTCTTCTTGTCTGTGGGGAACATGGGAGTGGAGGGAGAGCAGGATCTCGTCAAGTGAGGAGGATGTGACCTGGATGTGCTTATCCCAGAAGTTATTTGTGAAATTAGTGTGGGTTTGGAATCCTCACCCAGACCACACAGTCTGCCTTGCAAAGTGGCTTTTCTTTCCTGGGCAGTTCAGTGAGAGGTATGGGGAGGGATGGGAAAGAGGGCAGGGAACCAGGCCATATGGAGTGATGAGGTGCAAGACGGGATACCTGCATGTTGATGGAGGTGGTGACGTCTGGTGCCCAGCAAAAGGCATATGTGGGACTGCTATCAGGGCTTGAGGGGTGATTTGGATGTTTGTGGGATTGTTCTGGAGATACAGGGCTCTTAGGCCATCTGGGAGGGATGTGGGGTTCTTATGGGACGCTGGACAGGGCGCAACTGCCCAGACAGACCACGAGAGAGGACTGATTTTTCCACCTCCCTGCAGCCTGTGGCTCCCAGTCCAGCAGAGTCTGTCATGATGGAAGTCCCAACCCTGCTCTCCATATGTGGCAATGGGTTCCCTGTGACACCTCTCTGGGCCCTCTCCTCTGGGTCACTGCAGGGAGAGGTGTGATAGGGATGCCCAGACAGCCTTCTCTTCCCCAGTGTGACCAGTCCTTGCAGGAGCAACCTGAATTTCCCAGGTTGCTGGGGACGGAGCAGAACATCCTAGATGCCCAAGCTGCTTAGGTGGAGACTCGTGCCTGCAGTTCTTCATTCACCATCTCCTGGATGCCTGCTTAGAACCCAAAGAGTCAGAAGGATTGCAAGTCTCTGCTCTCATGGAGTGTTTGTACGGAAAGTCAAGATCAAACCTTGCTCTTCTGGTCTGTGGGAGGTTTCTGTCCTCCTTGAGCTCGTAGGACACCTGTGTTAGAGTTTGACAGGACAGTTTGTACTGTCCCAGTCAAACTACCTACCTGACACTGGCCAAGGAGTCGAGGACAACAAGAAGGGCTTCTTCCATTATCATTCCTGTACCACGTACTCTGGGATGACCCTCCTTGAGCAGGGAGGTTAGACCAGATGACCCACTGTGGTCCCTTCCAACAATACCCATTCTGTGATTCTGTACCATATGGGGGGTATCGGAGAATACTGAAAGAGCTGGCAGATGCCACAAGGTCACTTTTCATCATCCTTAAAAGGTCATGTCAATCAAGGCGATGCTCCCAGTGACTGGAAAAAGGCAGATAATGTATCCATTGTCAAGAAAGACAATCCAGGAAACAAGTCAGCCTCACCTCAGTCCTTGGGAAAGAGATGGAAATGCAAATTGACTGCACCAAATTGCCAACTCCTCTGCTAAAACTATAAAATTGACAGTTCATCAAGAAGGTATAGAGAATTAATTCAGAAAGCTGTGGATTGCTCCAGGAGGAAGGGAAAACCAAATACCATCAATTTGGGACTGAAAAACAAGACAGTGATTCCAGAAGCAGTCTGTGGTGAGACCCTAGTCTCTGAATGGAAGATTTCTTCTCCAAATGCCATCCTTTGGAGATGTAGTGACCGGAGGAAGGATGAATTTTTGCACTAAATTAGGTTGCCATGTCAGGAACGTAAGTGAAAGAAGCAGTAATATACAGTGTTATATAACAATTAACATAATGCAATTTAATTCATTGCCTGTTATCACTGAAAATCAAACCCCCTTGAGGTTCACACCAAACTTACCCATCTTCCCATATTACCAGCTTTGAAAAGGACAAGTTTAATAACAACTGGAATACATTAACATGTCCCTCCATCTATTGGAGGCATTCCCAACAAGAAGATTATTAGAGCCTTACCATTTAGAGTGAACAATCTACACCACAAGGTAATTTCTAGCTGAGAGCCTGCTGCTCACCTATTAGTGGGCATTGCCCTGCAGATCAGAAAGCCAGGATGAAAAGATACAATCAACAGCATGTTCTGCTGCCTGAAGAAACTCAAAAGAAGGATTGGCAAGATTTTAACCAGCCACTCTGAAGAGATCACCAAAATCATTCTTCAGGGATCCCTGCTCAGAGGACTTGGTTACACAATCCCAAAACACCCAGCATCACATCCAACCCCATGCTGATGGGACTCAGGACTGCCTGCCCTGTTGGCTCTGTGGTCCTTAGTCCCAGGATACTGCAAACATCAGGGACCATGGTCCCAAGGATACTGCCGAGGCACTTTTTGTAAGTCCTCACCTTCCCTTTGTAGTCTCCTTGTGTGTGGTTTTGCATAAGTCTTTAGGTTTAGGTATAGCAAATAGTGCTAAAGAGAGGGTTGGGGTTATGGTCAGTGTCAGGGTTTTAGGTGAAGGGTTTGTATTACGGTTAGGCTTGAGTTTAAGTTAGGGTTACGGCCAAATGGGATAAATGTAGAGTTAGCTTTGAGTTTAGGGTTAGGGTTACTGTTCATAGGGTTAGCATTAGGTGGTAAAGTTAGTATTACATTTACTGTCATTCTGGTTAGATTTAGGGTTAGGGCAAGAGTTGGGCTTAAATTTAGGGTGAGGGTTTAGTTTTAAATACTTTTAGGGATAGAGATACAGTCATTAGGGTTAATGCTGGAGTTATGTTCAGGCTTAACTCTATTGACTGGCTTGCAGTTTCAATGGTTAGGGCTAGTTTTTTGTTAGGTTTTTAGGGATACAAAAATTTAGGTTTATGGTTTTTGTTGGGCAGGATTTTGGTTAGTGGTAGTGACAGATTTATGGTTAGGGCTTTTCTTTGGAGTGGTGGAAGTGCGTTTGATGAGTAGTGAGGAGAAAGTACAAGAACAATCCTGGTAGTGAGAGTATATGACAATGACTGCGTCTGTTGTGGTCCTTTTGTGTTTAATAAGTTTTTCAATAATTAGTCATTTAGACAGGAAGCCTGGTAGCAGGGGAAGTCCTGCTAGGAAGCCTAATATTGAGATTTTATTGAGTAGGTGGGTATTTTTGTTCTTTAGGCCATTATCATTGGTAGTTTTGGAACTTCGTTTAGGTTGAGAGCAAGGACTACTGTGGCAGTTATAGGGAAGTATAAGTAGAAAGTGAGTAGAGGGTGTTTGGCTACTACAGCCATAATAATTATTAGGCTATGCAACCTAAACGAGAATGCGTAAGGTTTTTCAAATCTGTATTTGATTTAGTCCAATTCAGTCTCCTATGGCTGCTGAGGCAAAGATTATGGCGATTAGTAATTTTGAGTAGAGTGCTTTAGGAAGAGAATGGTGATGGGTGGCAGTGATTTTAATTATTGTTGATAGCAGTGATTAGGAATTAAGTACTCCTGTGAACCAGAAATGGAAAGGGATTGGGACTAGTTAGATTGCAATTGCTGTTGTCAGTAGGGGCAGGACGTTGGGTGGTTTTATTTGCTAATGTCACACTGGTTCTGCTTCAAAAGACGACAAATGCCGAGGCGGCTGCTTGTACTAGGGAAGTATTTGATTATGGCTTCAGTGGCTTGTGGGTGGTGGGATTTGCAGATTTGGAGATGAGTGGAATGATAGCGAGGGTGTTAATTCCTATTCTTGTTCAAGCCATGATTCAGTGGTTGCTCAAAATTGTAACGATTGCTTCTAGAAGTAAGGTTGAGGAGGAGATTCACTTTGCATGTTACAGCTCTCTGTTCACCTTACCATGGTGATTCTTTATGTTCAGGCACATATCCTTAAGGAATGAGACAGGTCTACACAGCAGATTGGTAAATTGGTGCCTGCTCTATTCCAGCTTGGAATAACCTTCCAAATAGGCTCAGTACTGAACAGCATGATTCCATTTGCTACTGCCTCTAGGAATCCAAAAGGGTGTAAAATGTTTGGGCACTTTTTGGCTTGTATAAAATTCAGGATTTTTCATTCTTCTAGTATTAAGAAGACTAAAGTGATATCATGGGAATAGAGATATCATATCTAAAAACAGAGGGTCAGGCCAAGACGAGGTATGGTGGGGAAAGAGGGGAAGTAGGGAGCTGATCTGAACCTTGGGATTAACCCTTCTGCATTTGCTGAGCTCTGTTATGGGAACAGTCCTTTTCCAGGACACGGAATAGTACTCACTTGCTACTTTAATTGAGTTTATTACTCAGAGGCCAGCTTGTACTCACTTTTTTCGTCCTTTTGTAAAAGGAAAAGTTCATTATAAAGAGAAAATTACCTGAATTGCTCTGGTTTGAACCCAGCTCAAATAAAGACTGTTAATCCTTGAATACACAAATCCCTATCAGCAGCTGCTCTTTGAGGATGTTCTGATCCAACACTGAAGTTGTAAACTTCCTTGTCAAAATGGGCTCCTGTAGGACATTGAGCTGTTTTCCCTGGGTGATTTGGTCAATTGCAGAGAAGAGGAAAGGATGAAGAATTTGGGCTGGGGTTGAGCCAAAATGGCATTTTGCC
>VWZT01006985.1:36690-46891 GCA_013397055.1 Pachycephala philippinensis
ATTTCCAACACAATGGCTATGCTTGGAGTGGGATGCCTTTTCTTTTCCCATCCTTCTGACTGTTATCTTGATGACTCTCCCCTCTGTTTCCAGTAAGAAAGGATGCACGAGCAAGTCCTTCCTCAGCACGGCATGGAGCCAGTCTGCCTTATCAGGCACAGAAGAGCCAGCCAGGGACTTTCCATTCCTTGCTGCTGTGCCCTTTTAGGAATACCAGCCTGGTACATCTTACATGCTTCAGAGACTTCCCTAGCTCCCCCTGTGCGCTCTCGGCAGTTCTGTCCCAGAAGACTTTACCTTGACTTTCTTTGATGGATTTTTTCCTGTTCCTGATAAGCCTCTGCCTGGAAATCCTTGGACAGGGGTATCCCACAGGAAAACTAGGAAGGATGATGCTGTTCTGGAGCAGTACAGCCCCTTTGCTCCACAGGGAGGCCCTCAAAAACCCAGCCCCTGTGGCCTCCTCNCTGTGGCCTCCTCCAGCTTCCTTTGCAAGCAGCTGAGAAAAAGTCTCACTTTTGAGTTTTGTTCGGCTCTTTGCCTCTGCTGTCCCTGATGGCCCATGGAAGCATGGCATGGAGCTGCAGACTCTCTTCACACCAGAGCTGTACCAAGACTCAATCTCCTGGCTGTCAAAGAAAGCCCACTGTAGCAGCTCCATATGAAATCCCGGCAGAACTACCTGCCCTCCACCTTCACACACACTGTCCAGAATGGGAGAGCAGGAAGAGAGGGAGAAATGCAGCAGGAAGAGAAGGAGAAATACAGCAGGAAGAGAGGGAGAAATGCAGCAGGAAGAGAGGGAGAAATGCAGCAGGAAGAGAGGGAGAAATGCTGAGCACGTCGGGGCTGTTCAGTCTGGAAAATACTGACCCAGAGGCTTTTATGTAAGTACAAGCAGACATAGTCAATGAAGGGCAAGGTCTGGACCAGGAGGAACTCTTTCCCAGAGTGCACAGAAGGGGTTCTGGAAACAGAGAGGGCAATGACCCTCCTGAAGCCCAGCCAGAGCCCTTGGAAAAAAGCACCTCAGGGTCACATTCACAGGGGTGAATGCCCTGTTGAAAGAAGTTCTCTCCCTACCTTTGCCTGCATGCAGCACAAGAAAGGCTGCAGCCTCAAAACTAGTGGTGCAAGTGAGGCAGAGCCCTCTGGAAAACTGGGAGGTTCTGCTCATCATGGATTTGTCCCAACTGCCAGCACAGCCCATGATGAATGGCCCCAGCATGTTCCAGCACACCACAGCCCCCCAGCATTTACTTTAGACAGCTGCAGCACAAGGAAGACAAATGAGATCCAGAGAAACCCAACCTTCTGTTGGCCCCCTCCGTCTCTATTTACATGTCTGTTTTCTCCTCCAAGGCCATGCATCTCCTTTGTTTAGGAGAGTGTCTGGCTTCTGATCTCGTTCCAGATGTTTTTTTGCTTGAGCCCTTCCTTATTCTCTTAGAGCGCTGAGCACAGAGAGTTGAGGGCCAGCTTTGCTTAGAACTCCCTTTACTCCAGGGCTTCAGACCATGCACCAACCCAAAACCACGGCCTCTGCTTGGCACTACCCTGAGGGCCAGGCAGTGCACATCTCCTGCCAGCCAAACTCTCACAGCTGCCTGCCACTCCAAGTCTTGGAAACATCACAAGGGTGAGGATGTACCACGAAGTGGAATGGTCTCCCTCTCTCTGAGCTCTCCAGAGAGAGAAAGGACCCTGCAAGGTGCTCCCCCTCACGATGAGCCTGAGCCGTGCCCTTTCTGAAGCCTGGGCTGAGCATCAGGATGCTGGCCTTACACCCCTGCACTCCACCAGGGCATGCAGCAGCATGAGAGCTCTGCGGGGAACCCAGCCCTGCGAGGACAGGTGGTCTGGGAAGTGTTTGGCAAGATGGGAACAGTGTGTTCTGCCAGCTAGCTCTCCAGCTTCAAACCAGCCTTTATTTATCCCTGAGCAAGGCTGCACAGCTGCTTTCAAAAGGCGTTTGATGCTAAACTCCTTGGCTTCACGTTCGCCCTGAAGAGCTCTTTTCTCTTATCTCTTTGGGTTGCTTTCTTTTTTTTTCCTCAAGCCCAAATTCAAATTATGCTGGTGAAACAGAGCCAAGCCTGCCAAGGCCCTTGTCAGGAGCACCCTAGCACGTGGCCCAGATGGTGACAACAAGAATGCTGGTTTTCACTGCTGATGGTTCACACTCTGCTATTAGCACCGAGCAGCTTGCTCCACTTCAAAGGTATTTCTAATGGGAGACACACAAGATCTGCTCCTTTCAGTCTGGCTTGGCAAGCTCTCCCCACGCTCCCAAGGCACCTTCATCACACGGGCACTAGGTCAGATCCTGGATTTGCATCCAGGGGCAAGGCTTTCTCGTGACCACAGGCAGCCTCACATCAAGCACCCAACGAGTAAGTGAGGGCTTCAGAGTGTAGCTCCATCCTCCCTTCTCCACCTTTTAGAGAGGTTCCCAAGGTCATGGGGAGTGAAGGACTTCATGTAGCCCTCAGAAGTACAGCATAAGGCAGAGAAAGTCCACCTCACCCACTAGCAACCTATTAGGACAGTGTAACGGGGGAAAAAAGGATTAGGAAGGACTGCCTGGGGTCATCTAACCCATCCTATGCTGAGCCAGAGCCAGCACTACTTCCAGCTTCCTGACAAGCTCCGGCAGCGGACATGCAGCATTTCTTCATCTGCCTCTTCCTGCTAAATGGAATTTCCCCCGAAGTCTGACCCCTGTGGTTTCTCGAATTTTCAGAATTAAACTCAGTACTTCTTTTCACTTTCTCTTCACTGTATCTGTGCACTCAGAGACCATGTCATCCATTCCTGGAAGCAAGATTATCTCAAGCTCCTTCAGCCTGTTGTTTGAGGCCATGTCATCCAGACCTCTGATCAAACTCACTGCTGTCCTCCACAACCCTCCCAAAGTGGGTGCACACCTTTCCAGAGTCCAGCTGTTCCATCTGGCACCACCTCTCCCAACGAGACCGATTTTTATAATTCGTGCTCTACAGGACCACTCATGAGTGATGTCCAAAATCCCCACTAAAGAAATCTCAGAGATAAATCAAGCAGCTGTCCCTGCTGAAAGGGAAGGGGATAGGATGCAACGACAGCAAGCTGCAGGACATGTACCCCCTTATCCTCATCCCAACAGCTGCAACACAACCCCCACTTCTCCCATTAGCACTGCACCAGCTGCCAAGTTGGGCTGGAGGCCTGAGCACCTCTTGGTATGAGGCTGACTCACAAATGGCTCTTTGTGGTGATTTTTTGCTTCAGTCTGCAGTAACTCAGTTTTAAACACCAGCTCTACAGCACACAGGCATGCCAGGAGATGCTATTTTTTGCAACAAACCACCTGTGTTGGATTTGCTGGCAGCAGGGCTAGTGAGCAGTTTAGCTGGAAACCAGACTGAGGGAGAGAGAGCATCCCTCCTACCCTCCTCTGTCAAGCTGTAAAATACCTGCTGCTGCAAGTGTCTGTGCTGGGATGGGGGCAAAGCAGTGCAAACAGCACAGAGCCTCCCTACCCGAAGTGAGAAGTGCTGAGCTGACTGACAGCGTCCCCAGGACCTGCTGCCCTCCTGGAGCCAGCTGAATCCCATAGGCTCAGCAAAGAGCCATTGCACAGCACAGACACAGCCTTCAGAAAGAGCAGGGTTCAACACAGCCGATTTCAGCTCTGCTTTCACCCCAGGCAGGCGATGACACCCACAGTCCTGGGAATTCCCTGGGGTAGCTGTCCTTGGCAGGGTCAGAGGACAATGCAGTGGCTGGGAAATGAAACCAAGCACTGTGAGAAGAGGCTGAATCTGTAGCCGTAGCGTATCTGGGACACTTCTGCTTTTGTTCTTTGCAGTGCAGTGGCTGTCATCCATCACTGTAAACGCTGACTGGTGCCTTTCCAAAAGCTGTGTCAGCTAAATAAAAAGGTGGGAAACTACACTCTGCAGGTACTTTCAAGGAAAGCACTTGATTTATTTGCCAAAGACCACCTCAGCAGCTCACATTTCTGGAGCATCGTCCCTCCCACGGAGAGCAAAAAGTCACAGCTTGATAATTTAAACAGGATTAAGGAGCGTCCATGTAAACACAGTTGTGGGCTTGCAGTGTGGGGGCAGTCCGTGCACATCCCAGCAGAGGAGGGGCTTTCCCAGCCCTAACATCTGCAAGAAAGAAAATGTTGTTTTCTGTGGGAAAGTGGGAAAGAATGAGATGTGTTTGGAGAATGGAAAAACCAAAGGCTGCAGCAGGTGAACCTCCCAAGTCAGGAAGCTTGTGAAACACCACACCTTGCAAATCTGCATTGACACAGCACAGCTGCCAAATCCTATGGATAGGCACAGAATAGTCACAGTGCCAGTAAAATCTACGTAGGGCAGAAGGATCCAAGGAAACTGGGCAGAAACTGGGCAGCAAGGGGGAGACACCAGGATTAGGGGTTTGCACTTGTTAGATCTAAAGAAAGACTGTAGGAAGAGCCCCTGGGTCTGCCTTGCTATCACCAGTCTTCTGGCTTTCCCTTTTCATCGTGGACAAGGAAAGATTTCTCGTGCTTGTGGGTATAATGCATCCCAGCCACCCTCAGGTTGCACACCAATTTCACAAATTCATTAAAGGATCCAAAACCTTCTCGTCTTTGCTTGCCCCATGGCTGTCCCTCCCGTTCCAAGCAGAGCTAACCAGATCTTTACTAGCCCACTCCAAGCCCCATCCCTGCAGTCTGAGCTGGTGGTGACCCCTCACCTCAGTCTCTGACAGAAACAGCTTTGTTTTGCCCTGAATCCAGGCCATTTTGCTGGGGTTGCAGAGCAATTGAGAAAAGAGGGAGGATGGGTTCCCCCCAGCCTTCTGTGGCTGGGCACACACTGTGGAGAGCAGAAGAAAGCCTTACCTAGAGGCACAGCTAAG
The DNA here is from genome assembly GCA_013397055.1 of Pachycephala philippinensis. Classification (NCBI taxonomy): domain Eukaryota; kingdom Metazoa; phylum Chordata; class Aves; order Passeriformes; genus Pachycephala; species Pachycephala philippinensis. The sequence goes on from VWZT01006985.1 coordinate 41,593, forward strand.
CAGGAAAACAGGAGGGAGAGGTGGGGAGTGCCACAGAGATGGCACTAAGCCTCCTGTCACTGCCTACTGCTTGTTCCGGAGGGATGCGTGACGGGGACTTTCCAGAGCGTTCTGTCAGCAGATTAAATCTTCTCTTTGCTTGTCCTCCTGGTTTTGTCCTTATCTCCAGTTTTTACTGCTACTGTGCATAGACAGAAGATGGGTGCATCTGAAGGCAGAGAGGATGGGTCTCCCCTCCCTCTCCAAAGGGTGTTCTGGACTCTGGGACTTGGGCAAAGCTGGGCCTGGCTCATGGCTGAGCCCACACTGCAATGAGCTGTAGTTCCTGCTACTTCTAAAAACACAAAGCAGGGTCAAGTCCTGTCTAGGCACAGAGGTCTCCATATAAGACAACTTTTGGGCTCAATTTGACTCCAGAAGCTCAGGCTGGGAAAAACACCCTGATCCCATGCCCCAGTCCTGGGGGTGAGGCCATGGAGGTGCAGGCTGGGCAATGCCACCAGGGAGAGTTCAGCTGAAGGAGGAGCATGGCAGGAATGGCACCAGCTCCTTCTGGGAACCACACAGCCTGGCTAAGAGTGCTGGCATCTTCCCACAGGACAAATCTCAGCACAAAGTGTCCAGACAAGCAGCAGTGGTGATGATATGCTGGAAGTGAGGGGGAGCAAGCAGGGGCCTGAGGATGAGAGATGCCAGGTCTGGATCCTCTCCATTGTCCACACATGTTGTTCAGGCAAGAGCACACAGTAAAATGGAACAAGACTAAAGGGGCTTTTCCTCACCTGGCTTCCCACCCTTTCCAACCATCCACGTCTCATCTCCTCACATAAACCCAGACAGGTCCCTGAGCCCCTGCCAACGGGATCTGGCACTTGTGCCAAAGGAGAGCAGCCCCTTGCCTTGGCACCAAGGAGAGGAGACCACCAGAACAGGGAACAACTGGCCCTGCACTGGCAAATGTGCCCAGGGCATGTCCACAGCTCCTATTGGCTCTTGTGCTCCAGGGAGTCCCATGAAGAAGCTGTATGAGGGCTGTGAGAGGGGGAACAGCTTTTAGCCCCCGTGGTGCTGCTCACCTTGCCTTGCCATCCGTGTGGGGAGGATGCAGTCGGTTCCTTCCCAGTTATTCCATGCAACACATGGGGGATGCTGGTGATGGAAGAAGCCCCCGTACACCATCTCTTTGGAGGCAAGGAACAAATCCAGTTCCAGTAATGTGCCTGGAAAGGGTATTAGGGCACCAAGCGAGACCAACGTGGCATTTACCTTGGTGCCTTGCTCTTGCTGCAGAGCAGATGGGTGTGGTTTTGCCGTGGAACCTCCAACCCTACCTCCCATCGGGGTATGACTGTGCCAGGTCAGACCTTGAGACCGCAGCAGATTGTGCCTGCTGTGTCTGGTGCCCCTTGAACTCAGCCTGGGAAGCATCCAAGACTGCTTTCACCATGCCAGGCAGACACCCGAGTGCTCTCATGATCCCAGCTGTGAGTGCTGGCAGCCAGGGAGCCACCCAAAGCCTGCGCAGTTTGCTTGCATGGATGCAGCCTTGTCCTTCCTCTCCTGCCTTGGGCACAGCCACCAAGAGAGCAGCTGTTTTGCCAGCTCCCTGTGAAACCTTTGCATTTCTAGCATCTTGTTACTCCACAAAATGTGAAATAAACACAGGTCCCAGGTTTGAATAAAGGGCTACAGGTGATTCAGCCAATGCTCCAGAGCCAAAGTGATCCCTGCAAGTAGCTCCAGAGCTCCCGAGGGTATGTCTGCATTGTACTGCAGTGGATTCTGGTCCTGCACCACCCACCCCTGAGGATGCAGTCAGGGTAGGAAAAGAGCAGGAAAAACATGTCTGGGGAGTGAGAAACAGGAGGACTTTTTTACTGAAACTAGCTTTGGGCTGGGAACCGAGGTTTTTGACATGGCAGTGACTAGCTACTTTCCCTAAGGAAAGTGGCTGCTTCCTTCTGAAGAGATCGTTGACATTTTGAATCAGAGAAACTCACTCCCTAGTTTACTAAGCACTGAGTTGGTCTGTTTTTTGACAGATTTCCAAGAGGAGTTGGGCTCTGGAGTCGGGGAGAGGCTGCTGCAGGGCTGGAGGAGGGACAGGAGCCAGGATCACGTACCTGGTCCAGGACAGCATCTCCTCTTGTCCTCCCCTGGGGGGTAAGAGCAGCCTGCTGCCAGATCTGGGATCTGGATCACCATCCTCTTGAGAAGCACGGCAGACATGGACCTAGCAGGGATCTGTGGTGTGCAGCTGCATTGCTCTGAGGAGAACACATTCACTGCTCCCAGGAGAGATGGGAACCCTGGGCTTTGCAACCGTGCTCTTATGGGCTGGTTGGCCAGGACATCCCTCAAACTCTTATGGAAATAGATTAACCTGCTTCCAACATCCAAGAGATCAGTGCAAGCCCCTTCTCCCTCATTTTTCCTTGTCCGGGACACGGTTCTCCTTGTCATGGTAGCCTGCGGACAAGGATGAATCTGATCCACCCCAGGCTAAGCCCCTCTGGCAGTCCCTGCCCTTCTCAGGGACCCACTCCAGCTGCAGCAGCTCAGCCTCAGAGCAGATCCATGCCAAGCATCCTCCCCCTCCCCAGCCACGGCCCCCTCACAGGTCACTGAGCGAGCAGCAGGAAGGCTTCTGTCCAAGCCAGCGCCAGTTATCCTCATTTCCCACTCACTCTGTTTGTCTTGGCCTCTCTTCCCATACCAGCCTTCCTTCTCTTCCTCCTTCTGCCCGGGATTGAATTGCTGGGGCTGTCACTGCAGTTAATGATCTGGGACAGAGCTGGTGCTCTGGGAGAATCACGCTCAGAGACATCTGAGCCGGGGCAGTGCGTGTGCAGATACCGGGGAGGAGGACCCCAGAGGGGAGAACACCCGGGAGAGAAACAAGCCACAAACTGAGTGAGCCAGGAAACCAGGGGAGGAGAAGGGACAGGATTAAGCTTGCATTCAAGAGGGCTCAGCAAAAAGCCATCAGGTACCTGGGCACTCCCTGGCTTGAGCAGCCACTGCAGCACCGTGGATGCCATCCCCTGGGGGCTGGTGGCCATGCTCCCCCTTGCCTTCAGGAACAGTCCTGGGCCATTTCATTCCCAACCTGTGCCCAGGCATGCTGGCTAGCACCAAACCCGACTGATTTAATGATGTGGACAGTCACACAGTGGTGCCTGGGAGGAGAGGGTGGTGCCTGCCTGTTGGACACACAGATCCCACTTGTGCGTGTTCTGCCCGTGCTTCGGCTGGACAGAACAGCTTTGTTCAAACATCACATGGCCTGGGAAAAAGGGGACATAAGGACAGTCTGAGACAGCAAGACCTTAGTCCGAGGGCACAGCAGACCCAAGGCTCAGGAGGAAAATGGCCACAGACTCTCAGCCTCCTCTTGATGAGTGGGGGGGCTGGGGAGCTGCCCTCTGTGCCTTACCCATGGATGTGCCCAGGAGCAGATGTCTTCAACAGCCTCCATTGCCCCAAAAGCTCATCCTTCTGCTCACCCGCACCCCAGCTGCCAGCAAGTACTGACCCGCCGGAGTAATCAACCGCGCTGTGCCTCAGTTTCCCTTTACTGCAAGGACAAAGCTCCTATTCCTGCAGCTCTTCTTCCATGTCCCATGCTCCTGTGGAAGCTGAGAGCTGGGGAGCTCCAACCCAGCATCTGCCCTGGCAGGACTGAAGTATTTTGGGCTGCATGGTGCAATACTGGTATGCTCTCTCCTACCCCATCCCTTGCACACCTTCCCCTGGGGGCCTGCTCCTGTAGCCTGGCTGAGCAGTGCAGAACAGGGCACCTGTTTTGACATGGCTCTGAGAGACTTCCAGAAGAGACCTGCAGCCCAGCTGCTGTGTCTTCCACCTCTATGAACCCTCTTTCCTCTCCCCACACCCCAGCACAGCCCCCTTGCCACTGCAGCACAGTAGGCAGTGCTGTCTGCTCACCACACACTCCACGCTGGCTTTCAAGCTTAAACACGAGGCATGACAACTACCTGCTGGTTTTTCTTTTTATTTAACAAATTCACAGCACAATAAAAATTAAAAAAAAAAAAAAGAGAGAGAGAGTAAAGAAGCAGTGTGCACATGGAATTGTTGCAATGAACAAATCTAGCAGCAAATAACCCGAGAGCAGCATGACCTCCAGGCATGGGCATGGGGCAGGGGCTAAGAGCCACATCACTGCCTGCTCTGCATTAGTGGCTCTATTTCTACCCTTGAAAGGAAGGGCAGGAGGGAAACAGTGCAGGGAATTCAGGAGTGAGAGAGGAACCACATCAGCCATGCGTTTTCCGAGGGCATCTGGGTTGTGCTTGGCGAGGATCAGCACAATGCATGGCCGCTGTGGAACATCTCCGTCACTCCCCTGCATCCCCGCGCTGTCCTGTGCTAGCAGCCCTTCCCAGGGACACAGAAGGACTGTAGGCTGGGGCTGACAGTGGAAACCAAAGGGATCAGACTGGAGCTGGAGGTCACAGCTGCTGTGCTGAAGGGCAGTCTGAGACTCCCCAGCTCACCTCACAGATCAGTCCATCAAACAGCTTTCAGGCTGCAAAGGTGATGCAGTCCAGCAGCCCCTGGCTCAGCCTGACACAGGTTGCTGGGTAACACCGGGGACAGAGGGAAAAAGAGAGAGCAGACGTGGCTCTGCCCAGCTCCACACACTGGCATGAGTCTCAAGGAGGGTCAGCCCTGAGGCTGGAGGTGGAAGCAGGTTGGCTCCATTAGCATCTGATTCATAGCTGGGAGCTGGTCCCAGTCCAGCTGTTGGGACCAGCCACGGGCTTCTTTGGGACTTACTTGCCCTGGGGTTTGGCCTGGGGAAGTGAAAAACCCAACTGGTATTAGTGTGCTCCTCAGGGCAGGAGTCTCCCCAGAGACCCTTCCTCTGCTGGACAAGCCGTGGTGGGAATGGACCTGTCAGGGTCCCCCAAACTCATTACAAGCACCCACCAAACTCGTCACAAGCCCTCCCCATGAAGATGCACAAGCAGCAGACTCCAAGCTCGCAGGGCAGAAGTGGGGAGGGATTTTCCTCCCGGTGCCATTTGCCATGGCACACGCCAGGCTCAGACAAGAGTGACACTCGGTAGACAAAAGTCCCAGGGCTGCATTTATCTGGGGAGGAAGAGGGACTACCGAGGAGGCAGATGGGTCCCAGTTGGAGGGGGGAGGGATGGAGACCAAGGCAAATTATCCATGGCTCAGAAGACCATGTCCCTGCTCTTCCCAGCAGCCCAGACACACTTGGAAAAGCCTGTTTGGCAGTGGATAAACCCCCCCATGGGTGACCTCA
>VWZT01006985.1:61331-88258 GCA_013397055.1 Pachycephala philippinensis
TTGCACGCACGTACGTAAACCTATCTCTCACCCCCCTGGGCTCCTATAACCACCACCCTTTTCCTGGAGCTCACAGGTGCAGGACGGAGGCAGACACAGGGAGGGATACACAACCAGGCTGGGTGCCCTCTGAGGTGTCTCAGCTACAGAGAATCCCTCTCCAACCACAGGGTCTGTGTCTGACACTGTGCAGAGCCATTGCAACAGGGCTTTGTACAATGGTGCCTCCAGCTACCCCCAGGCTCTGGCAGCCCAGCTCCCACCCTTGCATCCCTGTGGTGGAGGCACTTCCACAGTGTATGAAGAGGGGAGGGTGTCCTGGGCAGAGACTGTGGTGTCCCCACACACAGAGAGCACAGAAACAGCAGGACCACAGCAAAGCTCACCTCGCTGCCTTGCTTGCGATCCTTTCCCAGGCAGTGAAGCCACCGTACCACCTTGCAGGGGCTCTCTCAAGCCTCCATCCCAAATGCTTCCCAAGTTTGCACCCTGCACCGGAGAACCAGAGCTCTGGGGCCTGGAGTTCATCTGTGGATTACTTCCCTGGTTTCTAGCATCACAGTTTCCTAGCATCTCAACCCATATTGCCAGAAGATCCGTTCTCCTGAGCACTCAGCCCTCTGCTCATCCACGCCTGGGCTGACCATCAGCCCTGCAGAAGCCCCCAGCTCTGTCCCACTTAACCAAACTGCAGAATCTGCTCCACAGGCAGCTCGGGGCTGGGAGCAGAAGTTCCTCAACCTTAAGGCATCAAGAGGGGCCAACCAGTGGGACTGGGAATTTCCGAATCCTTGTGGATGCTGCCTCCAAGTTAAAGTCACTGCTGACAGGAACAGGGTCGCACAGCTCAGTTCAACCCGCTGACCAGCAAATTCCTTGCTGCAGAGGTCCCGATTCCCAGGACCCTGTGCAGAGGTAGTTTGCAAAGCCCAGTGTGGAAAACCCCCGTGTCTGGGAAGGGGAGCGCGCTGCCAGGCACAACGTATAGAAATGTCAAACAGCGACGCATTTCTTGGGACACGGGAGAGAATTGCTGGAAGCCGGCGGCACACGAGCCGGGCAGGCTGCCTGCTGGCTGCTGCACCGTCCCCGGCCTTCAGCGAGGCCGATGGGAAGCGCAGGGTAAGCACAACATGCTGGGAAGGGTAAGGAAACAGCTCCCCGGGAGCGCACGGGTGCTGCAGCCAGCTGCGCTCGGAGAGGGGCTTCAGCCTTGACAGGTTTGCCCCACACACACTCCGCGTTTCTCCAGACGGAAATTTGATTTCCCACCCGGGTGTGAGTTAACCCTTTGGCTGCTAGCATGGCTGCAGAGTGGCTCAGGTTCAAGGCAGGAAGCTGAAAATATTCAGGGACTAAGCGAGCAGGCTGAGAGGGACCCGAGCGGATCCTGCATGCTGGAACAGTGCTCTCTTCCCACAGCATCCTCTGAGGGATGTGCAGTGCTGCCCATAGTGCTTGCTCAGAGCCAAAATCAAGGGACTGGGCAAGATACGTGTTTTGTGTCCTCGTGGAAAATACATGGTCAGCACTGCTCAACTCTCAGCGCCCCCTGATCCAGGCACACGGGATCCTTTGGGCTGTGCCTGTTGTGAGTGTGCACTATGTCACCAGAAAATATAGGGGTGATGGCTCAGAGCCTGTCGCACAGTGGCACAGTGGAGACCTCCATGGGTGGCCAAGAATTGTGTTGGAAAGGGGACAAGGCAGAGAGCGGGAGACACTTCAAGGAAGAGAGGTTCAACTGTTGTTTGCACAACCCTCCAAAAACAGTCTGTCTCAGCTAGGCCTCAGCCCTTCCACCAACCACAGGCACAACCCTCCCTCTTCCATCAATAAGGGAAGTACATCAATACTCCATCCAGAAATCCCACGGGTCCTCATGTGGAAGCGTAAAACTCGGTGGAAACTACTGGCACCAACCCAACCTTCACTGAAAGTGGAGATGTAGCAAGTCATAAATCCTCTCGCGGCGAAGCGAGCAGCAGCTCCCAAAGCAGGGCAGGCGTGTGCCAGCCGAGCTGGAGCTCTGGGCGGTGGGAGATGGGTGGGTTGGACAGGCACTGTCCAGGATGGGATGGGATGGGATGCGCAGCTCCGTGCGCTGCGTGCAAAGGCATCGCTCTGGCGTGTGAATTCACAGAGACTTGAGAAGCTGCTGGGAAAAAAAAGCTGTCTGAGTGCTGTTGGAGAGGAAACTGCTCCTTCTCTGTTTTAGGATGTCGGACTTTGACACCAGGCAGAGCCTCGCTGCAGACACCCGGCAGCCCGCTCTGCCCCACGCTTCTGGCACGAGCGCAGCTCCATGGGATGGAGATCCTGAACCAGGCTCCAGAGGAAACATCAGCTGACACGTTCAGTGAGTTCATCAGCGGGGTGGGCGGGGGGCTGCGTGTATGGAGACAGAGGAGTTAAAGACAGCCAAAGGGAAATGAAGCAAAACATCGAGAAGGCTCTGGAGATTTTGCAAAAGACGTTACAGCAAGCCGTAAACTAGGAACTGGATATGCTTCAGCCGAGACTGGAAAACACCAGAGAAGGGCTCTGCTCCTTGTGGTGGCTCAGCCAGACACCCCAGCCAAGGAAGCAGCTGCCAAATGCCCAGCCAGCAGTAGAAAAGGCAAACAGCAGAGAGAAAGCAAAGAGAGATGAAGCCCCACAGCGGGAGGAGGTGTCAGGCACTGACAGCAGGCAGAGACCCACCGTGTTGCCTGCCAGTTTCGTGGGCCATGAGCATCAGGGATTGGCATCAAGGAGCACCACTGCCAGGAGGGCACCTGAATGGCCAAGCTGCTCCCAGCAGCCTGAACGGAAAGGAAACAGCTGCTGGAAGAGAGGGAAGTGAATAGGGGAGCTCTGGCAGCTCAGCTATGCAGGAGACAATTTTCTTCCTGCCCCGATATAGTTAAAAGATAAGAAAAAGTTACGTACTCCAAACCTAATATAACTGGCCTTGAACAGTAATTCAGAGCAGTAGGGCAGAACAACAGAGCCTTCCGAACTTGGCAACAGCTGGCTCCACCATGAGGCCAGCGCTAGGAGAAATGAGGAGTGACCTGAGGGTCATTTTGGCACCAGGCAAACACGATTTCTGCAGAGGGGACACCCTGCACCATCAAGGAGACCTGCACCATGCAGAACAACCTCTTCCCAGGCACACACAGAGCAGGGACTGGCCCAGGCACACCACGGACCTGGGGAGTAAAGACTGGCCATGTGACCTGGCCATCATCAAATGGGTGTGTCCAAAAGGATGCAGAGGATGCCTAAACATTGGGGAAAACACCATTTGGAGCTGGGACACTGCTCAAGATGCCGCAGCCAGCCAGCATCCGTGGTTCCGCGAGTGGCTGCAGGCAGTGTGTGATGGGCTGGGAACAGTGTGAGGGGCTGGAAACAGTGTGAGGGGCTGGAATTTCCCTTTGGGCATGGGGATCCGGCAAGCATCTGTTTGCAGCAAGGGAAGAGCTGCAGGGCCAGAGGCTGGGATGCCTCCCAGCAGCAGCCGCCTGCCAAGGCCCCACAGGTCCTGCAGTGGCAGCTCCAGAGAAGTCACCCAGACAGTTTGAGAGATTCTCTGTGACGGTGTCTGGCTCAGGCGTCTGGTCAAAGGGCAGACACACCATCATTCCCACTGATGGGCTGCATCTGCAGAGATCTGGAGGGGTTCATGGCTGCCAAAATAAGTGCAGGCCCTGTTCCATGTCCTCCAGAACTGGCTGACTGTGGTCACAGTCACAAAGGGGAAATTCCCCACCAGGAATACCGTGAGGGCTGCAGCCCCAATTTCCGACTGTGCAGGACTCTGCCTGAGGACTGAAGGTCGCTGTGGTAGTTGCCAACATTGTAGACCCCAAGGCAAGGTTATAGAGGCAAGAAAGAGGTTTGGGAGACCAGCTGGTACAGTTGGCATTTATCAGCACAGGGAGAGCATCCTCAGGACAGGTTGCCCAGAGAAAATGTGGATGCCCCATCCCTGGCAGTGTTCTAGGCCAGGTTGGATGGGTCTCTGAGCAACCTGGTCTAGTAAAAAGTGCTCCTGCCCATGGCAAAGGGGTTGGAATGAGACGATCCTAAGGGTCTTTTCCAACCCAAATTTTTCTGTGATTGTATAATTCTATGCTGCTCTCTCCATTGCCTGCAGCCACCTCCCACGGAACAGTAGATCCCTTACACAGCCCCTGAAGTCCCTCAGGACACAGCTCTGGCCGATGGGGCCTATCCCATTCCTTTTGGGCTTCTCTCTCCACTCAGCAGGGAGATGAGGCCAGATCCAAATCTCCCCATGGGTTTCCAGACGCAAAAACTGTTCTGCCTGTTCCCGTCTCTTCCTGCTCTTAGGTTCAAGGCTGAGTTGGGCAGGACATCTCCCACCAACAATGGGGGACAAAGGGGGAATGAGTTCAAATGGAAAGAGAGTAGGTTTAGATAAGATACTAGGAAAAAAATCTTTACTGTGAGGGGCACTGACATGGCTTGCCAGAGAAGTTATGGATGCCTCATCTATGGAGGTGTTCAAGGCCAGGTTGCACGGGGGTCTGAGCAGCCTGGTGTAGTGGAAGTGGAAGGCCCATGGCAGGGGGGTTGGAACGAGATGATCTAGAAAGTCTCCTTCAAACCCAAACCATTCTGTGATTCTGTGAACTCACAGCAGTGGCCTCGCCCTCCCATCACAGCCCTGAGGTAACACAGCCTTAACTTAAAATAGGCTGATGAGCTGTTGTGGGTTAACCCCAGCAAGCAGCTAAACATATGGCTCACTCACTCCCTGCCAAGTGGAGTGGAGGAGAGAATCAGAAGGGTAAAAGTCAGAAAACTCATGGCTTGAGATAAAAGAAGATTTAATAGGTAAAGCAAAAGCTGCATGCACAAGAAAAACAATATAAGAAATTAATTCACTACATCCCATCAGGAGGCAGGTGTTTACCACTTCCAGGAAAGTGTTCATCATGCTGATGAAGTAAATACTTCTTCACGTGTGGTGGCTGTTTGGAAAAACAAACGCTGCAACTCCGAATATCCGCCCTTCCTCTTTCTTTCCCCCACATTTTATTGACCACAACACCATTGGTATGGGGTACACCTTTGATCTGTTGGGGTCAGCTGTCCCAGCTGTGTCCACTCCCTACTCCTCATGCACTCCCAAATTATAAGAACGGCATTGAGACTATGCAAACACTGTTCAGCAATAACAAAAACATCCCTGTGTTATCAACACTGGTTTTGATCACAAATGTAAAACACAGCACCATATGAGCTATTTTGAAGAAAATGTGCTCTTTCCAAGAGAAAACCAGCACTATCTTCACCCCTTATTTGATACCATTTAGGTTATGTTCAGGTCCCACACCACCCAATACCTCCTTGTTAACTATCACCTCTGCCCTTTCCCATCCTTTGATTTATAAACAGGCATCAGTCCTTAGTTTATTGGCCATCCCTGTAAAACAGCTACAAAATGACCACTGAATTCACTTAGTCCATGCCTTTGGGCTCCGTCTGTTGTGGTGGTCACTGGGGCAGGAGAGGGGGTGTGTTGGGTGGAGTTACTGGGCACCAAAGCCAGCTCAGATGGGGTCACTGCTGCACTTGCACCGCTTCTTGTGAGGCTCGTCCTCCACTGGCTCAGGGGCTCCTGATACTGTAATTCCCACAACACGCCACTCAAACCCCAGGTTATCACAATGCAAGGTGACAGTTTCCACCCCAGGGTGGAAATTTCCGCTCTCAGGGTGTAACACTGTGATGATCCCCTGCCCCTGTCCCTGCTCTGCTGTAGACTTATCCAAGGGCCACAATCCCTTTAGGGGAGAGCCTGCTGTGACGTGCAGACATTTATGGCCCCAGAGACTTGGAGGTGTTCCAGCATGGCCTTATCCATGGCCACAGATGCTCCACCGACTATCTGCTGCAATGTGGACATACCCATGGCCAAAAACACCTTGAGGTGCAGCACACCCACACTCCAGGGATTCATCTACAGGTCACAGTCCTTTTTCCAGCAGCTCACACTGGAGCTCCATCCTGCCCAATACAGCAGCACAGGAAGAGCAGAGATGCCCTGGCCGTCTGCCAGCCCAGGACCATTGGCATGGATGTTATCAGCATGCTCCCAGGCACAGCAGAGGAAGGTGACAAGCTGCACAGCACTGCAGCAAACTGCTAAAGCAAAAAGCAGCCACTGAGAAGCACGAGGTTCCAGTATACAGTCAGGCAAGCGAGCCCCATGGCAAGCACAGGAGCTCTGCCCGCTGGCAGCTAAATAACAATAACAGATATAAATTCAGTCTGACGCACTCCAATCAAATCTGTCATTATCTCAAACCCTTTGAGCACCACCCAGGGTGCCAAAAAGGCCTTTATCCCAGACAAAACCAGTACATCTGCCATATGTCACATGAATACCTGTCTATTCTATGGTTAGTGCTTCATGGCTCACTCCAACCACGCCCATGATGCTGTGGAAGCCTCAGGTAAGCACAAACTGCAAGAGCCAACCTCTTTCTGCCACTGAGGTCAAGATACAACAGTCAGGGAGATTTAATTTGATCGACATGAAAGATAGGAGCGATGGTTATGTTCAGCCTGTCCGACCACAGGGCAGGAGCTATCATCGACACGATCGATCAAGCCCATTCCTCTTCTGTAAGCACAGCCCAGAGAGCCCCGCTGTCCATCAGTATGCTCAGTATCAACAATTTCAGGGGCCAAAATAACCTGTACTTAAAAAATGTGTGTCTGCCACAAACACTGGGGAATCACAAGCAGGACATGGGAGCTGATGTGCCCTTGTGCACACGAGCATCAGGGCGGGACTGCTGACGTCACCCAGCTTTGGAGTCAACCTTTCAGGAAAAAAAGGGATAAGGCCTTGAAAAAAGGATGAGGAGGGACACACCTGAAGGCTGGAATGACATCCAGAAGGACAGGCTCTAGAAATAGACCCATGGGACCATCATGAGGTTTAACAAGGCCAGGTGCTGGTGCTGCACCTGGGTCAGGGCAGCCCCCGGTGTCAGCACAGGCTGGGCATGGACAGACCGAGAGCAGCCCTGCCCAGAAGGACTTGGGGGTGCTGGGGGGTGAGAGGCTGGACATGCCCCGGCCATGGCACTCACAGCCCAGAGAGCCAAACGTGTCCTGGGCTGCATCCAGAGCCCCGTGGGCAGCAGGGGAGGGAGGGGATTCTGCCCCTCTGCTCTGCTCTGCTGAGACCCACCTGGAGCTCTGCATCCAGCTCTGGGGTCCCAGCACGGGAAGGACAGGGACCTGCTGGAGTGAGTCCAGGGGAGGCCACCGGGATGATCAGAGGGATGGAGGATCTCTGTTGTGAGGAAAGGCTGAGAAGCTGGGATTGTTCAGCCTGGAGAAGGGAAGGCTCCAAAGAATTGTGGCCTTCCAGTACCTGAAGAGACCCTACAAGGAAGATAGAGAGAGACAATTTACAAGGGCATGTAGTGACAGAACAAGGGGGAATGGCTTCAAACTGAAAGAGAGTAGGTTTATGTTAGATATTAGGTAGAGGATGGTGAGGCACTGGCACAGGTTGCCCAGAGAAGTTGTGGATGCCCCATCCCTGGCAGTGTTCAAGGCCAGGTTGGATGGGGTTCTGAGCAACCTGGTCTAGTGGAAGGTGTCCCTGCCCACGGGGGAGGGGGTTTGGAGTGAAATAATCCTTAAGGTCCCTTCCAACCCAAACCATTCTATGATTCTGTGCTGCTGGCTCATATCCAAGCAAGAACCTCCATTTATGGCACTGGGGAAGCTTTAACAGATGTCTCTAATGAGGTAGGAGAGTGGTGTGCAGCCTTCACAAGCACCCAAACACAGAGCGTCCCACCCAATTTGTCCCGTGACAATATTCATCAAGCCCATTTGTCATCTCAAAGCTGCAGGTCCAGCACAGAGAGCCGTGAGCAGTTCTCCATCACTCCGTTTGGCCATGTCACACAGTCTGTTCCCCACAGTAACCGTGACAGTGAGCTCTCTCACAGGTACAACATCCAGTTTCCATGACAAACACTCCACAGAAGAAGAAACATCAGGTACAACTTCCATCTAGTATATCACAAGGAAATCCTACAATGGGCAGCTAGGACTCACAGCTTTCCCAGGGAAGGAGAACGGGTGTAATTTGTGGAGACGGGAGAATATTTCCAAATCCCCAGGCAGCCCAAGGCTCCTCAGGTGGTGCCATCAGGTCAGAGCTCAGGATGAACCTGACCCAAATGTCCATTGCACCCCTGTGCTCCCAAATCAGGAGCAACTTCTCATTCCACAGGACAAAGTTGCCCTGGAGAAAGGATCTTACCCAGAAAACAGTGAGGAAGCTGGCATCTCTTCTGAAGAAGAACCAAAATCTTCCCTCTCTAAATGGGAAAGATGAAAGAGAAATCTGCTTTGGCCTATCTGGTACTTCCCACAGCCCAGAGCTTCTCTGTCCTGATGGACTGGTGTGTTCTGTCTCCATCCTTGTCATGTGCCTTGGCAAGCGGACGCTCTCAGGAGGTCACCCAGCTTCTGGCCCTACAACTCTCCCCTTGCTGTAAACAGCCACTCACATAATCCCCAGCCCCAAAGGGAATTTCCATCCCCTCTCACTGCTCCTGGACCATCACACATTGCCTTCAGCCACCCACCAAACTCCAGAGCTCAGATCCTGGCTGGCTCAGTGTTTTCCCGATGGGCTCGTGGGTGCCTCTCCTCTCCTGGCTCCCCTTGGCGACCCGTTCAGTGTGACACACGGGGCCCTTTCCCCTTTGCTGAGGGCAGAGAGGTGGTCTCAACACAGCCAGGGCTGTCGTGGCATGTTCCCACTGGACAGAGGGACATCCCTGGGCGTTCCAAGCTGGTCTGTCTCTGGTGGCCCAGCTGATGGGTATCTCTGAACACACCCAAGGGGCCCCGCACTGTGCACTCCAAAGGTCCAGCTCCACATCCTAGGAACAGGGGTCCCGTTCCTGCCTTCCCTTATGGGTCTTGTCCCGACACCCTGGCTGCAGAGCTGACCCTACATGTTGCAGGAGTCTGGAGGAGCTCAAGGTTGCCAAGATGAGATTCAGACCAGATTATGCCCCGTGTGTCCCACCCGTAACTGACTGTGGTTGTAATCAGGAAGGGAATTTTGTACTCCTAGAAAGATCACAAGGGCCATGGCCCTAATTCCCATCTGCGCAGGGCTCTGCTCCAGTGCTGAAGGTCTCTGTGAAAGTTGCCAGCATTGCAAAACAGCCTCCCTGGAGGGAGAGCGGGAAGATGTACAAACTAGCAGCAGAGGACCGTATGCCAGTGCAGTGTTGAAAGCTTTGGGGATGTTCCTGCTCTCTCTGAATTCACCCTGTGCTGCCACCTCTGGAAGCAGGACCGCTGGGGGTCTGCAAGCCCACGGCCCACTCCCCTGCTGAGCTGCATGCCAGCTGCCCAGAGTAAGGGCCTTTGCACTAAAATCCTGGGAAAACAAACTGTGTTCCCTCCTCACTGCACAATGTAGCATCCCTTCATGATACAACAGCCAAAGCTTTGTGGCTAGAGATGGAAACTCGATGCTGGAGCTAAAATCCAGAACAGGAAGGCAAGGAGAAGAGTTCAGAATATTTCCTGCTCCTTTCTGGACGGGCATGGACAGAGGGCATGGTTATCTATGATGCTGGCAGTGCTGTGGGGTTTAGAGCTGCAGATAAGGAGCTTCAAACCCCACACAGACATCCCCCCATTCATCTCATGCCTCCAGAATAATGAAAAGGGCACCTCAGGCTTTTTTGACAGCAGGATTTCCCTTGGAGCACCACTTTCCAAACAGTAGGACCCAACAGCCCCACATCTGCGCTTGCCAGAGGGGTGACAGCACTCAGGAGCAGGGAATGAGGATGCAATCCTCAGCATGGCCACACCACAGCCTGACAGGACACCCTGAACACAGCTGGTGTGAGACTCCCTCGCTGCTGCTGCAGCAGTTGTGTGACCACCTCACCCTGTGCCAGGACAGCACCAGCACACGTAAAGATTGGTCAGATTTGGGGCGTAGGGTTTGGAGCACAAATGCAAAGCTGCTTGAAAAGACACAAGGCATTTCCTCTAAAAAGAGGGAGGCTGGTACAAAAAGATGCCCAGCCTCACACCTCTGCCTGTCTAGCTTCTCAGGAAAGTAAACTCTGCTCAGGGGACCCCAACAGGACCCAAACCTGGCACCATCAGCCCCATCAGACTAACCCAATCTCCTCCCAGTCTCTCATTAAGTGCCTTTTCACCTTCCATCCCCATGATGTTGGCTTCTCACTGCCTGCAATAATAGATCTTCCTGGAAACTAATGAAATTTCCAATTGCCCACATATCACAGGGAACTAAAAAATTAAACCTTTCTTAGGGATAATGAGCCCGAGTGGAGTGTCCAGCTGAGATCGCACACAGCCGCTTTGGCAAGAGCTCTTCAAAGATAAGGGTAATGCTCCAAACATCCAAGCAGCTCTTGGAGGTCAAGTTGTTCTCCCTTCCCACTTGATATTATCTGCCTTGGGATCTGCTCGGTCACACAGAGACTTCCAGAAAAAATTCTGTCTTATTTAAAAAGTTTTGATTTCCAGAGACATCCTGCAGCTTTGGTGAGCACTGGGGACTGAGTGCCTCCCCAGACACGTGCACCATCTTTCTAGTCACCCCTGTACCCCTGTCAAATACTGGCATAACATTTTCTTCTAAATCTTCTGGAAATTCCCGCTGTCCTGAGACTTGGCTGGTGCCTGTCCTCATCATGTTTTGCTGGAGCAGACATTTTATATATGCCAAAGAAAGTGATGTGGGACATTAGAAGAGCTTTTCTGGGGTGAGTGCAGACCATCTGACATTGTACCCCTAAACCTCTGTTTAAGAACCTCCCTGAAACACTGTGCTGGGTTCATCCACCTCCACCACGGTCCCTAGATGTGAGACACTCCAGAGTGCTGGCCTTAGGCTTGCCAAGAAGAGATGGCTGCAGAAGGCTGCAGCTGGTGGACCTGCAGCCCAGGCCCACCCCAGACCCACTGGGGAATCAGCAGCATCCCTTGTGGGTCTCCATGAAGGCAGCAACACCTCTTGCCCCAAAGCAATCGCAGTGATCTGTGGTCTGCCCTGTGCAGGGCAAAGACTGAGCAACCCAGTGGTCTCCTCCAGCTTTAAACACCAACCCATTTAAGCAGAAGCCCAGACAAACAAGAAACAAGGGGAGATGTGGCACCCACACCTTGTTTTGCCCTCATTTCCCAGCCAGGGCTCTCCTGCCCCTCCACGGATGCCGGAGCTTCTGCTGGGCAAACACACTACCTGATCCCTTCTCCCACTCCGAGGATGCCCACATAAAGAGCTGTCCTTCCAGTCCCTCGGCACTAAACACTGCAATTTCTGGGAAGCTTTGGATCTCACATATGTTTGTCCCACTTCCCCGGCTCGCCAGCTGCCCAGCTGTTCCTTTCCATTTGAGCTAATCACAGAGATTAAGGCAAAGACCCAGCCTGGAAGGTTTGCAAACAGTTCCAGCCTGTTTCTGCAAGCAGCTTTTGCAGTCACACCGGGGCACAAAAGCACATGGGCTAATAAACCCTGTGGCATCTGTGAAGGGAATTCCCAGGAAGGGCTCGGTGCTAACCCAGCCTCCAGCTTAGGGACACTGCAGACCACAGGGTGCCAAGGCACACGCCCTTCCAAGGGGAAGGAAAGGGAGACAGCAAGGCTGGGAAAAGGTGCCAGAGCTGTCAGAAAGGATTCATGTCCATAACACATCTCACCAGAAGCCTGGGCCCCAGAGTCCCGTGTGCCCCCAGGAACTCTGCCTAGCTGTCCCCTCCATCCTCCCGAGAACATTAACAGGCTCACCCCTCAGGGAGGGGGCAGCCCACCATCCTCCAGGGCACAGTGGAGCCTCCCTCACAGTCCTCCCAGCCAGATTCCCCTGTCCTTGTGCTGCCCCAAGCCTGGGGGCAGTAGGTGCTGCCTGGAGCTGTTCATTATTCGATCAACTCTGGATTTTGCAGCCCTCAAACCCTTGTGGCCCAGAGACCTCAAGCCAGCACCACAAAAAAGCCATCCTGCATCTGTCCAGCTGTGTGCTGAGGCTTCTGCAGCCTTTTCCCGAGTCCAAGCCTCTGTCCCTGTCGAAGGAAAACAGGCTGTCCTCTCTCCACTTACAAGCTTGAGGGCTCACTCTGGACCCCCAGACCCTCTGTATGTTTGCCACTCCATGAAGCAAGCAGCTTGCAGCTGGCCTCACGGTGATTGCACGGAGAAGGAAGGGAGTGCAGCCATCTGGGGTTCCTGATGGACTGCACTTCAAGATGAACAGTGGAGAAACACGACCCCTGAGTCCTGAGGGACGGACACGAGGGTGAGCTGGGCAGGAAAGAGCAGATAGATGCTTCCACCAGAGGGGCTGGTGGTTGAAATGTGATGTTTTCTCCCAGCATGGTGCAGAAGGCCCCCCAAATTGCTGCTTTTGGGGTGAGGGAGACCTTTCCTTGAGCAGCTCGCCTGTAGGAGCTTGACAATGGGATAAAGTGCCCTGCCCACATGCTTTGGGGACACAGAGTGGCTGACATGCCAACCCCAGGGCAGAAGCAGAGCTCACAACCCATTTCCTGCCAGCGCAGGGACCCGAACAAGGCTGACAAGCTCCAGGCACGTCGAATGGGGAGGTCTGTCCTTCTCTCCTTCCTCTCCCTGCCACCAGCCCCCTCAGTCTCCCCAAGGCCAGCACAACACAAGGCTGGGGGAATTTACACTTGGCCTTGATTGCAGTCATGCCAGGACCTCCCCTGCCTGCCCGTGGGTAGCTCTGAAGGCCGGCAACAGGCGGTGCTTGTGCTGTTGCCACACACGAAGCTCAGGCTAAGCACAGCCAGATTTTGGCAGGGCACAAGGTGACCAGAGATCTCGATGACCCAGATGCAAGGACCCCGAGTGCCCCATCTGCGGTGTCTCAGATACAGAAGATCCCATCCCCTGCTCAGCTTGTCCAGCTGTTCCCAGTGTGATGTCTTCCAGGCATGAGAACCCAAAGTCTTGCCGGTAACACAAACAGAACAACTTGGACTCAAAACCTGGTCAGTTCAACCAGAAACATAGCTCAGATTTAGAGGGGAGATTTTGAGACAAACAGCTAAATTAATTAAACTGAGGAACACAATCAGAGGAAGAGACATTAAAAGTACTCACAATTGGTTTTTTTCTATTTTTTTCTTTTTTTTTAAAGAAGAATGTTCCTGAAAGCCATATGGGTGAAAGTTGAAAAACATGGGTTTTCCAGTCAGGAAAGCTGCCAGAGGAGCACTGAGGACCCCAAGACGGCCAGGGGACACTGGGAACCCACAACACTGATGAATGCCCTCTCCCTGAGCCATGGCAAGATGTGTGACAGCTTCTTGCTAGTTGGGAGGACAAAATCATCCCAGAGAGTCACAGCGATATGATCAGATAGAGCAGATTTTTGGGTTACTAACTGTCCATGGATGAGGGGTGAGCAAGAATGAAAGGAGACAGAGGAGAGCACACAGACAGGACTTCCCAACTTTGTAACCTTTGGGACTCTTGGGAAGAGACAAACTGCAGAGGCCATTCTGTTTGTTCCTTTTCCCCGCTGGTTTCTCCATAGCTCCAGCCCCTGATCTCTCAGCCAAGAGGGTCACCTACAGCTTCAGAAAACTTTCTTGCATTGGTTCCTCCTGTTTCATTACTGCAGAGTGACGGTGTTGTCCTGAAGTGATGCTCAGGATGCAGTGGCACCACTGTGAGATCCCTGCATGTGCTGGCAGATTCTCTGCACGCTGTGACAGGCTTCTGGGCCAGGCCAGCTAATGCCAGGCTAAGTGCATGGGAGTGAGCAGGGCCAGGGACCATCCTCGAGGGACGGGGGAATGCGGCCACTCCATCCAGGGATGAGAGAGCTCGGCCCCAGGCTCTCCCTGCCAGCTGGCCGCAGTGCCTGGTGGCTTTGTTGTGCACATTTAATCACCTCATCCAGACACGGCAGCTCCTTCATTAATCACCGATGAACACGGGTCCCACCAGATGCTGAGACAGCCCAGACATCTTCCCTGCCCTGTGCACCCTACCATTCCCTGATTTACAGCCTCCTTCCTCCGAGGCGTAGGCGTAACCTCATGCCCTGCTCCATTCCTGATGCAGACGTCAGCATCCCATTGCTTTTTCCCCTAGAAGGCAGTTCTGGCCGCCGGCACCCGAGCAACTCAG
The DNA here is from genome assembly GCA_013397055.1 of Pachycephala philippinensis. Lineage (NCBI taxonomy): Eukaryota > Metazoa > Chordata > Aves > Passeriformes > Pachycephala > Pachycephala philippinensis. The sequence goes on from VWZT01006985.1 coordinate 75,550, forward strand.
CCCCCAGCCCTGCTCAGGACCCCCCGGCCCCACATCACTCTCAGACCCTTGTCCCACAGCCCTCTGCAAGAGGCCAAAGCATTTGCAAACTCTTTCCAAGCAGCTCCATTAATTTCCCCTCTCCCATCTCCTTTGGAGCTGGCAGAAGAGCGTGTTGGATGAGTCTGAATCCAGAAGGATGTGATAGAAATTGGCTTTATTTCTTATCCAAGCTTGTCTGGCTCCTTATGCTCTTTGGTCCTGCTTTTCTCCACCAGCTCCAAGAGCCTTGTGCTCCAAGCAGGTCCTTGCCAAGACCAATTCTCCCCCAGACTCAGACCAGGCACCAGGGACTGGTAGTAGAGCAGGCCTGAGGTAGAGCAGGCTGTCCTCCCACCAAGTATCCAGCTTTCCCCTACCCCACCTTCAGGCTCCCCCTGCGCAAGACCACTTTTAGTTGTTGATCTCCCCGGTCTCCTGCCTACACCTTCACGGGCTGACAAATCCACCTCAGGAGCTCGCAGACCAAACAAGGTCTCAGTCCAACCTTCTGTACAAAAGAAGGACAGCTGTGGGATCAGGGAATCACAGAATCACTTCGGTGGGACCAGGTTGCACAGGATGCTCATCTGCATCTTGGAATCATCTAAGGCTGGAGATCCTTCCAGCTCCTCAGGCCTCTCTTCAAGCACACGACTGTGCCCATGGGGGTAATTTTCCTATGCTACAAGCTCTCTCTCATGCCCTGCATTGTGCACCTCCATTAAAAGGTTGGCTCCATCTTCTCAATTATCCATCCACAGATGTTGGGGAGCTGCTCTTGGGTCTCCCCAAAAAACATCCCTTCTCACAGGTGAACAAGCCCAGCTCCCCAGCCTCCCCTTGCTGGGCAGGAGCTCCAGCCCAAGCCATTTTAGTGGCTTCTGCTGAACTTGCCCCAGTTTATCAATGTTTCTCCTGTACTGAGGAGCCTGAAACATCACCCAGATGTGGTGTAATGAGAGACCAGCAAAAGAGAGCAATCACTTCCAGAGATCAGCAGGAAAGAGCTGAGCCCTTCTGCCTTTTAGCAGCTCAGTGGTGTTGCCAAAACAATTCCTCTGGCAGCCTCGCAATGATGATCAGCTTTTGTGACTTCAAAGAACCTGTGAGTGATGGCCAGAACAGCAGCAGCCCCACATTTCTGTGTTGCCAAAAACCTCACAGGGCAAAGCAGCGGAGGAGGTCTTTTGCAGACAACAGATCCAGAAAAGGACCGGGTTTCCTGCCTCTTTGAATGTCTGCGGGAATGAAGAAGCTGCAGGATGCATTCTCCTCAGTCTCAAAAAGCCTACGGCCCGAGGGAGCCATCAAATGAGCTTCTCACAGCCCCAGCTCTCGCTGGTGGCTGGGTAGATGCCCAGTCCTTGCAATGTTTTAGCTCCTTGCCTGTCTCCTTTTGCCTGCAGATTTCATCTCCAATCGTTTAATGTTCATTTCCTATCATGCTGAACGTCATCAGGTCCAGAACTGGTCCTGGAGGAATACCCTGGCAGGTGTCACTTCCTCGCAGATGGCTCTTGGTTCCTACTGCCCCAAGCCACCTCCTGCTTCTCCCCAGCTCAGGGCAACCTGACATCTCCAAACTCTCACAGGGAGTCCCACCTCCACTGCATTTCTAGTGTACCTGGAATACCTTTCAGAGCACAGGAAATGACCAGAAATGGCTGTAAAAAGCTGTGGAATGGGCAAAGTAAGTCGGAAGTTATTCTGGAGACCTGTTTTGTGTGGCAGGTTGGCAAGAAGCAGCAAGTAAGCACTGTTAAGATGTTTTCTTTGTGGGGGACAATTCTGCAGACTCGTGATCAAACCTCCAAAGGGCTACAGAAAAGAGAAGCCCCATTAAAATCCATGCACACCAAAAAGAGGTGCCATCTCCCAGCAGCAAGACACAGGGTGTCTGTCCCCATGTCGAGGGAAAAGTGATCTCCCCCACAAGCTTCTCATCACAAGGATGGAGGAGGCAGAAGTGGAGAGCTAGACAAAGGGGGCCCCTTCCCATGGGATGTGTTCCCATTACCCTTTAAAACCTCACGTGGGAATTGCATCAGCTCTGCTTTACTCTGCTCGTGCTTTTCCCAGAAAGAGCAAGCAGCCAGTTTTCTTTCAAGATGCTTGTAGTAAGAGCATTGTCATCTCTGTGGGCCTGACTCACATGAAGGATGTTCTGTGCTTCGGGGAACGTGGATGCCTGAGCAGAGAGATACCCCGCAGAGGTCTGTCAGCCCCAGCACCTCCTGGGAGCACCAGGGAAATTCCAGTTGTAAGAGAAATAAAGACTATTGCAGCTAAGATTCCCTCAGCCCATTTTTACAGGGCTCTTGGGTATAATTTATGCGGGCAGCTACTTTTGAAATATTTGCCCTTAGTGTATGTCCTCTAGCATCCCCTATAGTGCCTGATAAACTGGAAAATATTTCACAGTCTTCCTTACTTCTTCCCAAACACTGAATGCAGACTTTGCTTTCCTTTCTGCATCTTGCATAACAGCATTTTCTTTCTTTTGGGAAATAGATTTAAAATATGAAGATGTGCTTTTGCAGTACCTCCTCATCATCACCATTGCTGTGGTCAGCCATGCATATTTCCCAGAAGCATTCACAGTTTCATACTTCTCAACTTCCCATTTGCATCTGCTCATGCCAACCAGCTCCTTTTGGGCAGCTGCTCCCCCATTTTTCGCTGAGCACACCGAGGAACGCGTTCAGCAGCACAGGCATGACCCACAGCCACAGTTCCAGTCCATCCAGCCCAGTGCCACCTGCTCTGCCCAGGGTCAAGGGGCTTTGCAGCCATGCAGAGATCCCAGAGAGCAGGCAGGATCCTAGCTCTGCAGGGGCTGCTCTCCCTGGGTGTTTCTCAGGCTCTCAGGGGAGTGAGGCTCAGCTGCGCTCCACAGGAGTGGCCAGGCTGGGGGAAGGAGCAGGACGAGCTGTGGGGCAGCAGGGGCAGAGGTGCCTGATGGTCAGGCTGAGGCAGCAGCCCCACTGCAGCCGGAGGAAGCACAGCCACGACAGCCACGGGCACTGGGTGGGCAAGGGATGCAGCGCAGGGCATGAGTCAGCCTGGCAGGGATGCTGATGTGTGACCTGCTCTGGCTTAGCCAGGCACTTTGGACACAGGGGCCAGTCACCACCTGCAGGAATTTGGCCAGCAGCCAGTGCAACCCCTACATGAACCACTGGACTGCTCCAGAAAGGTTCGCAGCTTCATCTCCAACCATTTTCCTGCCGTGTGCTTGCTGCTTGTCTCCTGGCTCAGCTCCAGATTTGAGGGGACAACAGGCACAGCAGCACGAGGCTGGCTCCTGTCCTCAACTCTGCACGAGCACGGTGTGGTGGGGTGTGTCTGATGGTCATGTTCCTTGGGCAGGCTCAAAGGTGGTCCTGCTGCAGGATCTGCTGCCTTGCAGAAGGCGTTGGGGGGGGGCTGGGAGGACCTGAGACAAACCAGGAGACCCTAAGCAACTTCTCTTCCATCCAGGAGAAGTATCTCACACACGATGTTCCCCAGTGATAGTCGCAGGTCTTCAAGCTCTGCTGCCTGGCTTACAGCCTCAGATTTCTTGGTCCTGAAGGGCTTGGGGGCAGTCAGGACCTGCAGGGAACTGGCTGTGCCTGGAGAGCCCAGCCAGCATCCTTGTGTCACTGCCAGCAGGTTGGGAGGGAAAAGTGCAGGTAGTGGGCACTCACAGAGAGGCATCAGCCTTCCTTGGCAGGATCAAAGCCCATCCTCCTGCCAGTTCGGCTACCAGTCCTGCTGCCTTATTGGCCAGGAAAGGGCTGGGGGGACCCGTGGACAAAATGAGAGTGCACAGGGACTCTTCCTAGTGCCAAGGCAGACCCCATCTGGGCAAAGGAAGCTCTCACACACAATACTTCCCAGCACTGGCTCCTGGCTGTCACACAGAAAGCAGCACGGACCCTCCCAGGCAGGGGTCTTGCCTCCCCACACCCCCACAGAAGCAGTACCCCCCCTCCACAAACTGTGGCAGGGAACCTGCCAGCCATAGCAGATGGCACCCCTTCCCTTGCTAATGAGGCGGCAGGATTTAATTCCTACCTCCCATCAGCACTCATTAGAGTGTCACTTGGCCATTCTCCTGTGTCTGTCACATCTCTGCGGCTTCGGCTTCGAGATGTTAATTTGGGGCCACCTCCGGGGTGGCCACCATCCTCCCAGCCACCCTCAGAAGGCTGCTGCCTCACTGTCCCCCAAACTCTGCCTTCAGTGGGTCTGAAGAAGAGGCAGGAACAGATCATCACGCTGGCACCCGTGGAAGAGATGGAGAGATACGGTCGTAACCTGCAGACCAGGATTGGACTCAGGGCTTTCCCGTGGTGTCCCCACCCTCCTGGAAATCCCACAGCCACACTGAGGGCACAGAGTCTCAGGAATATGCAGCCAGACCTACCACAGCTTGTTAGGGGACAGAAGTAGGTTACTTTCTGCCACGCATAGAAATGATGTGATGCATATTCATCAGTTACGGTTGTGCGGCGATTACAACAGGCGCATAAATTGCAGGTTTAGGGATCATCAGCTGCACTCCATGACTTTTTCAGGGCTTCCTCCCTTGAAAAAGATATGGAAATTGGAGTCATCTCATGAAAAATAAAGGTCAGCATTTTAAGAGACGTTTTAGAAAAATGCTGTTTACTGTACATTTTTTGCATCCCTCAGGTGAACAGTTCAATGATCGTAAGCCTCATCTTATTATTTAAAATTATATTTATCAGCTATAATCACTGTCAATACATTTTTATTCTCAGAAATCAATTTACCAAACTATTCACAGATACGATGGAAACAAATCGAATTTGAAGCCCTGCCTCACAGGATCGATGCTAAGCAGGTCGCTGCATCTGTTTACAAAGGGAAAATATTCTTTCATGCAGCTGCCTTTGAGCATAGTAAAGCCCAGGGAGCTTAAAAGCTTTGAGAAGTGGAGCGGATTTGGGGATTGATGCTCTGCAATCACCCATGAAGGCAGGGGTTGGGGGCAAAGCTGTCCCAGGGCATGCAGCCCTGCCCTCGATTCCCTGTTGAATGAGGCTTGTCACCTCCAGAGCCACTTGTCACCAGCCCACCCATGCCACTGGCTCGAAAGCCTGCCCCAGCCACTTGTCACCAGCCCACCCTTGTCACCGTGTCCCCGGTGTGTGCCTCCTTGCCAGCCTCGCCATGTGATGCTGGATCCCTCTGAAGTGTTGACAGGGTGGTAATGGCTTCACCCAGCAGTGAGACCCCGCCCAGGTGTCACCTGCCTCAGGGACACCACAAAAAACAACACCCAGTGCAGACACACCTGTGATAATCCCCAAAATTATTTGGGTTCCTTTCCACCACAGGGTATGTAGTTAACCCTGCGGGGTAAATGTGCCTGTCCATGAGAGATGGGTCTCCTCTGAAACACCGAATTTTGGACACAGTTAGAAAGAAAAAAGAACTGAGAAAACACTGATATGAGCACTCTCCGTGCAATACAGATTCTGGGCAGTCAGCCCCCAGCAAATACTGATTTCTGCTGCCTGCTTCCTCAAAGAGCTGCAGCACGTCAGCTGCACATAGCAATGGTCGGCCAAGCTGCTGACCACTCGCTTTTTCACACTTTCACTGCTGAGGCAGTTTTCTTTCCTGAAGCAGTACAGCAGATGAAGTATTGCTGCCTTTCTGTTGCAGAGTGACTGAACAGCAGCTCAGAGCAACTGGAAGCATTTCAGTACTCCTATGTTTTGGGGTATCTGTTATCACAGAAAAAAACCCCAGGCTCTTCACAGACAAGTTTTTCATTAATTTTTCATCCAACAGACAAGTTAATATCCTAGCATAAAGATCCTTGTTTCCCCAGATGTGTCATTAGAACTATACGGGACTTAGGAAAGACTATGTGTTTCCCAAGCAGGTGCTCCAAGTGCCTTGGGATAACACAGCAGTTCCTTTATTGCTCCTGCAGTAACCCCTGTATCATCATCTGTATTTTCGCATCCCACTATCAACAGAGGAAGCTGGTGGAGAGCTGCTGTTAGGAGCAATTCAAGAATAGCTTCCGTGATCTGTGCATCCCCCCCAGTGCCAAGGAGCAGGGATAATAACTTCCCTCAATCTGCTGGACACTCTCCTCCTAATGTAGTCCAGGATGTGGTTTCCCTTTTCCACGACAAGAGTGCTCTCTTGGCTCACGTTCAGCCCAGTGTCCACGATAACACACAGGTCCTTCCCACCACCGCTCTGCTCCCTGCCTGGGCTCCTTGCACCTCAGGGCTGCACTTTTCATCCCTCTTGATGAATTCCAGAGTCTTGGTGTTCACATTTATCTAATCCCTTTGCACTGAGGCCATGTCAGGTGTCAGCCACCCTCGTCTAGTGGCACCTGAGGCTTGGCTGAAGGTGCATCCCCTGTGGGTATCCCCGTTGCTGATGGAAAGCCCTGTATCAGCCTCCAGGTGCTTCAGTCATTACTGGCCACCCACCAGCTGTCGAGCTGTTGGTGGTGACCCTTGGAGTCCAGCACAGCTTTCCCTTGTGGGAAATCCTTGCTTGCCCTTTGCATGCTGAGAAATGAGATGCTGCCCCATAATGGGTCTTACAGCAATTTCCACTTCCTGATCCTTACCAAGTCACATCTCTCCTTCCCCCAGGGAGCACAGAGCCCTTGGATTCCTGCACGGATAATCCCCACCACCCCGCCCTCCTCCTGCACCCACATTGCAACAGGAATCACAGAAATCCTGGGGTCAGAGACCGCAGGACATCTCTGTGCACCCTCTGCTCTGGCTGAGCCCAGGCAGTACACCCAGGCAGACAGCAACGCCCTAAAATCTCCTTCAGGATGATCCATCTCCAGAATAAAGATTTGGGTGATCCAGCTGCGACATTTCCGCACAGGCTGGAGCTTTGCATCCCAAAAGCAGCCTCAGCTAGTTTTATACAAAGACGTTAACGAAATTCAGGATATCTTGGTTTTGAAAGCACTGCATAATTGCAAGCTGTTATTGTCTGAAACCGCATTTGCAAGATGCAGTCTCAACAGCCAGGCAGCTTGGGGAAAAGAAGCACTTGTTCAGTGTGGGAGAAGCTCCTGCAGAGGATACAATACCCTTGCCAAGCATTCACAGGCCTTCAGCTGCCCAAGCACCGCGGTTTTCAAGCAGAAACTTGTGCGCAATGTCCTGCTCAAATTGCCCCCAGCTCTTGCCCTAAGCTCAGGGGTTTTTCTGTTCCATTCCTCTGTACATCATGCAGAAGCCTTCATCACACCCTCAGCACCAGACAGCAAAGGCAATGGTTTCTTGCAAGGGGGCAGGTCCACAAGCCCCCACCCTGAACTGCAACACCCTGAAAGCTCTGGCAAAGCCTCTGTATACACATTTCAACCCCACTCACAGCACTGCTGCAGACTGAGCCCTTCCATGCAAGCACTTGTGCCTCCTTCTTGGCTCCTTTTCCTCATCTGCCTTGAAAAGCAGAGATGAGACTGGGAAATGCTGGGGTTGGTCAGGTTTTGGCAAAGCCACAGGGGTGAGCATTGTTTCAGGTATGAGATTCAGTGAAGGAGTAGAGCATCCCATTAAGAGTATGGCTGGATTTTGTCTTTAGCGTTGCTGTTACATTTCATCCAAAAAGCTCAGCTACTTTGGGCAGGATCCTGCATCTGCTCAAGCTCTGATAAATGGCTCAGCAAGGGTTCAAGTGACAAGTTCAGTCCTTCCCTGTAGGACATCCCTCAGTCAGGAGTGGTGGCCACATGCACTCCCCATCACTGTCCTGTCACAAATAGAAAATCCATGCACATCCCTTCCCTCGGTCTCATCTTCACTCATCCCAACTTCGGAGGACTGTGCCTTCTTGATACCACTTGGCCTTGGGAGCCGTGCAGTGCATCCATTTTTGTGATGCATGGGACAGTCCTGTTTGAAACCTGGCCACAGACAAATGATCCGGGATGTGGGGACAAAGAGCTGAGAGCATCCACGGACTGACTGCAGTTTGGGACGTTCCTCCTATGGTCTGTGCCTGAGAGCAGGCAGGACTTTATGGAGGTCCTCCAGGATGCCTGAGGGATGAGGATGGCTCAGAGTCAGACAACATCCCTGCCAAATGATGCAGTGGATGCTGCAAACCTGCCTCTGTTCAACGGGAGATCACGTCACGGGAGAGAGACCCCCTGCTAAATACAGACAGCTGGAAACTCACACAGTGGCCAGCACCCCCTGCCCCTGGCCACCACTAACCCCAGGGGAGGTGGCAGGGCTGGTGGCCAGGCACAGCTCTGCATGGCCCGGCAGCACCAGTGTTAACTGGGCTCTGCCCTGGCCTGCTGGGAGTGCACATTTGCCTGCAGAGCTGTGTTTCCAGAACACTCCTTGCAATTACATGCCCTGCCACAGCTATTAATATTTATTAGGCTCAATTATTCATGGCCTCTTTAGGATCCTGTTGTTTAAGTCCAGCTTGAGATCTCCAGGCTAGCAATCACAAAAGTTGCTTTCCAGAGGAACTACAGTAAATCAAGCCGTTGGAAGTGTTGCAAGCAGATGTAAAACTCACAGGCAGAGCTGCCCAGGAAAGAGCCTCGTGTCCAGCACTCAGAGGCCCATATGTGCTACACATGAGCTCAAGTCTTCCCGGGGTGGGATGCAGGGTCGTGGGACACCACACTCCTTCTCCCTGCCACCTGCACGGCGGTCACACTGACCACCTCCCTCTGAATCTGCAGGGGAGAACAGCCCAAGAATAATGGCTTGGAGGCTTTTCCCTGTCAAAAGGACAGGTGGTGAGGATGGAGAACAAAGCAGGCAGCAGCTAGGAGGCTGCAGTCTGTCCTGGTGGCTGTGGCACAGCTGTGACTGGGGAAGTCCTTGTCCCAGCTCCTGGCTGGTGTTTGGCCCATAGTGGGGAAGCCATGGGCAGGGTGCAGGATCCAGAAGGGATACACCAGGCTATGCTGGCCAGCAAGCACAACCCATGGCACAGGGCATCCCAGATTGCTCCATCCGTGGAGCTAGCAGCACATACACAGCCCAGAGAGGGAGGATTTGCCTTCCTGCCCTGTTGATGCCCAGATTTGCACTGTGGCAAGGTCTGGGTGGGTCCCAGTACCCGGCACTGAGCACAGCAGCCCCTGAGAGTGTACAGGAGGAGGCAGGGGTTCTGCCCACACACCATCTCCAGCAGATGAGGGCTGCCAGGGCTGCACTCTGTCAGCAGAGAGCCATCTGGGCCACTCAGAGGTGCTCAGCAAGGCTGATAAGCTAACTGTGCTGGCCGAGCTGTTTCAGGCTGCCTGCAAAGCCCCAGGCAGCGCGGGCAATCCCAGAGCTTCCCTGCAAAGCGTGGGCTGCACTCCTGCTGCTGACCTCTGCACCTGCTCCCAGCCTGAGACTCACAGCAGCCATCCCACAGACCGTGGCCACTTCAGCAGCTCTTGTCACCATAGAAATATCAGGTGGGACGGAGGACTCCCAGGGGATCCACAGGCTGCTGGAAGGAGCTGTGGTGTGGGCAGGGTCCCCCAGGCCATTCGGCATGACACAGGTCCCTGGAGCCCTTGTGACACGGATGAGGAGATGGTCTCTGGTGGTGCTGGCTGTCGGGGCACGTGAAGATTGCATAGATGCCTGGGAGAGGAAGGAGAGAGCTCATTCCAGAGAAACAGACTTCCTCCAACCCCTTCCCTCCTCAAGCGCTGGTCTCTGGAGAGCTGGGGCCTCTGAGGAGCAGAGCATGGCAGGGAGGAGGTGCATGGCCAGGAGGGAACGTGGCACCTGGGGTGTGTTCCAGAGAGCAAGAAACTCCTGAGGAGCAGCCTTGCCTGCAGTGATTCACATTGCCAGTGTGAAGGGATGGAGTGATTCGCTCAGCACAGAGGAGGAGGAGCAGGGGGGCTTCAAGGGAAGCAGCCCTACGTGTTGAAGCCTTGGCAATGAACAGCAAAAGGGGACTTGCTGCCTCTCCACCACAGCCAGGGCCATGGCCCTGTGTCACCAGGCTCACATGACACTCAGGTGGGTGTCAGAGCCCAGCCAGGGGATGCTGGGGGCAGGAAGGAACTGGGCAGAGGCCAGAGCAAGGGCCATCCCAAGAGACAGGATGCCAAAAAGGCCACGTTACCCTCAGAAACTTGGTGTGTTATCCTTTCTCTGACCTGCCCTGCCTGCTCACCATCTCCCCTGTGTACCTGCAGCAGCTGATGTCTCCTGTCCGTGCCATGGCCCTCCTTTGCCCCAAATCTGCAAGTAACTGAAATCTGCTCTGCTCTGGGCTCCAGCACGGCTCAGAGTATAAAATTTTGATCTGTTAAATAGGTTTTCAGAGGAGGCTGGATGAACTGGAGAAGGAACACACGTCCGCCTCCATTCCTCCTCCTGGGGCAGTTCCCTTGCCTGCATCACACAGGCCATTGCTGAGAGGCTGCAGCAGGGCTGGCAGGCAAAAAAGGGCTCATGCCATGACAGTGCTGGCACGAGAAAGCAGCGCAGAGCCTGCTTGGCAGGCCTGGAGGAGCTGGAAGGGCTGATGCAGGTCGCAGAAACGTCACATGGGGAAAAGAGGTTGGTTGGGAAGAGAGGAGGGACATGGTGACAGCCAGGGAGCAGGGTAGACAGTCAACCCAGGTCCAGAAAGCAGGGCAGGCACATGCCAGCGGGGGCCCGTGCTCCTGGGGTCGAGGGTCCTGCTCTGTACCCTGGGATGACAGCGGGTTGGGGACAAAGAGGGGACAGACCCTCTGAGCAGTAAGATCTGCCCCACATCACACCCCAAGCCACCCTTTTTAACCTCCTCCATGGAGCCATCACACCAGCTGCCTGCACCACCAGCCCANAGCTGGAAGGGCTGATGCAGGTCGCAGAAACGTCACATGGGGCAAAGAGGTTGGTTTGGAAGAGAGGAGGGACATGGTGACAGCCAGGGAGCAGGGTAGACAGTCAACCCAGGTCCAGAAAGCAGGGCAGGCACATGCCAGCGGGGGCCCGTGCTCCTGGGGTCGAGGGTCCTGCTCTGTACCCTGGGATGACAGCGGGTTGGGGACAAAGAGGGGACAGACCCTCTGAGCAGTAAGATCTGCCCCACATCACACCCCAAGCCACCCTTTTTAACCTCCTCCATGGAGCCATCACACCAGCTGCCTGCACCACCAGCCCAGCCAAATTTGGGGGTGAGAGATCCCCAGGGCCAGCACCCAACACCCAGCCCCACACCTCCTGCTCGGGGTCCTGGGCACCCTCAGCTCACAGCCCTCCCCTCACCTTGCTGAAGGAACCAATATGATCCCATCCCCAGCAGTGCCCCAGACAGTCTCCAGCAGGCAGGGGCATTTTTTTGTTCCCCAAAAAGCCTCTGAGTCCCAGCAAGAGCTGTTTTAATCAGAGCTTTCTGCCCTGCAGGACTCAGCGTGGGGTTGTGAAAGAGGCACAGGCAGCCCTTTTACTCTCTCCCCTCCCATCAACCCACTGTTTGGCTTCCTCTTCTTTTTTAATTCACCCCCCCTCCGCATTTCAAGCCTGCTTGGTAAATGTTTGAAAGTGAAGCTGATGTGGTTGGTATGGCAACACCAGGCTGGGGCCCTTGCCTGAAACCCCAAACACACAATTAGCTGATTAAGAGGAGAGGCAGTGGCGTGCTGGGGCTCTGATGCTCCGCGGGGCTGTTCCAAATCACCCCATCAGGGGTGCTTGGAGGTTCCCAAGAGGGAAGACAGGGAGCGTGCAGAGCCCCTCACATGGGTAAAGGCTTCCCAGGCTTGGAGAGGCTGGGGCCTTTCAGGAAGCCAGTCTGTAGGATGCCGCAGTTTGGGAACGGGGATGATGGAGACACCAAAAGCAATGTGGAGCCTGCTGGGCCACTTGCAAGCACCGTGTCCCTGTCCAGATTGCAGCATCCAGCAGTCCGGGATCACTGCAGGTCACACCAGGTCCCATCTGCACGTTAGAACAGGATCCAGCTGTGCCCCAGGGGGATGCAACGGCCAGATCCAGCACTCACAGCTCTCAGCTGACAGGAGAAGATAGGAAATGAGCTGGGTCAGAGGAGAGGGAAAAGAGAGGAAGAGCAACTCTCCTCTGGAGCCAGATGGGCTCTGCCTCCAGCCCTGAGGGCTGCCTGCTTGTCCCCAGCTCCCTGAAGAGACCATGGCAGTGCCCTTGCCAGCAGGGCAGAGGTGTTTGGATTGATTCTCCTCTCCTCTCCTCTCCTCTCCTCTCCTCTCCTCTCCTCTCCTCTCCNGAGCCTGCTGGGCCACTTGCAAGCACCGTGTCCCTGTCCAGATTGCAGCATCCAGCAGTCCGGGATCACTGCAGGTCACACCAGGTCCCATCTGCACGTTAGAACAGGATCCAGCTGTGCCCCAGGGGGATGCAACGGCCAGATCCAGCACTCACAGCTCTCAGCTGACAGGAGAAGATAGGAAATGAGCTGGGTCAGAGGAGAGGGAAAAGAGAGGAAGAGCAACTCTCCTCTGGAGCCAGATGGGCTCTGCCTCCAGCCCTGAGGGCTGCCTGCTTGTCCCCAGCTCCCTGAAGAGACCATGGCAGTGCCCTTGCCAGCAGGGCAGAGGTGTTTGGATTGATTCTCCTCTCCTCTCCTCTCCTCTCCTCTCCGGCAGTGTAAACAGGGCATCAGTGATGATGTCCAGCAAGAGCTCTGCACTCTGGGATGGGAGGGGAAAACTCAGAGCACAAAAGCTCGGTGC
>VWZT01006985.1:102503-119952 GCA_013397055.1 Pachycephala philippinensis
CTCTCCCCCTCCACGCCCTGCAGGGACCACAGTGGGGAAGGGTCCCGTGCCCGGGGTCACCGTGGGGCACAAGGGGCAGGGAACATGCTGCCCCCATGATCCCTGTCCCCACAGCACCCAGGGACCCGTGACAGAGCAGGGTCTGCCCTGGGGCGTTGTGGGGTGACAGCGGAGCCCAGAGCACCCGCGTGCCCCCAGCCTCCCCCAGTGCACGGGGCAGCACGGCTGAGCCTCTGCGTGCCACGGGCAGCACCCACGGGTCTGCGGCAAGCAGCGTCTCAGCTCATCAGCATGGTGGATCCTCAGCGGGTGTGGCTGACCCCCCTTGGGGTCTTTCACATCCCTGCCCTACCCCAAGAGGGGCTGGAGCCCAGAAGGTCCATCCTTGCATGCACGGCCCGTGGCTGTGTCTGGGAGACTGTTCCCTGGCACAGCTCAGCCCTTCCCTGCTGGCCACCAACTATTTAATGCCATGTAGGTGTAGGAAGGAGCACTGGGAACAGAAAGCATCAGAGGGACGGGAAGGCAAGGTCAGATGTAGGGGAACCCTCCTATGCATCTGATCTTGCCAGCAGCACTCCCCTGCATCCTTCATCCCCTCCTGTACCCCTGGTTCCAGGGGAGGCTCTTCATCCGCTTGCCATTCCAGTCCCACACCAATCCTGTTCAGTCTTGCTCTCTACCCACCACATCAAGTGGGCAACCTCGCCTCACTGGGAGCATTAGTGCTTGCAGTGAGGAGGAGGAGGCGGAGCCCAGAGCCCCCCCCCAGTCATCAGCTGCAGGGATGAGGCATTCACTGGCCTCGTTGGCAGCCCTAAGGTAGATAGATGCACCCAGCCCACAGATGAAGAAGCAGGGAGCCCGGAAACCTTGTCCCAAACACACCAGGGGTTGGGATGCCCAGGTCCCATGGCAGCCCCAGCAGCTGCTCCTGCCCCTCTAATCCCTTCCCCACAGCGCCCTCAGCCTCTCCCTGCCTGGTGTACCCTGGCTCAGCCAGGGGGCCCCGGGGGGTACACAGGCCAGGGGTGCACCTGCAGCAACCTGGTCACTCCCTCACCTCCATCCCGGATGCCCTGTGGGCATCATCCCAGTCAGCCCCTTTCCCCCAGCCAGGGCACAGTTCCCCTCTCCAGGGTCTCTCCCACTGCAAGACCAGGAGGCGCACCAGTGCCACGACATCTTCCTCTACCACCCTGGCATGCCAGGCCAATGGGGATATTTTGGATGCCAGGTCCGAGATGTGGCCAGAGCCATGGCGAGGAGGCGGCCGTGGGTGCGTGGGTTGCAACTCCCTATCTGTACTGAGATACATTCATTAAACAGCTGTGTCCAGCTAGCCTCCATCTCGTGTGCTTACAGGGCTTCTGGCTTCTCCGCGGGCATTTCTGGGGACCCACAGCTGCCTATTGTTTAAAATCTCTCCCCAGACTCAGGTCACTGTCCCATCAGGCCAGCTTGGCCTCTTGTCCCCAGAGTGTCCCACAGCAGTGACAGGGGGCACCCAGCAGATGCACCCAGGACCCGGCAAACTCGGGGTGCTGTATATCTTCCCAGGAAAGCAGATAGTAAGGAGAGTGGATCATGGAACCACCCCAAACGCTGCAGTGGAAGGGACACCCCTCCATTAGGATGAGTGCGCTCTCTGCCTTCAAAGGCACTGGATGCTGAGAACAGCACCGAGCGCTGGAGACAGCTGGATGCTGGGAACAGGCTGTCTGCAGCAAAATAACCCCACAGAGACACCAAAGTTCCCCAGGAGAGCGGTCCCCACGGCTGGAATGCTCCAGCTAATCACATCCACAGAGCTCCCAGGGAAAGCTGCAGCTATTGCTGGCAGCACATGGCCTATGGGAACCAGGCTGCCAGCAAAGGGGGCTCACCAGCCTCGGGGGTGTCCGTGCTGCAGCTGGGAGGGGAATGGGATTTGAGAAGAGGACCTGGGAGGGAGTTAGGAGGGGGGATGCTGTCCTGGCAGCATCTGTTCAGTCTGTGGGGACACAGAGCTTGCTGCTGAAAGCTTGACTTGGACATTTGAGCACGCTCCCACGGTCACAGTGGGATACCATTGCGTACAAACCACAGCAGCGGTGTCCAGCTCACCCACGGAGAAAATCCGGCAAGCATTTCAGGCTCTGAGAGCCAGATAAGCCGTAAAATTAGCTGTGTCACCTGGGAGAGGCACTCGTCACCTTGGGAAGAGGATGGGCATCTGCAGGAAGGGGGAGCTGACGGTGGTTTTGTGCCTGATGATGGGATGTCATGGATTGGTGATGATGCGGGCTCTGTCAGCGGAGGGAAGCCCAGGGAAGCCCTCGCCTGGCGAGATGGTGTTAAATCACTGTGTTATTGCTCCGTCTGCTGGAGATGAAGAGCAAGCTGGTGCACAGCACGGGCTTGAGAACCCTGGGAGTGGGGCGCCCACTGCCGGCACCCCAAAGCCACACCCCCAAACCCTACGGGATTCAGACTGAGGGGGCAGAACCTGATGGGTTCTAATCCAACCCCGCTTTGCACCCAGCTCTTCACCTGGGGAACAAGGTACAAGCAGCTCTCCCACCCCAATCCCAGCCTATCCTGTCACTCCCTGCAGCAGCCTGGCACCCCTGCCAGGGCACACAGCTGGCTGGTGTCCCCGGGGAGCTGGGTAACAAGGGCCGCAGGTGGCCGTGATGGCCTGTGTCCTGCAGGGCTGTGCTGTCACCACTGCAGCACCAGCTTCCCATCTCTGTCACAGCTACAGATCCCCAGTGAGTGACAGCCACGAAGCAGAGAGTGCCCCAGCTGTGTCTCCACATAGGCAGCATCGAGGTCTGGGCAGAAGTGGCAGGATGTGGTGGGGGAATGGGCAAGGTATTGCTGTGGCTCCTCTTCGATGTCACTTAGTCCTTCAAGACTGCTGGCCCCAGAGACACTGTCCCAAGAAAGCCTCTGTTGCTTACAGACCACCCTCCTTAATGCTGGGGCAGGCCTGTCTCCAAACGCTGGGGGATACCTTCCCCTGCATATGGTACAAAACCTCCCAAACACCCAAAATCTGGCACAAATCTCTCTCCTTGTGCAATCTGCTCACTGCACGCTGGTGCAAACTTCTCACCAGATCTCTCAGAATGCTGGTGCAAACTGAGTGCTGTTGCAAACCTTTCCCTTAACAGCAGTGCAAACGTTCCCAGAGGCACCATACCAAAGGATCAGGATGCTCATGGTGTGGGATTTAAGGCTGGGGCAAAAACCAGCTGCCCAGCCCAACCCTCCCAAGCCGTGCTGAAGTGACAGTGCCTGTGCAGCTCGTATGTGTGTTGTCCCACATCTGTCACCCACCACCAAGTGCCACGCAGTGGACACTCGGGGCTCGCAGCCGCAGGGCTCCAGTCCAGCATCACCCTGCCTGGGGCCAGGGGCGGAGTCCCAGAGTCCTGGGGGGCAGCTCTGGCTCAGCAGGCAGTGGTCAAAGTATTGCCCACCCTTTACCCACGTGGTTCTCCTGTCTGGGAGAGGACTGACAGATCATGCCTGGCTCAGGAGCAGCCCACAGGTGATGGGGTGCTGCCCTATGGGAGCCTCAGGAGACAGGGGGAGTAGTGCCTCACTTTGTATTGAGGTTGCCACCTCTGCCAGGCTGCAGGGCCATTGCACAGGGCTGCCACCACCTCAAAAAAACTTTGTTAGTGGGGAAGATGAGTACTTGGTTTTGTACCCCACGGTGCAGGATAGCACCCTCCTCTGGGCCTGGATACCTCTGCGCGCCCCCGGGGCTCCCCTGGATTTGGCCAGGTGCCCTCAGGTCTAGTGTGTCCCAGAGGGGAAGTGACCATGATGAGCCCCACACCAGAGCCAGACAATCTTCAGGAGAGCTATGCTGACACAGAGGGGAGAGAGGTGACCAGAGGGATGCACTGGACAGTGTCACTATGAACCCTGGCACTGGCTGTCACCTGGGGCAAGATTTCAGAGCCCCATCCCATCATTGCCACAGGACCAGTCAGAGACCACTGGCAAGAAAAGGGGGTGCCCTGCACAGGATGTGACAGTGACAGTGATTGCAGCAGCCACAGTCCTTAGAGGCAGTGACACCCTGGTGGCCCCAATCATCCTTCCCCTTCCAGGCCAGAGCAGGAGTAAATGCAGAGCAGGGATAAAAGATGTCCTCATTTAGCAACATCACCCCAGACGCAAGCAGGGAAAGGAGGTGGGAAAGCTGAGAGGATTTGGGAGCGCAGAATTGGGATGAGATTGGATTACCCAGAAGTGATCCTCCCACCCCGAATCAGGGTTCGTAGGGACACCAGGGCGCTCTGGGGACACTTGAGGGAGGACTGGGGTTGAGTGGGCTGGGGAGGGGTGCAAGGGGCCGTAAGAAATGTGCGTGTCCCCCGCAACAGAGTGGTGACCACAGGGTGTCGCCCCTGCTCCACGCCTGGAGCCGGAGGTGCCGCTTGGGAATCCGCAGAGAGCATGCAGGGAGCAGGGATACAGGGATGGAGGGACGGGGGGCGCAGGGACTCATTTCAATACCCCGAAATCATTTCGTAGGCTGTTTTGTGATCCCGTCCCCCTCCTGCCTCAAACCCAGCTCTGACTCCTTCCTCTGCCTCATAGCACCCTCCTCCTCCCTGGTTATGTGCCCGTGGCTGGTGAATGGAGGACCACACCCGCTGCCTGGGGAGCTGGGACCGAGCCCGGGCAGCCCCAGGCTCCTGCAGGGATGGGCTCCATTCTCCGCAGCCCCCCGGAGGTGGGAGACCCTGGGCCTTGGAGAAGAGGGATTGACTCTGGGCTCCCTCGGGTCTAACATCCCCTCCCCATGAGTTGCACGGGCAGTCGGAGCCCCCTCCTCTCTTTGTTCCCTGGCAGGAGCCCTGGGCACCACCTCCTCTGTACAGAGCCACTGCATCCTCAATTAGCCGCAGGGTCTGACCACACCCAGCACTGCAACCCGGCTGGGAAGATTGTTCAAGCGATGGAATGAAGCCTGGCACTAGGTGTGGTGGCAGGGGTAAGCACAGCGATGCCACCGAGCACCTGCTGGGACCAGCCTCATGCTGCTCATGTCCCAGGGCAGTCTAAGGGAGCTGTATGGGACCCGAGTGGGGAAATGACATCCCCTCCCCAGCACATATCCACCCCACTGCCAGCTGTTGGATGAGCTGCCCCGACAGGGCACAACCCCACAGGCACTCCAGCATGGAGAGGGTGTGCTCCTCTCCCGGGAAATACACACGGCCTAGGCCACCCACAGGAGCCCACACAGGGCCTGTGCATGGTTTCCAAGCCGCACACTGTGCCACCAGCTCCCGCCACCCCCACACTGCTGGCTCGGTGGCCCTGACACAGTGCAGGGCTGCCAGACACTCCCTGCTGTTCCCAGCACACTCTCTCCCACTTTCCTCTGCACAGCACGGCTGCGCGGGGGGACACGGGGTGTCTGCGTGGTGCAAAGGATGCAGAGGAGGCCCTGGGATGGGGGGGGGCACAGCACAGTGCCAGGCATGGCAAGCATCTTGTTCCCACAGCAGCTTTGCTGTGACTCATCCTGGCAACCCACACAGCACTCAGGCAGGGTGTCCAGGTCCTCTCCTGCCTGGGAGCAAGGCCATGCAGGAGCAACACACTAACAGCACAGGTTGCCTGCCTGCTCATCTTCCTGATCCTACTGCCCTGGCATTACAGTGGGACTGGGAGCTGGCTCCCCAGTCTGGGCTTCCATGTTCCTCTCTGCACCCCACTGTCCCCTGAGCAGCTGCTACCAAGCACCAGGTTTGGTGTGGCAGGGGCCATTGGCTGCCAAATGAAGCAGGGAGTGAAATTATTTGGGGTACAGCAAAGGGCAGGACCTGCCTTCCCACAATGCTACGGCTGGCATTGGAGCAGCTGCTGATGGTCCCTCTGGGTAGCACAGTGGGCAGCTGTACAGTGCCACATACGTCCGTGTGTGCTCCAGCATCCCTCCTCACACCACGTGTGTGCTGTGCACCCCAGTACCCCCTCTCCATTTGGGATGTGCCCCTGGACCCATAAGACAGTACACATAGTCCTCTCAGCTCACCCTCAAGTCATGGGACACTGATAAGAAAGCATCTAATGTGGGAGCTCAGTGGGGCCAAGATGTACCCTGCTGGCCAGGAAAAGAGGAAGGCAGCCAGAGTACCTGGAAAGCAGGGATTTGGACCTGAGCCACTCCAGAAAATGAGCACTGTTCTTGGCACAGGCAGGGGCACCCAGCCCTCAGACAACTGGGGACATGGAGCTCCATCTGGGGTATCTGCCAACCCACGTGGCATCAGTGGGGCCATTCACTCCCCAGGAGTGGGGCCTGGGGCTCCGGCAGCAAGGATGGGAGTAATAAAGCAGGGAGGCACCTCATGTTCAGCACAGAGAACCCCGTGACCCAGCAGGAAAATGATCCGGGGGCTGGAGTGACTGATCCGCGAGGAGCCGCACAAAACTATATCTGTCTCGCTTGGCTGAGCGATGACTAAGGGAAGGACAGGAGAGCAGTCTGCACACCGCCAGGCAGAGGAGGAATTATTTCAGCTGGAGCATGGGGGTGGAGGGATGGGGGCTGGAAGGAGATGGGTGTAGGGAAGGTGGAGGCTAGGTGGGATGCTCTGGCAATGCTCCCCCTCGCTGCTGGAGGGACACCAGGTACTAGTGAGAAACAGCACAAGAGCTGGGGAACTGGAAGCTGCTGGCTTACTTTTGGGGAGAAAATACTTTTCAGCAAAGGAAGTGTCCTGCCCTGGCTCCAACCCCGCAGCCAGGCACTGGCTCGGAGACCTACCATCAGCACTGCAGGACAGACAACACCTTCCACGCATGGGAAAACACCCAGCAGCTGCCAGCACAGGGCAGGCCCCAGAGGGTGGAGAAATGGCCCTGCTACGTGGCATCTCTTTTGAGCCCCAGCCCACAGCTGTGCTCTCATTGTAACCACCTGGCACACAACAAAAATCAAAGCACGGAGAAGGGGATGCCAAGACCAAGGGGCTCAGCATCCTCTGGGACCAATCCCTTCTCCCAGGAAGGAAGGGACCTCACCACCTCACAAAGCCAACAGGTATCCAAATCTACTTTGTGGGGTCATCTAGTGCTTTAGGAGCTGGCATAAGGATGAAGGGCAAGTGAAGTACACAGAGCCACAACTCAAGCTGATACCTCGATTGGGCCACCCTGCCTCATTCACCTGAAGGTTGCCACCCTGCTACCCACTTTGCAAAGATTTTTGCAGCACACCTGTGGTACAAACATCCGAACACAGCCAGCACATGAAGCTGTGGGAGCCTGCAGGCTGCTCCATGCATGGGGAGCACACCCAAGTGATTTTTGTGCCCTCCAGACCATCCAGGCCAGGAGGATGTTTGCTAGGGAGCATCATTTTTAGCTCAGAAAGTCCCTGACCCTTGCAGCCAGAAGTCCCATCAGTTCGGCATAATAGGCTAGAAGAGCAGGATCACACTCCAAGAGGGTGCAGGAAATTAAATTAAGGAAGGGGCTATAACCCAGCATGATTTTATGACCATATATTCAACAGGGCTTGTCAAATAATTCTAGCTTCTTTATTTGATGGCTTTATAAATTCATGGACATACCAGGCTGCTGTCAGGTCATCCCTCCATCACCCTGAGCACTGGAAAATGTTGGGAGGAGCACTGCGCAGTGCCAGGAGGAGCACAAGGCAATGCCAGGGGAGCACAGGGCAATGCTAGGGGGAGCATTGGGCAATGCCAGGGGAGCACAGGGCAATGTTGGCAGACCACTGATCAGTGCCAGGGGAGCACTGGGCAGGGCCAGGGGGAGCACTGATCAATGCCAGGGAAGCACTGAGCAGTGCTAGATGAGCATAGGACAATGCCCGGGGAGCACTGGGCAATGCCAGGGGGAGCACCAAGCAATGCTGAGGAAGCACCAGGCAATACAAGGGGAGAACCAGGCAATATCAGGGGAGCAGAGAGCAATGCCAGGGGCACAGAGAGAAATGCCACGGGAGCCCCAGGCAATGCTGGGTGAGCACGGCAAGGCCAGAGACCTGCCAGGACCCAGCCCTATGGACCTCCACCCATCACACCAGCTCCCACAGGCAGCAAAAATTCTGTCGCTGCCCAGCCCCCTCTGAGATGGTCTGTGCCTGGCATGTCCCTGGGCAGGCAGCAAGGTGGGATTCAAAAGCCACAGCATCAGCCCCGGTTTCATCTCCCACCTTCTCATCTTCAAAGCAACCTGGTGTCCTCTTCCAACACCCTCAGCGTCACCTGGCAACGGCAGTACCAGCATAGAAACAGCTGTACTGGCATGGAAACGGCAGTACTGGCATGGCAACGCGGTGGTAGAGAGATAAAAATGTCAGGCAGATCCCCCCCACTNGATGAGTTGCTGGATCTCAGCCTCAGTCTCACAGTCCTGGCATGTGGGGAGCCACGGCAGCAGGCAGATGCGCTTTGTGGGACCCTACAGGGGTAGAACCATGCCCCCCCTTACCATTTCCAGAGCAAACACCTGGTTTGAGGGGCACAAATCTGTGAGACCCGAGAAAATGGTTCCTGGTTTTTTGGCTGCCAAGGGCATTTCCCCTGCAGCCAGTCCCTCCGTCTGCCGTAGCTGGCCTGTCGTTCAGGGATACCCCTGCGGTGGGGAGGAAAGGCACATGGGACATTGGGACTGCCCTCCTCATCCCATTTGGATGAGGGGAAGTCTGCCCGGCAGCAGGCAGGGAGGGCAGCCCGAGCATCCCACTCTGCCGGGTAAGGAGATCCGGTGGGGCATCGGAAGTTACACAACGCTGCGCTATGCAGACAAGGCAACGAGCACTGCGGGGGCGCACGGCAGCCCCCGCAGTGAATTCCCTGACGTGGCAAACATCTCCCGAAGCCCCCTCCATGCCCACCTGCACACGCAGGCAGGAGCCCACGCACATACGCAGGCAGGAGCCCACACGCCGGCACACGCCTGCCTCTAAAGGAAAAGCCTCGCCAGAGCCAGAGCTGAAATAGTGAATTGCCTCATTCATTCACCCTCTCCGGAAGCTTTGCCCGTACATGCAAACATACGCGCCGGCAGACATGTGCGGCAGACACGTGCGACCCTCCCTACGACCTCCAGGAATTCCGGCGCCCCCCAGCCACCTTCTCCACCACCCTCTCCAAACTGAAATACAGTCTGCACCTGTGCACGTCCTGCCAGGAGAACCCCAGCTCCGCAGGGCAACCCTGGCAATCAGGAGGGCAACCCTGACTGGGGTAGATTCAAGGCATGGTGGGGGGGTCCCATATTCCCGGAGGGGGGGTCGGGGTGGGGGGACAACGCCCCGTCATTTTCTGGTCCTAAATCCAGAGACTCTCACATGGGACATACCTCCTTAGCACACAGAAAAGCATTCCCAGCCACATTTGTCCCAATGGCTCTGTGGAGACCCTTCTACAGGGATGTTACTGTAAAAAACCCTCACCATGGCCACACAGGTCACTCTGCCCCAAAAAGCCTGAGGTGGATCTGGCAGGAGCTGTGCAGGGCCTGGCACATGCATGGCATGGGGGTTACACATGGGCATGGCAGGCGGTGTGTGAATGCCCGCTGACACATCCATATGGGATAGGCATAGACAGAAACCTCCATTACTACGCTGAAAGGTCTGGCCTGGGGTTGTCAGGCAGCAAACACTCCCCAAGATGCACAGGCTCACAGGTGCCGCAGGTGTCACAGCGCACAGCAGCATGCAGCTCCTGGCAGTGCAGTCTGTGCCCACACGAGTGTGCACACCCCCAACACACTCCACGAGGCATGGGCTCGGCTGACCCAACACATACAGGGCACACACAGGCATGGCCAGGCAGCAGCGGGGCAGAGTGATGCCTGCCTGTGCCCCAGCACAACCCCGCTCTGTCGGCGTGTCCTCACATAACCAGACGAGTGTGGGACAAGCCACCGCACTGAGCTGGGAGATGGAATGGATTCAGCTCATTACTTTTCCTAGAATAACTTCAAGTCCCTCGAGGTGCTCAAGAAAACATCCCATCTCCACCTCCCTCCCACTCACGCAGCAGCACCAACCTGCGGTGCTGCAGTGGCAGCCACCACAGTATGTGTGGCATCCATGAGCACGTCATCGTGCCCTGGCATGAGACCCTTTCCCAACCCAGAGCCAAGTCACAGATCCTGGCATCCATGATACTCAGTTGTCAGGACACATCCCCAGTCGTATTCTCCCTCCCCTCCTATGGGAGTGAGACACTGATGCACCCACAGGTACCCCAGGACTTTCAGGACAGGTACCTGGCTCAGTTCCCCCCTCTAATTGCACAGACATGTGCCAACATCTCCGTTGGACAAGGAACATTTCCTGCAGTGGGTACTGGTGCTCACCTCAGAGTGACCCAGGAATTCAGATG
This sequence comes from Pachycephala philippinensis, assembly GCA_013397055.1. Lineage (NCBI taxonomy): Eukaryota > Metazoa > Chordata > Aves > Passeriformes > Pachycephala > Pachycephala philippinensis. Next base: position 112,889 of record VWZT01006985.1, read on the forward strand.
CTGGACACACATCTCAAGGAAGCAAAAGCATCAACACCCACTGTGTGCCCTGTCTGTGCCCACACCCTCAATGACTGCTCTTCCCATCTGACTTTGAGCATTCATATTTTTCCTCAGCCTTATCTAGAATTTGAGACCAGACACAGGGACTTGGATGTGCCCAGACAGCTGGTTTGTCCTGACCTAGCCTGCTGTCTCCCTCGCTGAACCCTCCTCCACCACAAACACAGGTCATTCAGTCCCACGCCAGCTTGAGACACACTTTATAAAGAAGGTGGTTTGCCAAAGAAGGACTCTGCCACCAGCATTGTGTGGCAGCTGTCCTGGGTCCCTATGGTGCGGCTCAGCCTCTCTCCCCGGGCCCAGTACATTGAACCTTCTGTGTTTTTGTTCCTTTCCAGCAGCAGCAATTTCTCCTCTCCGCCTCCCTCCCACTCCCCATCCTCTGGACTGTACTTCCAGTGCTGCTGCCCTTACTGAAAGTTGAAACAAAGCAGGCAATTGGTTTGGGACTGATTTTCTGAAGCATTAATTCTTCTATCCTGTTCTCATGTGGAGACGCTGCTGCTCTCCTCATTTACTCCATAATTACACAGCACTGTAACTTTTCCCTCTCTGTGCTCTGTCTCCCAGCGAATCAGGAGTGGGGGATTGCAAAGTCTCACTTTCACCCACCACCACCCCTGACCAGGCTTGGATGTATTTTCTTTGTATGTACTTTATACATGGATGTATCAGATTTATCTTGGGGTCTGGCATCATGTGCCAGGCTGAACCCTCTCTGCAGTTCTCACCACGGGAAATAGGATGTGGCTTTGGAACTGGTCAGCTGTGCAGGGCTTCCAGATACCTTTGCATCCCCAGGGATCTGGCCTCTCTGGAGTCCCACCTCACAGGCTGCTGGGAAGAACTGGTGGGTGCTGGGGAAGAGCCAAAACCCCTGTCCGGTCCTTTGGCCTGGGCTAACAGGAGAATGCAGGGCTCACTCCGCTCTCGGGGTCTCCTCTCACGTCTGTGTTCCAAAGGAGGACAAGCTCAGCCCTGAGCCCAGGCTCTGCCACCAAACTTGAGTGATGGAGGTGGTAAGCAGGAGCCCCATTCCAAGCTGAGCAAGTGTGGAAGCAGCAGGACATCTTGGCAGGTTAGTGGACATCTTTGAGGCCACCTGGACAAGACCAATCTCCTTTTTCCCATGGAGAAGAGCAATGCATCCAGCAAGAACACAGAGAGCAGCCACTAGAGACATGTCTGCCAGGCAGGAGAGGATGACTGTGCTCAGATACCTCGTGATAGGCACCCAGGGAGACCGGATCCAACTGAAACCCCCAAGGACTGCCCTCTGGATCAGAGGGACACGAGAAAGCTACTTGACTTGCAGATGGTGACCCATAACACACTGTTAACCACTCCCCACTTCATACACCACCTCCACACCCTGCCCCATCTCCCACATACTGACTTGCCTACACGCAAGAAACAGGCAGAGAGGAAAAGCCTCCTTGCTACAGCCTCCAGCCAGAACATTAGATGCTCAGCCAGCCCCCGCCAGCATCCCCACTTCACTCACTACTGCATCCCCTCCCAGTTCAGCATCAAGACTGGCTGGTGTCTTGGGCTCCTGATGAAAAGCTCTAGGCAAGACTGTTCCCTGCCAGGAGCAGACAGTGACCTGGAGATCTGCAGAGCTATCCCACAACCGGCACGGTGGCGTGCAGCAAGTCCAGGGGCTGGGCTGAGAGTCACAAAACCCCATGAGACTGCGTCAGGCAGCTCCACGTGTCTCCTTTTACTTTTTGAGACAAGACAGGGCCACCTCAGCATCCTCTAGCACTCCTGACGGGGTGCTTGGGACTCTTAACCCTGTGCTTTCTCCTCTGCACAGGCATCTTCAGAGCTCTACCTGCCCACTATCCACAAGGAGACGGGATACTAAGGAAGCAGCAAAATCAGAGAGATTGTAGTTATGGGCTGTGGGTAGACAGGGAAGCAAACCACCACCACTGCAGCACCAGCAGAATCTTCTGCCCTCAGAAAAACATCACCTGCATCCCTCTGAGCACCTCCTGCCATGGGGCCAGGGCAGACACAGGGAAGGTTTGGTAGGCAACCGAGAAGAGTCAAGACCAAAATAAAGGCAAGTTAGCCTGTTCTTTCAGAAAGCTCTTCTTGCGGACAAGCCCTGTGACATTTTTACTTTTATTCTAGAGGTCACAGATTTAGTAGCACCACAGAGGCATGAAGCTTCCCACAGCAGTCAGTTGGGCCCCACTTGCTGTCCCGATGAACTCCTCACAGCTCCTTTGGCATATCAAGAGTTAGGTGCCAGGCAAATCTGCAATGGCAAGGCATCAGACAGACACACTTCCAGTAGATGCAGCAGGGTTTGTCTCCAGCCTGGACACTACCCACCTCCAGCTGTGACTTTCAGGGACAGCACCCCTGCTGGGAGCACCTGGGGATGCCCCTGTCCTGGAAAGCAGGGACTTAGGATGTTTCAAGGCCAAAATTTCCTACATGATGGACTGGCCGGAGAGGCTAGAACGGCTCAGTGTGCTTGACACCCAAGCACAGAGCAGAAACAACTTGGTCAAAATGTAACTTGGAGAGAAAGAGAGACATCCCCAGGAGAAACCAAGTAAATAGCTTGGTCAAATTGTAACTTGGGAGAGACGTGCCCAGGAGGAACCAAATGCTGCAGGGCAACTTTGCTGACGAAAGCAGGGCAAAGGCTGGAAGCTGAAACAGAGCCAACCCAAACTTCAGCGTGCGTCCTCCACGTGCAGATCGGTCCTCAGGGGTGACTGACGCTATTTGGGCTCCCTGGCACAGCTGGCCTTCCTTCCAGGGAGACGTGGATGTCAGAGGTGAGTGGCAAGGACGATGCTGGGGGCTGTGGGGGTGCTGATGGCTCTCATTTATCATCGTCCTGCTTTGCCGGGTAGCATCACAACCAGAGTCAAGACACTCCAGATTGTAGTCCCATGCCTGCTGCTGAGTCCCACAGCAACCCGGGACAAATTGCCACATTCCAGCATGCCAAGTTGGGGTAGGGACACTGCCTTTTCTCTTTCACCCGCTTAGATACAGGGCTGGCAGAGATGGCTCTGCAAGGGGCTTTCCCCACCCACGCACTCTGCATGCCCAGTTTAGGCCTGTGCGTTGGTGGTTCAGCGAGGGAGACAGCAGGCTAGGTCAGGACAAACCAAAGTGTCCAAAGGCAGGATCTGCCTAGTGGAACATTTCTTTTCCCAAGGCTCTACCACAGAAAAAGCACTGCAGCATCCTCCATGCTCGCCCTTTCCTCCCACTCACTCCTGCCCTTAGGGTTTGACCACTCCAGAGGAGCGTGAGCACAGGTGGGGACAGCAAGAGACTTGGAGAAGACTGAATTCTCCCACACACTGCTGCCCACTGCCACTCAGAGCCACTTGCATCTCACCCGCACACCTGATGTGGGTGGCAGGAGAGCCCTGCTGTGCTCATCTGAGGGGGTTGGCAAAGGTCAGCCCGGGAGATGGTCTCCAGCAAGGGCTGCCTGCCAACCACCGGCTGGGAACCACTCAAGAATAGCAGCAGGAAGGAAAAAAAGAAAGGAGAAAAAAAGAAGGGAAAAAAAAAAAAAAAAAAGGAGGAAAAAAAAAAAAAAACCCAGCGGGCANAACCCAGCTGGCAGCACAGACGCTGCCGGGAGAGGAAGCAGCAGGTTGAGACAAGGACATGGCTCATTATGCCACCCCCGCAGGTGCGGAGTGCCGAGCAGAGCGGCCGGCTCGGCTGCTGCCGGCGGCGCTGGCAGGGGGAGACAGTGGCCACCATCCTCAGCCCCAGCCGGGGAGGGCAAACTGAACACCATCATTATGGCTGAGAGTAGCTTCCACCCCCTTCCTCCCTCATGCCCTGGGAGGCCAGTCAGGCTCTGGTGACACACAGCAGCACAAGGACATGGAAGATGCTGCTGGAACAAGCTCTTCTAGTGCTGCAACGACCGTCCTTGGTGGTTTGCAATGTCAGCCTGGATAAAGCCCCAAGCAGCACATGCTGACCTTGTGGCTGATCCTGCTTGCAGCACGAGACTGCTGGGGACCATTCCCATCTGGGTTACTCCACGCTCAGAGCCAGGCAGACACAAGCCCACCACATGCTGAGGCTACCGACACAACCAGGGTGACTGGGAGCTGGTGGTTTCCTCAGAGGACAGGCCAGGGGTGGGATGAACCCCAAGGAAGCTAGTTCCCATGTCTCCTGGACAGGGTTCCCCTGCACAGACAGCGGCTTCTGAAGGAACTAAGATCCCAGCCTGTCCTGGAAGGTGACCCACCGGCATCTCCTTAGAGATGCATCAAGCTCAGACCACAGCCAGGACAGCAGCAGGCAGGGAATGGAGCATTAATCCCATTAAAAAAAAAAAAAAAAAATACAGAGCATGGATTTTTTCCTTGCAGCCTTTTCCTCCTGCTGCAGCTCAGGGTGCTGGAAAAGGCGGGCGACATCTCTGTGGATGGGAACAGGCAAGGAGGAGAGACAGCACCAAATGCGTGGGTGCTGCTCTCACCGTGGAGAACAGAGCGCAAACCCTGCTGCTGCCAAGCCCAGTGTCCTCAGATGCATCTCCCCAGCTCACCCAGCCACAGACATTGGAGAATTCCCCGTGCTGTGCTGGGCGGGGGAGTCTGAGCAGGACAGGGGAGCAGTGCAGCAAGGAGCCAGTGCCTTGCTCCTGCCCCATCTGCTCAGCCATGGGGAGACTCAGATCCAGCATGCAGGAGGTGAAAGCAAGCTGGGAAAGGTCTTCCTTGCAGTGGCATGCCACTCAGGTAGGTGGTTGAAGAGCTAAGTGGCCTTCTTCTCTGCTCCAGCCTTCAGACACCAAGTAATGATGTTTTAACAGAAAAACAGCCCAGGCTGCCGTTTCCCATCTCCCCACCACCTCCGGAGGTGAGGCACAAAGCACTGGGACAAGCTGAAGCTCCAGGTGAACACAGCATGCTGCTCACTCCTGCAGTCTGGGGATTTCCTGCACCAGAACCACCACCAGTGGGCTCATCCGCCCTCGTGGATTTCTCTTTTCAGGAATTTGCTCAAATGCCTTTTGATCCCAGACAAGTATCTTACATCTTCCCTCCACCACTTCACATAAGGCCACCATTTCCACGGGTTAATCCCAAACTGCTTCCGGAAATGCATTCATGTCCTGAAAGGTCACTGCATCTTCTGACACAAGATGCCCCATTACAGGAACTCGAGCAACCCTTCCCTGCTCACCTTCCTTCCCCCCACCACATAGGATTTTATTATTCCCCATCATGCCTCCCTCAGTCATCTCTTCCCCCAGACGGAAGATAGCCAGTTTATGTAATTGTTCCATCTATGGAAACGGCTTCGTACCTTTAATTATTCCTGCCACCCCTCCCTGCACTTTCCCGGCGTGTCTTTACAAGGGTGCGGATGTGCCAGCAAAGGAGACGGGCTGCGAAGGAGGCGCGGTTTTGGTTAAAACACGCTCCGCGCCGCAGGAGGGGAGGCTGTGCTCTGCCCTGACCCCGCTCCGGCCCAGCGGGGCCGCAGCCAGCCCCTGGCCCAGAGCCCTTGTTTGTCCCCGGGCAGGCTGCACACCAAGCAGATCATTTGTGAGCACGGGGACGGCCAGCACCAGCTCCCCCACCCCGGGGCCTCCAAAGCTCCCGGCGATGAAAAGCGGGAACAAAAAGCATTTGCAAGGCCAGGGCATGGGCACGGCGCGGGACACGCAGCCCGAGCCCCCCCCGCCGCGGGACGGGGCCACCGAACAACACACAGCAAAACAGAGGGGAAGCAGCGAGTGCTGGTTTGGTACCACGATGACTCAGCCGCTCCACGGGCAGTAAGGAGAGAACTCCGACTCTCCCAGGCCAGAGGGGCTCCACGGACAGTCCATGGTGGGAAACGAGGAGCCCAGGAAACGAGGAGCACACACCCTGCCCGGGGACTCCGGAGAGTCAAAGACCCCAGCCCAGGCAGGACAGAGAGACCAACGCTGTGGCCAAACCACAAGGGACGGACGAGATGTGAACTCCAAAGCGCCCTGTTCAAACACTCCCTCGGTAAGGGGAAGCACACAGAGGTTACGAAAGAACAAACATCTTAACAGGCTCAGCCGTTCACCAGAGCTCAGCTTCACCCACGAGCTGCAGCACCTGCACGACCAGATGCTTCCCCCCTCAGTCTGTGGACAGGTGTGCAGGCAGGATGCCGTCCCCATGTTCCGCACCAGCTCGACAGCATCAAGAGATGGGTTTTCTTCTCAAGACAGGCAGGTTTCCCAGGATAAAATCCAGGTCACTGGGTCCAGACAGCTCCTCCAACCAGGAGCCACCACACTCCCGGTCTAACCCGGGCCGGGATGCTGGAAAGATCAAGGGGGAGACTCACATGGCAAAAGCCCAAACACACCCCCACCTCGGAAGGGGACGCGTGACAGGGTTTTGCAGCGGGACAGTGCCGGCAGCGTGTGCTGCTCAGCTACCCAGTTTCCCTGCTAGCTGGCCGCAGCTGCTGCAGAGCTGGGATGCACCGATGTCAGAGCAGAAGCTGTTTTAAGCACAGACACTGAGCCTCCCACTGGACCAGGGCTTTGGAGTCCAGTGGCTTTTACACGATGAAAAAGCACAGCATAATGTCAGCCTTCACAGCCTCATACAGCTAAAGAGTCTCAGCCACCCTCTGTTGCATAAGGACCCTGGCTCCGTCACACTGGCTGTTTGATCTGGCTATGGCATTGTTCCTGGGGAGTGGATGCTCACCCACCACCCCTGTCAGACACTTTAGAGCACCTCACAGAACCACAGAACCACTTAGGCTGGGAAAGACCTTTAAGCTCATCGAGTCCAACCTATGACCAAACACTACCCTGTCAAGCATGGACCAGCTGCCACATCCAATCTCTCCTTAAACATCTCCAGGGAGAGTTGATTCCACCACCTGGAGCCCACGAACGGGCAGTCCATTCCAATATCTAGTCACCCTTTCTGTGAAGNCTCCAGCCTAAACTTCCTCTGGCACAGCTTGAGGCTTTGTCCTCTTGTCCT
>VWZT01007003.1:0-57216 GCA_013397055.1 Pachycephala philippinensis
TCACCACATGGTGTAACCCAACACCTCTCCCTTCCCCAATCCAGCCAGGAATCACTAAAGTGTCAGGGATCAACACTATCCAAGATTTTGGCAGCTTAAGGATAGAACCCCCGTGGTCCCTGGGTGCCAAAGTGCACAGCTCCACACTCTCACAGTCTGAAAAGTGGCAGCTGGGCGTGTTGGCATTGCAAACTCTTTGAGGGTGATGATTAATGACTAAATTATGATTAAATTATCAAACAAAGAGCCAAAAGCGAAATTAAACTTTCCAGTTTAAACAGCAGCAATCTTGATTTTGTCAAGCTTTAAAAGACTTCAACCTGTTTACTTTAATTAATTTACACTAATAGGCCCCTAATCTATCTACCTTTCCTAGTTTATGTCTTACATTTTGAATCTGGAGGCCTTGCTCTGTTTTTAATGCTTCCTTCCTCTCTGTTTTAGGGTGGAATCTATGTGTTTAAGCTTTTTGACTACTACTCTGCCAGTGGAATGAGTCTCTTGTTCCTCGTATTCTTTGAGTGCATCTCGATATCCTGGTGCTATGGTAAGCAGCATGTTTGGATTTTTTCCCTAAGTTTTACCCATCCTGAGGGTAATTCCTCCTCTGATCTCTGGCTGAATGTGCACGTGCTGGGGGTGGAACTGGAAGTGGCCTTGGTTTCTATGGATGCAATTCCAGGTTGGTTTGTGGAAGGTGCTGCTGCCTTTTAAACACCCAACTCTGAGGTCTGGGAGTCATGAAGTGTTTCAGGAATACTGAAAAGGTGAAATTTCATCTCTTTTCCTGTCCCTCTTCCCTGGAAAGCCTGGATCTTCAGAGGTGTTGGGTACATAATGCTTTAGGGCTTCAGGGCTTTGTAATATTTTGCTTTTCCAGAAATTCTCTCTCTCCAGGATCCTGCAGTGAGCCAGGATCCTCAGTGAGTTAGGGAATAATCCCCTTAAATTATCCAGAAGCCTGGGCTGCTCCCACCATCACCAGGGCATTCCAGATGCTCCAGAGCTGGAGGATTGGAGTCTTCCTGCTGGTTTTGGTGGGGCTGAGAGGATGGAGCAGCATCTGACAGGGGAGAGGCACTGCTGGTGAATCCAGCAAATGGAAAAATACACCAGAATTATCGCAGAAATCACAGAATATTCTGAGCTGGGAGGGACCCACAAGGAGCTGAAGCGGATGGTCCATACAGGGCCTGAGCCACACCTTGGAACTGTCAGCTCCAGGCTGTGGCCATGAAGAAATCAGAGCTCTAAATGTGTGACAGACACAGTTTGGGGAGCTGATGGATGTCGCTGTTGGCACTGCCAGAGGCAATGAAGGACTCAGAGACATGAGTGTGGTCAGCAGAAAGGAATGAATTATTTAATTAATAAAAGACTGGTTTTTATGTGTTTAGTTCTTTTAGTGTTTTCCTAAAAGGCAAGAGGTATTGGACCTCTAACTAACTACCTATCAGGGTGATTGGTCAATTCTCACATCATTCATTTCTCCAGTCGGTATCACAACAATTCTAATTATATTCGGAGATGCAAGATTAGCAAAGTCTGTTTACAGAAAACTTCATCATGTTTTGCATAGTTTCACATGAAAAAGAACAGAGCTCTCACAAACTGCTGCTGAGAGCTGAAAACTTCTCTGCTAAGGCTTTTTAGCATCCATAGATGGAGAGCAGCAGCAGCACAAGGCCTCTCTGATATCACATCCACTTCTGCAGGGTGTGCACTGGAACGAAGCTGGTTAATGCTGGGGAGGGTTGGGGGTTTTATAATTGTGAAATACATCCTAAATTTCTCATTCTAATTCGACTTAGAGTTGAAATTAATCACGGGCGTTTCTTGCATCTGGCCTTCACACCTACAACTTCCTCATTTTGCACGGGAATAGGTTTGCTGGTCTCTAATTAATTAATTATGATGTGGAAGGGTGAGAACAGGTGATTTTTGGTGCTTCTGAGCTTGCACTTTTTTTTTTTCCCCATCCAGACAGGTGAAAATTATCTTGGGATCTTTGTGGGGCTTCCAAATACATTCACAATTATGACAATTCTGAACTGCAAATCAACTCCATTGCCTGATATGTTTCTGTGCTGTTTCTTATTTCTCTGTCCAGGTGTTAATAGATTTTATGACAACATCCAAGAGATGGTGGGATACAGACCCTGCATCTGGTGGAAACTCTGCTGGTCCTTTTTCACTCCTATCATTGTGGCAGTAAGGAACAAACTTTTATTCTCTGGTTGAAAGGATGTGAATGAGGTGGCCTGGGTGCTGCAGCCTTGGCATTTCCACCCCCACAGGTTCATATGAGTTCTGACCTCGCTCCTTTTTTAAGGATTTGAGCAATCCCACTGAAGGCAGTAAACAAAAAGCAGTGTCATTAGAGGAAGTGTGTGCCCTAAAAAGAGAAGCCAAGATTTTTGTTAGACCTCTGGAAATGCTCAAGGGTTTGATTGGCAGAGTTAGAAAACTGCAAGGAACAAATTTTGACCATTTTTGTGTTCTTAAATAGAATTTAGCGATCTAAAATTTCTATTTTCCACGTACACAAAAATACCAACATTCTGTAAACTGAATTCTTTCTGGTAACGCCGCAGGGTTCTAAACTCACATTCTTCTCTCCAGGGATTCTGTGGCATATATTAATCATTTTATACTGCCTTGCTGTGGGTTTTCTGGCAAACTCTGCAAGGAATTTGTACTGGAAACCACAGGACAGCCTTTTCCTGATCCTAAACTTTATTCCTTTATTCTAAACTTTAATCTCATTCAGTGCCTTGTGAAGGAATAAGCAAAGAAATGTAAATTTACTGCACATACACTGGACCCAGATGCAATATAACAAACTAATCAAGCAGCCACTACTACACATAACCTAGTATGTGAGAAAAACAAACAAGGAGCACTAAAGAGACACAGAAATGTCTTCAAGTTGAGGGTTCCTCGAGCCCTCCTTTCCCAGATGGAGGCAGCTTTCATTTTTCTGAAAACAAGTGTTCAGGAAGGCATAAGAAGTACATTTTATTCTAGTGGCACAGCAGGAAGATGCCCAGCATTGTAAAACTGGCCAGATTTGTCATGTCCTCAGCAGAATGTGAGCATGTGAGCTGCCCAGCCCAGCTCAGAGCAGTGTAAAACCTGCCTCTGCATCTTCCTCTGGGAATCTCTCCTGCACAAAACCTCAGCCTGGGACCAGAACGAGCCTTCTTCTCTCCTGGTTCACTTTAGCAGGTTTTCCTGCCTGGTTTAGACATTTGAAAGAGGCCTGGACAGGAGTTTTCCCTGGGAATACCCTGTGGAATACCACATCTGTAGGTCATCATTGGAGAACATCCCAAAAGCACCGCGTGGGTGCTGCTGCTCTGTGGCTCCGTGTACGTGTCCACAGGTATTCCCAGGATCCCCATTTTCCCCAGCAGCCCGCTTCCCTCTGGCTCTGTGCAGGTTATCCAAGGAATTTACTGGTACCAGCAGCACACCTGGATAACCTGAGCTGCAGGTTTATGTGTGAAAATGCAGTGTTAATGTGAAACGTTCGTTTTGGTGAGAGGCGTCTTTGGAAGCTCCAGAAAAAAACTCCAGAAAAAACTCCGAAAAAAAATCTCATCCAAAACCTTCCCTTGTGCTTTTGCAGGGAGTGTTCATCTTCAGTGCTGTGCAGATGACCCCGCTGACGATGGGGAGCTACGTGTTCCCAAAATGGGGCCAGGGGGTTGGCTGGTTCATGGCCCTGTCCTCTATGGTGCTGATCCCAGGCTACATGGCGTACATGTTCCTGACCCTGAAAGGCTCCCTAAAGCAGGTAAGTCTGCCTCTCCCGACCACCTTGAGGCCTGTGCAAGCAAAGATTGCTGGGCACTTCTCTCCTGCCATCTATTTCCCCCTCAGTCGTTTTGTTTTGAGCTAAAAAGCCAAGAAAGCACCAAGTGAAAGCCACGAGAGGGTCGGAGCCATCTGCTGCTGACCACGATTCCCCACGTTCCACAGCTCTGCTCTGGCAGCTGCAGACTCTTGGCATTCCAGCCCCTCACACCTAGAAAACAGAGGAGCAATTCACAAAAAATGGAAATGTGGCCATGGATCGAGGCAGGGGATGCTCTGGGGAGCTGGAATAAACTCAGGGACTGATCCACACAGCTCTGGGTTTGCATGAGGCTGCCCAGTGACCCTGTTCTGCATGTCCCTGGTGCCATCCAAGGCTTGAGCTCCTGCATTTCTCCTGCTCTGAGTCCCACCTGCCCTGCTGTGCTGCAGCTGGGAGGGAGGACGTGAAAATTCTTGGGGGCACTTCCCTTTAGCCTTTATTTAAGGGATTTGTGTGAGCAGTCACTTCATGAAGCACATTAGGAGCTTTTTCCTCATTGCTCTCAGCCTCTCCCTCATTCCTCATTGTGGTTTTTAAAAAGAGGTGGCAATTCTCATGGAAGAGATTCAGTTTTTATTTCAGTCAGGTTTTATTTCAGTCAGTTTTTTATGTCAGTCAGATTTTATTTCAGTCAGGTTTTATTTCAGTCAGTTCTGAGGTTCTCAGAGATGTGCTGCTAAAGGAGTGGGAAATACTGACCAGGTTATTGCCTCCCACATGGTTCAGGAACCACCTGCAATCACCACACCTCATTTTTTAGTCGGGGTGGATCCTCAGTTTTCCCTCTCCAGCTCCTCCTGTACATCACAGCCAGTTCTCCAGCCCAAGTACTGAAACACTGTGATTGTGAGAACCAAAGACTGTCAAAAGGAATTTGTCAGAACTTCTGGAATATTCTGAAATCAGCTGACAGAGCCATCTTTGCAAAGGGCTGGATGATCTTAAGCAGAATTGACGAGTGATGCCTCATGAAATGCACAGATCTTGATCCAAATATTTGTCTTCAGCAAATTTTGAAAGACTCAGTGAGGCTTCAAAGACGTCTGCAAAAAAAAATTCTGGGTTTTGATTTTTTTTGTTTCCCCCTGCCTGTTCTTAGCTCCTACATTTTGAATTTATTTCCCCGGGTCTTACAGAAACTTTTAGGTGCAAAAGGAGAACTGTAGCCCTAAAATACAGCTGCTGCTTGGGCAGAGTTGTGTGAGACCGTGGTAAAAGCTCCTCATCTCAGCCTTGCTGAGGATTAAGGTTTTATTTTTGAAAGCATTGACAGATAATCATTAGGTGATGGGAAGAGCCTGCACCAGCCAGAGGCTCTGAGGAGCCAAACTGGGATCTCTTTTGGGATATGAACATGAGCTGGGCAGAGAAGCTGCAGGAACAGGGAGGACAAAAGGACGAGGACAGACAGGATAGGAATAAAACACTCTTAAATACAAATCTGGTTCACCTGTTTTATCCTGGGAGGAGCTCTGTAGTTCCTGCTGTTCCCATCACTCTGGTGTACAGTGCTGAGATCCTGGGCTCACAGCAGGCTCTCTCCTCATTTCTCCTCCCCAGGAAAGCTCCTTGTTGGCATCCAGCATTTGGCACAGGGTCTTTCAGCTCCTCCTGTCACCTTCAGAACAGAGCTGAAATCTGTTTAATGGCCATGCCTCACCGCTGGTCCCTGGGGAGAGAGGCAGTTGTAAAAAATTGTCTTTAAATAATAATAATTTTTAAAAATTGTGAGGTTAGAAACAGATTTTTGGCTGCCTCACATTTATTGTTGTCCTTTGAACAGCGCATCCAAGTGATGATTCAGCCAAGTGAAGACATCACCCACCCTGAGAACGGGCCAGACCAGGCCCAACAGAGCAACTCGGCCAACAAAGAAGCCTACATCTAAACTCCTCCATCGTCCCAGCGCCGCTCCTTCTCCAGAAAAACAAAAAATATGGTTGAATATGACCACAAATTCATGTCTGAGAATATAATTACCTACCTCTAGTGGCAAAAAAAAAAAATATGTTAAAAAAAAAAAGAAAAAAAAAAGCAACAAGGTCATCTCCACTCCGAGGGAATCGCCATGGGTTCGATCCAGCCGTCGCCAGCTCAGATGTTTGACAGTGTTTTGTGTTCTCCGGCAATCCGCAGACTGTTAATGTTTTTATCCTTTCACAATGATAGTTGCATACCTTGGAATTTGTAAATTGATGTGCCAAGACCTTTTTAATCTACCTTTTAGCACGACTATTTGAAGTTTTGTGCTGCTGATTTTTAGTAGTTGATCACTATTTCTTACCGCTGAATCCCAAGACTGTTATTTCTGACTTTGCAGGAGTAAAATTAAGTTTGGAGGTGTTTTGTACAAAAAAGAATGAAGTATTTTGTAAACAAGTGATTTCCAGTGCAAAGTTCTGCCCTTAAAATTTGTTCCAGCTGAGGCCATTTGAGGGGGGAAGAGACTCTTCCTTCGAACAACAGCAGGCACAGCCTTTATAAACATTCCTAGTGCAAAAATTGAGTTGTTTGTGGCAGAGCAGCCCAGGCCATGGCTGTGCCCAGCCTTTCAGGGTGAGTTTCAAACAAGGTCATAAATTTCTTTAAAAGTACATATATTGCTTCTTGTAAAAAGAAGATATCTTTGTGAATCAATGTTAGAGGCATGAATATGAATATTTTAACTTTTTTAGCAGAGTAATAGCCAAGAGCTCTTAAAGATTCCCAGGAGTAAAACACAAAGTATTTGCCGTTCAAGCTCAGAGCACCCTGAGCTTTTATTACGCTGTTACCACTCCACTATTATCGTATTGCCACCAAAATAGAAACCAAAACAACGGCTTAAAGATAGAAGCTTCTCCTCCTAAGTTCCAATTTAGGGCTCAATTGAACTTTAACAGTTCCCAATCACAAACTCCGCATGGTTAGCACTTTGAGAGCAGTGGGATTCCCGTTTCCAGGGGCTGGGTGGTGATGAGGGCACAGGGAGAGCTCTTTGATCCCGATGCAATCCCGCTCCGGGCTCCGTCCTGCGCTTGCCGCACAGCCAGAGAGCCCGGCCAGCCCCTGGAAGTTTTCCCTGCGTGTGGAACGCGGCGGGAGCCCCGGCTGGCATTTCTCGTTTGGCAGCTATAAGACAGGCACGGAGGCTTTTTTGGGAGGGTGATGTTTGATTGTAAATGACTGTGACAGAACTGTGCAATGAAAACATGCTTTTCAGCAAACTTTTTGTGCACCGTACAAATGTTAGATAGCACAATTTATGTAGAACTACTACGTGAAAAAACATGTTACCTGTGAATGTTGGGTTTTTCGTTGTTCTCGTCTGAAGGTGACAAACATGTTCTTGCAATAAGGTATTATTCTCAGAATGTCAAGCACATTATGTAGAAATAATATATATATATAATACACATGTATTTCAAACTACATCCTAAACTCTCAGAGTATGTTGGGTAGGTTCTAAACTGTTTCATACCTAGGTCAACTGTAAAATACTACGAGATCTAAGCTCCATCCTAAACGGCCATAGCTGAGATGCAAACGTCCTGTAAGTCTTTGGGATTTAGAGGAACCCCTACATCCTACGCAGACATCACACATGATACGTCATACTTGTGGATTTCATTAGACTAAGGATAAAAACTCCGACCTTCTCTTTATTGTTTAATGTAACCGAGTCCCATGTTGTTCTAAGAAAAATGCAGTATTTAATGTTTGATTGTAAACAATTATGACAGATGTTTGACAGACCTGCTCTTTAGCAAAAAGCTGTACAAACGTTATCACATAGCACAAACTAGTGTTGTAGAACTACTGTGTGTAAACTGTGAATAGCTGTATCTTTTTTGTAGTACTTGCCCTGAAAAAGAAAGATTATTGTATGATCATATATGCTTTTTGCAATAAGGAAAAATATCCAACACCGAGCAAATCTATCTCTATATAAAAAAATATATATGTAATATATACATATTCAAAAATATATACAGAGCCTGTTTAAAAGAGTACAGTATTATTTAGTAAATTGCAACCTGTTCTATGGACCAAATGTAAAATATTTATAAATTAAGATGCATTTTAAATGTCTATAAACGGTGTCATAATTAAAGCACGATTGTTATGTAAGTTTCCAAGAGTTTAGAGGAAAAAGAATAAAGGTTATATTATACATTAAATTCGGAATTTTGCAGTCTTTCATTGGACAAACCCAATCTGTGCTATTTTCAAGCTCCGAATGTGTCATTTATATAAAAATATCCTTTAAATATCAAAAAGCTGTATCCCACTTGTGATGTGTATAATTAATCCGTGCTATTCCTACGATGTAATTAGTATGTGCATACATTACACAGGGAGCTTAAGAGGTGACAGTTAATAGCCCTTCCTGGCATCCTGCTGCTTTAATTCTCCTGCGGGAAGATGGCAGAGTGAGCCCCGGGAGAAGGAAAAAAAATGGATTTTGGGATGACCGTTCCTCGGGCGCACTTCTGCTGATGCTTTGGGATGTGAGCTGCAGCACCTCCCTGGTTTTGGAGCCATCCCAGGCTGGAAACTCCACAGGCAGATGATCCATGGCTCCAAAAGATCCCCGCTCCTGTCTCAGCTGCCCCGGCAGGGTGGGAAGATGAGGAGAAGAAGACGCGCAGAAGAAGTCGCGGCGCAGCTGCAACGCCGCTCCTGGGCTCGGGATTTAATTATCTGCCTGCAAAATTGGAGCAGGGCTTCATGCTGGGGAAGAGCCTGAGCAATTTAGAGGACCTGATTAGAATGGAAAACGCTCCTGAGAGAGGCGTCTGGAACCATAGACTTCAAGTGCCAAGCGCTGACCTTCGGGAGGAGCGCTCGGGCGCGCACGGCGAGGGCATCGCGGGGAGGGCAGAGCCCAGATTGTTCTGGAAGCAGGCAAGGAGAAACTCTGGGAATCCAGAGGGAAACGAGAGCTGTGTTCATGGGCATTAGGTGCTGTGGTTGCTCTGAGGAAGAGGCTGAGGGCCGTCAGTGCTGGCTGGGGGTGGTGGGAGGGCAGGGGGGCAGCAGGGGCTGAGGAGCAGGAAGCTTCTTGGAGGATATTGCGTTAGTGCTGTGATATTTCCATGTTCTCCTGGAGGAATTTGCTCTTGCCGTGCTGCAGAAATCCCGACAGCAATTCAACAAGAAAAATGCAAATAAGGTCACTTCTCCCCTACAGGACTGCAGGATGCCCTGGGAGAAATCCATGTCCTTGCTCGTCAGGAGTATTAGTTCAGCTACATGTGCTTTTATTCTAAAATAACACTGTGTTGCTTTTGGGGGTTTTTTGTTTGTTTTAAGCCTGATTATTTCTGTTTTGTTCTGCTCAGGCCACAACAGCATTACAATTAACTGTTAGAACTGCTCAGCCCCCACTGCTGGCTGGTTCTCGGGGGCTGGAACCCAAAGGCAGGGTGATCCCATGGCACAGGGCAGCAGCTCCTGCTGCCAACCTCCCTCCGTGGGCACAGCCTCCCCTGGCAGCTCCGCTGGACCCAGCAGGGAGCAGCAAAAAGGGGCTGCACTAAAGGACATCCACCTCTCCATCCCTGTCCCTCCAGGATGGATTCAGTTTACTCCCAGGAAGAGGAGCTGTGAGATGTTGCACAAACACCCGCGGACAGACACGGCGAGGGAGCGGCGACACCAAATCCTCACCCCCAGCAGGCTGAAGGGATCAGCTCCGAGCTGCAGCAGCTGCCAGCCACTGCTGTGACTCTGCCAAAGCACCACAATTACCCAGTTTCACTGCTCAGGAAGGAAGGCACCAGCCTTTACATCCTAAAGGATCTTTTCACTCCCCCCTCAGTCTTCTTTCCCAGCTTCTCGTCCTGCTCAGGGTGTTTAAAATAAGCCCAATAAAAATGAGGTGGGAGAAAGGGATTTACCCATACACAATTTTTTTTCTGCTACATCTGCCTTGCTTCCTCTCTCCTTCCTGTGAAGTTAAAAAAGGAAAAAGAAAAATTAAAAAAAGATTAAAGCACTAATGGGGGAAAGTGAAACAAAATATTCGTCCCTCCACAGATCTTGGTATTCTCAAGAAGCTGATCAAAGTATTGCCACTTCTCATTCCTGCCTTTACAGCTTGAGCCCAGTCAATAATTCCATCTCTCTTTCCTCCTGATAATTGATGGAGAACGGGCAAATTTCCTCTGTTTTTACAGGAATCCAGTTAATTTTTAGAGTTGTATTGTTGTGGTTTGTTCTGTCCTTCTGACCACTGGGTGCTTTCATTCAGGATTTGTCCTTATTTTTTAGATGTATGGATTGGTGAGACAGAACTTATTTAGTCTCTTTACAAGAACCTGGAGTGACAGGACACAGGGATTGGCTTCACATTGCCAGGGGGCAGGGCTAGGTGGGATATTGGGAAGGAATTCCAGCCCTGGCACAGGGTGCCCAGAGAAGCTGTGGCTGCCTCTGGATCCCTGGAAATGTCCAAGGCCAGGTTTGGAGCAACGGGGGACAGTGGAAGGTGTCCCTGCCATGGCAGGGGTGGCACTGGGTGATCTTTAAGGTCCTTTCCAACCCAAACCATCCCGTGATTCCATGCTTCCATGATTTTGCAACTCCAAATCTGATCACTCTTCCCCCAGGTTCATGAACGGTCTCACGCTCAACTCAGTGGCAAATCCTGAGTTATTATTTTGGAATATCAAGCAGGCTGAAGCAATCCTGTGAGTTATTTGTGAGTCATAAGTACATGCTGGTGCTAAATGTGTCCAACAGTGCCTAAGAGAAGGACAGGACGGATCAGGCATTGTCACAAGGACAAAAACTAATGTGTTTTGCCAGCACTGGTGCTTTAGTCAGGCTGCCAGAGCTGCCTGCCGTGCCTCTGGGGATCAGCAGCTCAGAGGTGGCTATAAACAAAGTAACAGTGGGCAGAAAATAGCCAAAATGTACATGTTCAATGGGAGTCTGGAGTTTCCTCTGCACTTTACCAAACTGGAAACCCACTCAGTGCTGGGAGGGGAATAAAGCTGAATGGAACCAGTCGCTGCCTTATTCCCCCACATTGTGCAGCTCCTGCTCCTTATAATTATTCTAAAGCAACCTGGGAATGTCTAAAAATGTTTAACATAAAAAAAGAAGCCTAGAAGGCTCGGTTTAGTCTAGGAAAAGGTTTTCCAGGCCCCACTGGTGCTATCATTTACTGGGCACACCACAGGCAGACACAGAGCTGCCTTTGCATCCCAGTGCTCCCAGTGGGTGGGAAGTCACTGACAATTAACTACAGCTCCCGTAGTGGCACTGAGTAAAGCCCCAACCAGACCCCACAAACAGCAGTTCCCCCATTCCTGGCTAGGCCTGAGCAGCTGCTTTTCCAGGCCTGATTCCCAAAAAACAGCTGTGTTCCTGCTGCCGGGGCTCAACCCCTGGGCAGGTCTCCTCCAGAGCTCCTCAGGCAGAATTTCTGTCCCAACCCACTCCAGTGCTGGAGCAGGAGGCCTCTCAGCATCATCTGGTGGGTATAGAGCTGGTTGGTACTTCAGGAATGGCACCAGCTTCCCTGGAATGACTGAGGAGCGCTCTGATGAAGATCCCCTGTGAGTAAAACAATAAATGTCTCTCTGAACATGAGCCAGAGCGTCAGGTTGAGTTAGGGAATTGTTTCTAGGTCATTTCAGTTCACTGCACTGCACTGCAAACACTGCACTGAATGAATGACCAAAATAATTAATCAAAACACTCGGGAGAAACACCAACTCACACTGCAGGCAACAAACTTTGCCTAAAAGTGGCAGAGCTCAGCGCTTTTTAACCTGCTCTTTCCCAGCTGTCACATAGCAGCAGCACATGACCTTTCCTGCTGATTTTCCCCAGATCCAGCCTCCCTCGGAGGGGCTGAGGGTGACCTTTCCCAGCCTGGTTCCCTCTGCTCTGAGCACCCCGTGTCGTGACAGAATTTGCCTGTCAGGATCTGCTTCAAACCTACAAAACGAGACGTGGATGCGGGTTAGAAACCACCCAGCCTCTCTGCTCCCGCGGGGCTGAGGGGAAATGAGTTCCAGTCCGCTTCCCACTGCAGGCTCTGAGCTCCCAGCAGCTGCTCCCAGCCATCCACCAGCTCCTCCAGCCCAGCTGGGAACGAGCCAGAGCAGGGAGATTTGTTCTTGCCCATCTCAGTCATCACTGTTCTCACTTCCCATGGAGAAATTCCTCCTGATGTCCAGCCTGGCACAGTCTGAGGCTGTTCCCAGGGAGCAGATCCCAAACTCCCCCGGCTGCCCCCTCCTGTCAGGGAGTTGTGCAGAGCCACAAGGTCCCCCCTGAGCCTCCTTTTCTCCAGGCTGAGCCCCTTTCCCAGCTCCCTCAGCCTTTCCTGCTGCTCCAGCCCCTTCCTCAGCTCCATTCCCTTCCCCCTGATCCCCTTTTCTCCAGGCTGAGCCCGTTTCCCAGCTCCCTTAGGAATTCTCCAGCCCCTTCCCAGCTCCGTTCCTTTCCCCCTGATCTCCTTGTCTCCAGGCTGAGCCCGTTTTCCAGCTCCCTCAGCCCCTCACAGGACTTGCTCTTATTACTTACTCTCTTTAATATGGAACTGTATTATGAGACTATGTTATGGGACTGCTGCTGGGGTTCTGAGGGGAAAAAAATACATAGATTTGAATGTCTGCAATTAAATAATAAAATGGAAGTTTGTGAGCAAATGGCATAACAAAACAAGTCTGGAGAACATCAAGGAACCAATCCACTGCCTTTTGTTGGTGGAGAAGGGGACTCGTGCTCAGCTGAAAGCCATTCAAGTGTCAGCATGAAACATTCTGTGTGTCTCTTTTCAGCTCTCACTCTCACAAAAAATTTGCCCAAATATGCTCAGAAAAGTTTTTTTCTTCATTCTTTACATGCTCTGTGTTACTGAACATTCAATATTTAATGATCTGTTGTGGGTTTGGCTCATCTTTTCCCTTTGTAAGGCACAGCCCTCTCCAGGGGTTTCTGGCAGGCTTGTTTTGTACTTCCACGTTCTGCTTTGATTTCTCTTTATCCTGTGAACCTCAGTTCTCCACGGTTATGAAACTGGGACTCGTGGATGGGGCTTATTTTTATTTACTGCTGGCTTTTCAGGAAACCTTTCATTTCAAATTCTCCAAGACAAGTCACTGCTGTAGGAGTAGCCTCGTTAGCAGCTTTCATTAGCACAAAGATGCAAATAAGAGAACGCCATCACCACGCCTCTGTCCCAGTGTTGTCCCCTTGGAAATCCCCATTTTTCCCAAGGAGCTCTCCCTGCTCCAACCACCTTTTCATTGTCTCTATTTTTAGCATTTTACCATTCCTGCAAAGGCCACTTTTCCCTCTCCACCCCTGTGCAGCTTTCCCCTGGAAAAGCACGGCCAGAGATATCCCGTTCCTGTTCCCATTCCCGCTGGGTGATCCCAGCTGCCAGGATCCATCCCAGGGCACGTGTGCCAGCATCTCCCGGGGCCTGCAATCAGCACAGGGAGGCAGGGAGCAGGCCAGAGCCCACGGTACATTAACCAGGAAAGTTTGGGAGTGTAAAACTCAGTGGGCTGTCAGAACAATGTTCCCGCGCCGCTCTGCGCTGCCCGGCTTTTTGTCAGGGTAAGAACAAATGCCACAACTGCCTGAGCCTTCAAAGCAGCCAGGGACATTCTTTTAGTGACTGATGGAAGGGAGGGGAGGCGAAAGAGGAGGAAAGTTCATCTCCCTTGGAGTCGCTGGTGAGTCCATATGCTGAGAGCCGGGTGGCCGGCAGCCCGTGGTTCCTCCTGCGTGCCTCAGCTCGGACACAGTGGACAACATTCCCCATTTAAACTGACGTCACCCAGAGCTCCTGGCCAGGCACTGCCCTCACATGTGATGACTCAAACCCAAATTAACTCCTTTTTCCTTCCATCACCCTGAAAGCAGCTTTTTTTTCTGCAAAAAACCAGGTTTTTTTCCGCAAAAGCAGCTATTTACCCACTAAAACTGCCCAGCAGACTTTAGCAAACAGGCACCAACACCTGGCCCCTAAATTCAGTAATTAAGGGTGGCTCTGCAGCCTGATTATTTCACACACAACACACAAAACAAAACTGCTTTAGGAGCTGCTGGGCTGGTTTTTGACCTGTAGGCACCTGCCGGACTTAGGGGGATGCAATGAGCTGATTTAAGAGTAATAAGCATTTCCTAATGGCACACTAATGAGACAGATATTTATGATTCCATTTCCTGAGGCATTCCAGACCCACATTTGCCACAGAAGGCAAAACAGCAAAGCCAAAAACTCAGGGAGAAGCGTGGCTGTGTTTATGGGATGAGGTTCCCAACACCTTTCCCACCACGGGTGGAAAAGTTTGGGTCTGGCCTTTGAAAAAAAGAACAAAGGAGTGACCTGTTTTCCTTCTCCCAGGGCTGAGCACATCCCCTAGGCAGCTCGATGGAAATTGTAATTATTCCAGGGCTAAGAATGGCAGCATTTATGATTAAAAATGAAAGCCAGTTTGATGCAGAAGAATGGGTATTGGATCACTTTGTACTTCTCACTAATTATTACATCATGAACGGCCGGTTTTATTTTTTAAAGGAGTCAAAACTACAAAGATTTCCTTATGCAAATATTTCCCAACACTTTAGAAATTAATTAGAACAAAAACATTTTGAATAAATTATTGCAGATGACATACTTTTTAAAAGATTTATTTATGGCTAAAAAACCCTTTATTTTCTCTTCCCTTGAAGAATCACAGATAAACATGTTTTTGATACACACGAGCTCATTTCAAAGTTAAAATTACTTCAATAAAATGAAACTGTTCAGGTATTTATTAGGATGGGCTGCCCTGGGAGGGGCATCCTGGAAGTATAAAAAATACATATTTCCATCCCTGGAAATATAAAAAATTAAGAATATGTGGCACTTTGCAGCATGGTGGTGTTGGGTTGAAGGTTCATCATGATGACCTTGGAGGTCTTTTCCAACCTTAATGATTTTCTGATTTTCCTCTCCGCTTAGTAACGAGGAGAAATATGAAATTGTTAATTAAAAACGTATATTTTTAATTCCAAGAACTTTCTAACGGGCACCACATCCTTCTGGGATGCAAAATATCTCAGAGGAAAGAGCCACAAGAAAAAATGCAGCTACAGAACGCAGAGAGGGAGGCAGGGCTGACTTTAAGAGCTTGAAAAAATCTTTTCTCTTGAAACCTGGAAAATTTCACCTGTGCTGAACAGGGCAGAGCAGGGAGCAGGAACTCCAGTGGGCCTCCATCCAGGAATTCCCCCTCTCAGGGGAAGGGTGTTTTCTGTGCCAAACGCTGTGTGGGCAGGTGATGACAGCAAAATCCAAACACAGGGGAGCACCAGCTCTTCCAAAGAAGCTCTTGAGAAACAGAAAAGCAGAGGAGGAGGAGGAGGAGGAGGAGGGAAATCTGCTTCAGGATCCTCCTGGCTGGCGACAACACCGAGCAAATGTTACCCATTCCCATAAACAATCCTGCACCTTGAGACCAGGAGATGTGGTTTGGGGTTCTTGGGGTTGATTTCTGAATAATTAAAGATTGCCTTGGATGTTTTCTTGATCCATCTTCCCATGTGCAGCTTTTTCACGGGGCTCGCCTCTAAAGATTTCAGTTTGGGCATCTTTAGGAGTTTGGAATTCCCTGTTAGAAAAACTGCACTGATGGATGTTGTTCGAGTGGGAACGCCCCTAAAAACGTGTGTACAAATGAGGGGTGTGAGGGGTGTGTGCAGGCAAAAAAGAGAGGGGTGTGTGTCCAAAACCAATCTGATTTAAAAGAAAATTGGGAAAACACGCTGGCAGCTCTTCTGTGTAAAATGTCATCTTCACCAGAGGGAAGAGGCCTTAGGAACTGGGATTTTGGGGCATTTTCTGTGCTAGCAACAGGCCCTCAGCTTCGTGAAGGGTTTGCAGAACCTCAGGGCTGCTGTCTGAACTTCTCCTGACCTGCCCACAGCTTTGTTTTATTTGGTTTAGCTGTGACAGCAGTTTCTCTAAATGACCAGTTATCTATGGATAATCTGGTTTATTTTTTGTTATCTTGGTGTGCTACAAACATAGTTTATGGCAGTAATCTTATGTGAAAGGGGATTTTTAATGAGGGTAATGCAAAGATAAAATGCAGAGAAACGCAGGCCTGGTGCAACAGTGAGAACTGGAGCTGTAGGATGAGGAATAAACACATGGAATGGTAAAATCTGGGGCACGAGAGACCTCCAAGGCAACAAACAGCTCATCAGTATTGAAAGAAATGCAGACCTGGAGATGGACAGAACAAAAAAATATTATTTAAAATATGTGAAAGGCACCACGTGTAGTAAATTCAGATTAACTGTGGAGCTGCAGTTCAATGAAGAAGGAAAATAAAAATGTAAAAGCATGTTGGCAAACAAGAAAAATGACCACAAATTAATCCTAGAGTGAAGTAGAAGAAATCATCACCTCCATCGAGGCTGCTAATGACCCTTGAATGGGATCATTGAGGTTTCAACAGCACACTCTGGGCTGGATATTCAAGGTATGAGTCCCACTTGCCCATAAACATGATTTACAGTGCAGAAGCTCCATCACTGCCTCACATCCCTGCTCAGTTGCAGGCCAAGGCCAGTGCTCCAGAGGGGTTGAATTCCCTGAAAATTCTGCTTTGGGGCTCCCTCCCCAGCTCACACTAAAGCACGGTCACCCCAACACATCCCTGCCTGAGGGACTCATGAAAAATCCCCTTCCTCAAACTGCAGCGAGCAAAGGACCAGGATATTCCTTCCTAATGAAAAATCAGGGGTGCCTGGAACTTATTACTTCAAATGTACCATGGCTCTAAACGGGATTAAAGTTCAGAATTAATCTGGGGGATAGGAATTGAAGAAAATACAGATTTTTTTTCACACATTCTGCAGAAGCTGAGTGAATCCACTTCCCACAAAGTGTGTTCAACTGGCCCCTGCAAAGGCACAATTGACTTCATTAGTCTGTCTCAGAGCCTTCTTGTTTTGCCTACCAATCAAGATAATCACCCTGTCACATGAGCTTTGCAGCTGGGACAAATTGGAGGTCTGGGGAACCAGCTGGAGTCAAAAACCCAACCCCACAGAAGCTTCCTTGGAGCATGTGCCTCCATCAGTTCTGTCCTGGAGTTTAAAATAAGTCCAAAAGGTGACGAATTTCCATTTCCTCCCCATTTCTCCCTGCTCCAGATGGTTGCTGTAGGCAGCTGCACTCACCCCAAGCTCTCGAGGGGAGCAGAGAATTGTGCTTTGACCATCAGGTGTTTTCTGGGATATTCAGACATTTTCCCTGCCATGAGCTCCCCCAGCCCTTTCTGCCTTGCTGGGAGCAGGATTTGAGGAACCTCTGAGTTAGATCCTGGAATCACCTCCATCAGCACCTCTGGATTTCGGGATTTGAGAGATTTAAAGGCATTTCCCACAAGATTTTTGCTGCAGCTTTTCTCAGGTGCACAAGATGAAAGTCACAATCTGTGTGGAGAGCAGAGAGGAAAAACATCATACTTTCTCACAGAAAACACCAAACATTTTTCCTATTGATCTGTTCAACAGTATTTTTGTAGTGGCAGCAACTTCACTATCCCATGCTGAAGGGATAAATTCCATTCATTCCCCTCTATCTGTGATAAATCTTGGCTTGAAATTAACATTCATACACAGGAAGGCGCAGATTGCTTCGAAATGTTCATGAACTCTGTGAAAATCTGAAAAATTTAAACTCCTAATAAAACACAAACCAAGCAAGGGGAGTCTAAGACTTCTCTGTTTCACTCGTGCTATTCCCTGTAACATGCAGTAATTTTCCATGGAAAATCTCAGTTTTTAGCTACTGATCCAAGGGCACAGAAAGGAAACTGCTGCAGCCACGTGACTCTTCAGACATTGTCCAAATCCCAGTATTTTTATACTTTACACTCATTTATTCCTCAAACATTTCCCCGTGTTTGGAACACAACATCTCAATCGTTTCAGGGCATGAGGCTGAGGCCAGGTTTGCCCATGACAAAGTTCAGCCAGTGGAAACCAGACTGTGGAATGAATTTCATGGAAAAATAACCTCACAAAGCATCATGTGGCACCTGCAGCTCAGCTCCCAGGGCCTGTTCAGAAGGACTCTTCCCTTTCCCCCATCACACAAGCTGTGTTTGTGTATCCAGGGCAGCAAAAGTGGCAAAAACCCATTTATTTTCTGCTCAGGTTGCTGCTCTGCAAAGCCCCAACACCAGAATTCTGCCTCTCTGTCATCCTTGAGTTTGCTCACAGCAAGGAAACTCCAGAGAGCTCAGCACAAATTCAGGTTTCCACAGCAGCAGAATTTATCTGGATGATGAAAATTAAAAAATAATTTGGTTGTTTAATAGAAGCTCGGCAGAACTGAGACCAGGGAGACAAACATTCCATAGCACGACCTTCTAAACTAAAGGGAAATTTCCTAAAATGTTCCTGGAAAGCTCCAGGAGAAGATGGGTTCTGCCCATCTGAATGACGTCTGAGGGATGAGAAATTCCAGGGTGCCTGGGATCAGGCAGCCACACGTGGAATTTATAAAACCTTCTGATCCACAGCTTGGGCTCGTGCCTTTGATTTTAAACCAAATTGTTCTATTTTTCCCAGCAGCCCTTTTGTTTTAGGCAGAAACCTTAATATGGCAATGTGACATGCATTTAAAGAAAAGGCAGATTTAATTAATCCAAGACAGGTTTATGAATGGAGCAGATCACACTTTTGAGCTCTTATTATTTGATCAGCCAGCTTAATCTCAAAGAACAACACTGCAGCTTCTTACTGCACCTCCTTTCATCTTTTCCTTTTTTTATTATTTTTTAATCACAAGCCTTTTGTGTTTTATAACCTCTTCTGCTAAGTAAATCATAAATACTTTGAAGAGTAATTTCAAATATTTCCTCCCAACTTTTTCTCTCCCTGTTCCCATTTTGCCGCCGATTTCCTCCTTCGCGTCTCGGCAAAATCCAAAAACCCAGCGACAGAAATTTTTGTTGTCACGAATGAATATTTTTCAGAAAGTCTTTCAGAGGAAAATCTAAGTGTTCTTCACCTTCCAAGCCTTCTGGCATGGAGCTGACATCACATACACGAGGTTCTTCGCTCAGACGAGCCTCCAAGCGATCCAGCAGCGTCGCCAGCAAAGATTAAGGACACACCAAGGTCAAAAGAAAGAAAAAAAAAAATCCAGATAAAATAGTACCAGCAAGGCTTGCTCTGTTAAAGTATTTAACTGCAGACAAACAATCCCAAAACCTGGAGAAAAAGAAGATATAGCTGGATATTTTCGGATTCAGGATGCCCTCTGAGAAAAATTTTCGCTGCTTAATTATTTAAACTGCAAAAGGCACTTTAAAGCAGAGTATGACATCACTCAGCCAAATCTTTTAATGATATCAACTTCAACTTGAACAACAACTATATTTAACAGAGCACGCCGGGGATTAAAGTGATTTACTGGAGTTATTTCTGAAAATGCACTGGTTGAGTTGAAATCTAAATTGTTTATATGTAAATCTGGGGGGGGGGAAATCTTAACGAGCGAGGTTTGAAACATGAGACGTTAATGAAATTGGATGTCACGGCCCAGAGTTAATGGCTCTGTGCCCTTCTCCATGTGCTGCTGCCTGGTTCTGTGTTGGGATAACGGGGCTGGAACAGGAATCTCTCAAATGGCAAAGGGGAACACCCAGGTAAAGCCCTTTGGGAACTGCAGCCGGGTCCAACCAGCCTTTGCCCCATCCTACACAGAAATCCGTGCTTCCCAAAGCTCCAGCCCTGCCTGAGCTCAGGGCTCCAAGGCCAGCAGTGAATAACCCAATGTGCCAGCCCAAAGTCTGTCATACTCTGCTTTAAAGTGCCTTTTGCAGTTTAAATAATTAAGCAGCGAAAATTTTTCTCAGAGGGCATCCTGAATCCGAGACTATCCAGATAGATCTTCTTTTTCTTCAAAGTCTGGGCAGCTCATGTCCTTGTCCACCTCCCTCCCTCCCAAACATCCCTGTGGTCTCCTAAATCCTTAAATTGTACCAGAAATCCAGTAAAGATCTAAATACCATCGTGTTTTCCCCTTGGCAATTCCCAAATCAAATCGTTCCCGTCAGTGAGAATTCCCTGGTTTCCAAAAGCAGCCTGTAGGGAAGAGCTGTGTGAGGAAGAGGGGGAAAAGTCTTGGCACTGGCATTGGTGAGAAGCTCCTGGTTCTCTCCCTGGAAAGGGAAGGCTGGGAAGTGGAAGGAGTTCCTCACCTCCCACCCTTCTCCTTCCCAGTCCTCCAGCCCCAAAGCAGAGCTCCCCAACCCCCACGTGAAGGATTTTGGGGAGCCCAGGCTGCTGGCATCTCCAGCCCGTTACATTTCCCAGACTCACTGGAAAAAAGGAAATATTTATTCTGACTTTTCCTAGCAGGCAAAGAGGAAACGGGGCTGATGCCACGGGCTGGGGAAGGGTTTGATCTCAGCATTAGGTCACCCTGCTCATGCCCAGCCAGAGCTAATTGTTAATCTGCTCAGTGCTCCCTCCCAAGCTCTGTCAGCACCGAGTGTCCTGCATGCCAATAAATATTCTGGGCAGCCTCCTCTCCCACCTGCCTTTCTGCCTCTTGCAGGAGAGCACCTGAATTTCAGCTCCTGCTCCAAAAAGACATGAATTTCAAACAGCTGTGCTTCACGGACTCCCTTCCCATGGAACCTGTCGGTAAAAATCCATTTTATAGCTATTTCTGCAGGGTTTTCATGCATTCAGTGACATTCTGTGCAATCAGAGGCCAACTTCAGCCTACTATTTCTGCTTACACTTGTAGAATAAAAGTTGCAGTGAGGGGGATTTTATGCTTCGAGTGTGGTTTGGATGGGCTCAGCTGTGATCCCACAGTTAAAGTTATCTGATAATAAAAAGCCTGGGACAGATACTCTCCCTGGCTTTTCTCCTAAAATTCCTAAGGGGTGAGCCAAATTTTTGCTGTGCCCACAGAAGCTGGCAGGGTGACCCCTGTTTTGGTACTTTACACAAAGCAGCAGAGAGTGATGGAGATAATTCCATGAAATCCAGACCCCGAGTCCTGACTCTTAATATGGGATTTGTTAACCAGCTCCATCTCCTCGAATACCTGAGTACATCATCCCAATTCTCCGTGGGAGGGATCTCCTTTTGTTACCCCAATTCTCCGTGGGAGGGATCTCCTTTTGTTACCCCAGTTCAGTCCCGACCTCGCAGAGTTCAGCCCAAGCAGCTTAACCTTTTCCATTCCAGCAAGCAGCATCTCCTCCAGTGCATTCTCGCATTTTATTCGCTCTGGGAACCCTAAGTTTTTACGATTTCCAGATGAACAACCTCCTTTATCACAATAATTCATCAGCTGGGTGAGAAAAACACGAGAAGGCTTTTTTGGGGAAAGAAATGCAGCAGAAAAGAGCTTCACCAAAAGATTTCGTGTCTCAGTTTGAAAGGAGCAAGGCTCTCAGGGCCGTATCCATCCCCTCTCCCTTCTCTCCCCTGTTTCCCTGCACAGGTTGCTCACCTCAGTTGCCAGGCAACACTCCTGGCTCACATGCTCTGCATCCCGGCGTGTGAGCCAAAAAAAAAAAAAGGAAAAAAAAAAAAAAAAAACAGCTCNNNNAAAAAGATCCTGCAGGGGCAAAATTATGCTGACAAGTCGGGAGCGTCAACTTTTCTCTGCGCTCCCTCCCCTTTCTGCCGTGCTCAGTGTCTTTCACAGCACATTAAACCTCATCCCTCCTCTCTGCAGAGCAGCACAGACCTCGGGTAACCGGAGCACGCTCGGGATGGGCACTGAGAGAGCTCCCAGAGCAGATTCCTGCCTGCTGCGAGTGCTGAAATCCCCCCTGAACAAACAGCTCCCACCCCAAATCCTGCCCGTGCCACGCTAATCCAGGCCAGGTTACAGCCACAGAGCTTTGTGTGTTCTGCAGCAACGGCAAATCCATTTTCTTTACTTTGCTTATTATCAAAGGCTTTAAAATTTGACCATAAAACAGAACTCCTCCAGGCTGCAATTTATTTCTGATGCGAGGTCGTGGTGCTGCCTGAACCCTCTCTCTCTCCTGTTATCCGCCCACACAGACTATGAACGTCTTAAAGAAATAATAAATAATACAATTCACTTAAGCTACTCTGTAAATTCGAAGTTAACCTCTTTATGTGCTCCTCTATTCCTGTGTAATCCAATTATTTGAGGGGAATCTCACAGGACTACACTCGGACAAAAAAATAAGTTTACAACTTCATATATAGAGATATGTTTGTTCAGAAAAGGATCAGCTGCACTGCTCTGCTTTCCTTTAGCAACACTGATTCCCACTGGTTTAGGTCCACACCTCACTCCCAACCCTCAGCATTCCCTGGAAACCACCACAGTGCCGGCCTTCCTTTAAATGTACCACAAAAATCAATGTATTTCTGTGCTTTGCTTCCCCCCAGTGCTGATCCCTTCAGCAGAGCACTTTTCCTTGTTCTCAGACCCCCGTTTGGAAATAGGTTGGAGCATGGATCTGGCTCTGAGCCTCAGTTTACCACCAGTAAAAAACACACGGAGTCCTTTGCTTCCCTCCTTTATTCAAATTGTTCAGCACAGAGAATGACTTTGACTGCTACAACAGCTCCATTTCTGATAGAAAATACATATTTGCCATCCAAACTATCTGTAAAACGGTCAAACTTGGGTGCAGATTTCTGCCAAATTCAAAAAAAAAAAGATTCAAACAAGCAAATATTTTATTTCAGAATGAAGCCAACTGAGCATCTCCCGAAACAAAGACCCAAAGACAAATTTATCTCATTCATGCTGCAATTTTCTAAGGAAATGATGAGATTTTCAGATCTTCTGGAACTTCAAGGCTAAGGCAGTCATGGTTGAATGAAATGTTGGTTTTTGGCTCTGAATTACTTCCTGAGAAGGAGCAGGAGAGGGCAGAGCTGTGGATGTGCCCCTGCCCCAGGGGTTTCACCTGGGTGTCTGTGACACCAGGATCACACCCAATCACTGATGTGGATTCCAGAGCAAAGGCTGCCCCACACTCTGAGCCCTCTCCTGGCATGGCCATGGCACTTTTCCATCCCCCTGACCCTTCCCACAATTATAAAATCTCTCCAATCCTAAGGTAAAGCCTTCCAAAAGTTCTGAAGGGCCAGGATGTCCCTGCAGCACTCACCAGCTCACACCTTCTCCCCTATAAACACAACGGCAGGGACCTGAGAGTTATTTTGGGGTTGAAGATATCAGGGGTTGAAGATATTTTAGGGTTGAAGATATCTCCCAACTTCACTTTGCCTCACACAGTCTTTTTCAGTCCAAAATTCCCCCAAACTGAGCCCCAAGCCCAGGAATCTCCCCTGGATTTCCACCCCACGAGACCTCCAGCAATCCTTGTGTTTCTCTTGGTCCGTTCACAGCCTCTGTGGCAGGACAGCTTTGTCCTGGTGGCACTGTCCCATCAAACCAGGGTAAATATCACCTCAGTGAAATCCAGACCCCGAGTCCTGACTCTTAATATGGGATTTGTTAACCAGCTCCATCTCCTCGAATACCTGAGTACATCATCCCAATTCTCCGTGGGAGGGATCTCCTTTTGTTACCCCAATTCTCCGTGGGAGGGATCTCCTTTTGTTACCCCAATTCAGTCCCGACCTCGCAGAGTTCAGCCCAAGCAGCTTAACCTTTTCCATTCCAGCAAGCAGAATCTCCTCCAGTGCATTCTCGCATTTTATTCGCTCTGGGAACCCTAAATTTTTATGATTTCCAGACGAACAACCTCCTTTATCACAATAATTCATCAGCTGTGTCAATTCACAGCTCTGAAAACACAAACCCCAGGAACAGCAAATAATGTTGTGCAGAGAGCTCAGAGCCGTGGATGGATCCTCACTTCAATTTCTGTGCAACAAACACCGGGGGAAACAGGCAGGGAGAGATTTAGGGTGTTCTGCCCACAGTCGTAAAAGCAATATATTTTGTTCTCAGCCTGCATGCCCAGAGAAACATTTAATTCTGGAGTAGTTATTCTTGTTCAGTACAACACTGCTGTGCCTCACCTGCTCACTCAGTGAGAGGGGAGCGTAAATCTCACTCAAGAGAGAAGAAATAGGTGTTCACTTCAGAGAGTCTGGTTAAAATTGATGTTTTCAGGGAAAAAAAGTGTTTTCACAGCCAAATAGGGGCTCAATCCATTGTGCAGCCTGGTTAGAGTGCTCTTTAAAAGCATCCAAAGGGTTTCAATGATGAAGGAACAAGACCTTCAGAGCTAATTTAAGGCGATTAGAGGATTAGTGGCTTTAGGCTGGGAGAAGTGAGAAATACAAAAAGCAGATTTTGAGGGGGTGAAAGTCTTTTCTTAAAACTATCACCTGTATCAGCATAACAAAATATTAATATCTGTCTGAACTGTGCTGTCAATCCTTGGAGAGACCTGTTCCTCACAGAGACCTCTCACCAGCACTGAAAAATAAAATTAGAAGACAAAACAGCTGCTAAATTCCAGAGGCAAAGCCATTCCCATGAGACCTTTCTGGAAGGGCACACCTTCTGTGGGAATCACGTCAGAAATAAATCAGCCCAAAGGACACCAGCAGGGTCACATTTACACACAGACATTTCATGTAGGAAACAAGTCAAGGCAGAAATATCTTCTATCTTGGATTCCATTAAAAAAAAATTAAAGGAAGGCACCTTGATTTATGTGCGGAACTGGCTTCTGTGCTTAATTCTGCCCCAGTCCACTTTAACCATATTTTCTTAGCAAAGCATCTCTTGTGCCCAAAATCTGTGAGATTTAATCGAAGCTGAGAGTCCTCGTGGCCAACAATCAACAACCCAACAGGAACAGAAGGAGACTTGCAGCCACCAAAGCCCACATCTGCATTTTCACCTCTGCAAACAGCAGCAGAACATCTCCAGGGGTGCAGCAGGAACCCCCAGTGCAGGGCTGAATTGTTGTCCTCAGACAATCTCAGTGCAGCTCCAGTGGGGATATATCTGAATTCTCTTTCTATCTCTGAGCAGCTAGAGGCTGGCTCTCTCTAGATACATGGGTATCACCTTAATTGCTTCGTGTAATCAAGGAAATCTGTGCTCCCATGCAATGATTCCATTGACTTGACCAGAGCCAGATGGACACTGAATGTAGGGAGGGTTTTCCTCAGGTTCCTCCAAGTCTTTAATCTTCATCTTATTCTGTGATGTGTTCATTAATGGGGTTTGTGCATTGCACAGGGGCAGAGGGGGAGAAAGAGTGTTTGTTTTTATATCTCTGTATTAAAAAGATCTCTCTCATCTCCTAGGGACTCTCAAGCAATGAATGCAGACAAAGAAAAAATCTCCCAGAAAATGCTGCCTACAGGTGAATGCCCAGAAACAACAGGGGAGGTGAAAATGGGCTAAAATTAATTAAAGCTTGGAATGTTGGCCAAGACAATTAGCAGTCAAAACACTCCCTGGCCTCTGGCAGGGCAGCCTGTGGTTTCTAAGCCCCTCTTTCATCTCTCACCTCAGCTCTCACCTTCCCTGTGCTCCCATTCCAGTGCAGGGGAAATGAGATTTTGGGAGGCTGATGGGAGCTTTGCAGCCTGGGCTGTGTCCCTCAGCCAGGCAGCATGAGGGGAAAACCCCCTGGAACAAAACCTGCTCACCATCAAGATGAGCCCCAAGCATTGAAGTGTTTCCTCTCAAGACAGCAAATTTTAAATTCGAGCTTCCATTGTCCCAGGGAGAACTGTGGGAGCCTATGGATGCTAAAAAGCTTTAGCAGAGAAGCTTTCAGCTCTCAGCAGCAGCTCGTGAGAGCTCTGTCTTTCTCACACAAACTATTCAAAACAATGATAAGGTTTCTGTAAACCAACTTTGCCATCTTGCACCTGCAAAATATAATTAGAATTGTTATGATACCACTAGGGAAATGGGTGATGTGAGAATTGACCAATCACTCTGGTAGGGAGTTAGCCAGAGGTTCAATAGCCTCTTGCCATTCAGGTAAACACTGAAAGAACCAAACACATAAAAACCCATCCATTGTTAATTAAATAATTCTATTTTACTGTCCACATTCCTGGCTCCGTGTCTTTATTACTCTCCGTCCCGGCCCCAACAGTGACAGGAGTCCAGCCAGGGCTGGGTGATGGGGCTGGAGTTGTCCCTCCATCCCTTGGTGCCACTTTGGGTCACAGCTATTGATACAGGATGGCATTTCCCATCAATTTTTGCCATAAAAAGGTCACATTCCACTGCTGCAATTTCTATGAGGACAGGTTCAGCCCTTAACAACACTGATATTGTGCTATTTATCCAAGCACAGCTCCATTGGTGCACCCACCTGGCAGCTCTGGCACCACAGGAGCTCCCGGGCACCAGGAATCAGTCCCACTGGATGATTCCAGCATTTTCTTCCTTCTTTGACAGCTTTTTCTGTAAATAAACATGTGCAACTCCAGTATATCCCCTACTACCAGAGCCCATGTTCCAAGGTGAGGAAAACTGTTCTCACTTATAAAAGTCTCTTCTTATCTAAAGCATTGCATTTCTCCTGATTTTGTTCGGTGTTGATCTGAAAAATATTTAGAGGAATAATTCCCAGCCTAAATATTGTGTATTTTCACCTCCTCGTTTACAATGAGCTGTTCAGCTGGTCAATTAAAACCCCTCTGTGCAGATCTTGTTCTCTGGGTGGGATGTTGCTTTTCACACAGCAACTTGAACTGCTCAAAAGTGGCTGAAATCAGTCATTTTTCAGCACCGTTATTCATCCTAAATTTAACAAAACATAACTGATCAGGAGCAGCAATTATGCCTTAACATGCAAATCAGAGAACTGTAGAACGGAAATCCAACCCAACCCTTTCATGCACAGAAATATCCACCAAGATTTTTATTGTTAATTATTTCATTTGTCAATAAATACCACGGATGCCTCTTTTGACACTTCCCACGTTCTTCTGTGAGCTCCACAGCAGTTTTTTCTCAGCTTATCCCCATTCATTGACCAGCTAATTTCAGTCTCTCACTCTGATTCTCTCAGATGAGGACTTTGTATGTATAATGGATTAAACAATAAAGCCAAGAAGTGGTGGGGTTTATATTTAGATAAATATATATTTAATATTTAGAAAGCAACTGGAAACCAAGAGTTGGCTAAGGCAAAATAAAGGACTCAAACGTCGATACGCATTAATTTGCAATTTAATTCATAGATTTGTGCTGTTAAATGTGCACCATACATTGTCGGGTTCAAGTGTTTGATGGATTTAGAGTAGAAAAAGCAGACCTAAAGCCATGGTGGCACTGTGGAAGTGAGGCAGGGTGCTGAGGAGAGCAGTTCTCCAGGCAGCCAAAATCCAGAGGCAGCTAAAATCCAGAGGCAGCCAAAATCCAGAGGCAGCCTTTTTGTTGGTTTTTTTTGATGTCTGAATATGGCCTGGTTTGAACCCTTCAAGGCTGCCAGAGCAGGGCTCTGCAGCTTCACACCAGCCCAACGAGACGTGAAGAAAGTGGCATGTGCCACTTGGAGGGGACACTCAGGGACGAGGGCTGGGCACTGAGCAAACAGCGAGGAGCAGCGTGGCAGAGCTGACAACTCTTCATCCCTTCTGACCTCTCTGCTCTGCCCTGCTCTGGCACTGACACTCACCCAGCCACTGGAAGGGGAAAAAAACCCTGCAAGCAAAGAAAAATTGCCTCTGCTGCTGTGCAAAGACATTTATTGGGAAGATGGCAGCTGCTCCAACAGGTGAAAACGAGCTCTCGCTGCTGCCGTAAAGCTCTGATTGAATTTGGCACAAAATCACTCGCAAATCCAGCAAATGTGACACAACCACTCTCCCTTGTGTTTGGCCGTGTCCAGAAAGTACAGCCACAGCTGTTGTGGTGGCCACACACGGCTCCAGTGCACCGCCAGTGAAAAACAAAACACATTCTCCACCTCCTCCTCTTGATGCCTTAGGTTTTAACTTTTATATTTTCCAATCCTGCATTCCCAGTGTGTAACTGTGCAGTGTCCTGCAGCCTGGGAGCTGCTGCTCTCTCATGCTGAGACAGACAGAACAAAGCCTCTCCAGGCTGCTCTCCAAGGACACCCAGCCCGGCCTAGGCCCAAAATGTGTAACCCAGCATCTTGAGAAGGGGGCAAGCTGAGGGGAAATTCCATCATTAGCTAAAGTTTAATTGGTGAAATTGGGTTGAGATGCAAATGGAGCAAAGCTATAAAAGTGTGAAGAACTCGTGACTCGGGGTCCATCTTGGGTGCAGCCTTTGGCCTGCCCAGGGTGTGCCTCTGAAGGCCTTTCAAATAAATATCCACCTTTATTCCCTTCCTCCTGTCCAGTCTCTGTTTCTAGGTTGGCCTCTTTATGCATCAACACAACTCCAGTGCACAAAACACATTCTCCACCTCTTCCTCTTGAGCTTTATTTGAATTTTAATTCCATTCAGGCTCAGTCTCACCTGGCAGTGGCGATAATCCTGATCAGCACCTTCCCTACAAAAACTGGGATTGCTGCACGACCTTGCTGTGCACAAACTCTGCTTTTTGCAGTCCCAGTGGTTTCATTTCCAACAGTGCTCACGTGCAGACCATTGCCATGATGTGGGTACAGAGCACTGAGAAGGGTTGATGCCACCACTGTCCCCGGGAAGGATTTTTGGGCTCTTTCAGGGTTCTTGCAGCCTCTCAGGCTCCAGGAGAATCTGTGGCACCTGCCACAGGGTGACTCTGATGCATACACGTGGCTTTCAAAGCAGCTGCTGTCCCCAAAATGACACACCAAATGCAAGCTGCAGGCAGATGATTTCAAAAGCCAGGACAGATTTATTCCTAAGCATTGATTTTACATGTGTTTATACTTCAAATAAATGTATTTTAAATATCAACTCCCGTCTGGATTCTTCTGCTCTGTGTGTTACCTTGTCTCTGAACTCTCTCCTGCACTGCTCTTGCTTAGCTCAGTGCTGGGAGTTGACCTTTTATTGCAATGAGAAACAAGGCCTTGGGCAAGGCAAGTACAAAATAAATGGACCAAAGTAAAATCTGATGGATTGCTTGAGTTACAACATCAAACTGCTAATGCAAACGTTATTCCTCATAAATCACTTCACTTTGCTAAACCTCCTCCCTGTAAGTGTAGCCTTTGCATGTCAGAGCAAAATATTCACTGCTGGTTAACACACACTAAAATCTAATCCCAACCTGCCTCTGCTGAGGGCTGGTTTAATTCTTCCAGGGGAGCTGGGAAAGTGTTAAATCCTTTTCTTCAAATAGCTCCATGTCCTTCTTCCGTGACCCCAGAAAACCACCTGGAGCTACACGGCGCTGCTGTGCGTGCCTTGGTCCAGCTACAGACAGCACTGCTGGTGACTGCTGCTAACTGGGCACTTCCTCTAAAAAAATAGAGATAAAAAAATTAAAAGCGATTTTACCAGTGGATTTCTGTCTGTGCCAGTGAATAAAAGCCATCCTGGTGATAAATTTCTATCGCAGGGTCGTGCCAGATCAGATTTTTAGGATTTATTTCATTCTCTAAGTTGCTTCCCAAAGCTGGTGGGGTTGGGACTGCGTGGCAGTGCCCAAAGAGGGCATCCAGCTCTTTCCTGCACTGATCCTAAAGCTGTGGCAGCAGGGGAAAGTCCTGCTGGCAGATTTACATCAGCCACAACAACTCCTCCTCCACTCCAGCGGACCCCCAAGTGTGTGCTGAGGGAACACGGGCTGCACTAATGGTGTGGAAACAATAAATTGGGCACCACCCTTTATGCTTTTGCTGAATTGGGGAAGGGAGGACAGGATTTATGTCACTGTTACACAGAGGGTACCAAGGAACTCCCTGCTTGGTTCAGGTTTCTACAGGAGCATCCTCGAGGTCAGATCCTGAAAAAGGGATTTTAGTCATGCTGAAAAAGGAGCATCAAACAAGAATCTCCAAAAAAGTTCATTTCTCCAGACGACTCCCAGCTCAGTTCCCTTTGCAGGACTTACAGAGATGGGTTTTGAATCTCCTCACGGGGTCAGAGCAGCTCCCTTTGCAGGCAGCAGAATTTCCCAGCTGGGAAGCCTCAAAAGCAAGGATCAGCTCTGTCACAGATCCTGCACTGCAGGACTGGATCTCCTTGATCTCAGGAGAGAGAGACTTTAACTATTTTAATAACTTTAATAATTAAATCCACTCCATGAGTGTACAAGAATTTTGGCATTACTACCCCTGATTTTTCCCTGCACACACTGACCAGGATCCTACATTTTCCCTCTGATGCCACAGGGATTTCTGCTCTCACAGGCCAGACCGTTCTGAACAACTTTGGCTGATAAATACCATGATATATAAATATTTGGGATCTGGCACAGGCAGCTGCTTGTAGCAGGGCTTTTCCTGGCAGCAGGACTATGGGAAACAGGCAGGGTCCTTTTGGGGCCGCTGGAATGGTCACAGTTTGTACCAAGGGCCAACCCCACACACTTCCTTTGCTTCTTATCCTCCTGGAGAGGCCACTCAGCCTCCACTCAGGGACTTCCATTGCTTCTCATCCTCCTGCAGAGGCCACTCAGCCTCCACTCAGGGACTTCTGTTCCTGCCCTGGAGCATCACCAGCTCTGTACCATTCCCATCCTCCACAGCCCTGATAATCATCATTCACCCTCAGCAGCACTGACTGAAACTGTGGAGGGTAATTGCAGCATCAGAGCTGTCCTTCCTCTGGATTTCCTCTGAACAATGAAGCCATTAATGACCTCATTAACCTGATCTTTCCTTAATCCCTTGATTAGGATTTTGGCAGCCCCTGTTTGATTCCCTTGCCCAAGTGACCTCTCTTTCCATCACACATCTTGCTCCTCACCCTGTTATCACCTCTTGGTGTGACACTGAGAAGGGAAAGTGGGAAACCGCTGCTGAACCACAGGGGAAAGGAATTCTAATGGAGTGGCTGAAAGCAAAATTGGATCCCTTTTGTTCTGGTGACCAGTCAAACAAATTCCCCTAATTATGTTTGAATTAGTTTAAATCTCTTTTCCTCTCAACATACAAAGAGATAAAACTAAAGCCTGCTCCCAGGTAGGTGGAGACACATTCATTGCAAAGTTTTAAGGGATTGAACTGACAAAACAAACAAGCAGAATATATTGAAAAACCTGGAAGTCAGTTCAGGGAAATAACATGAACAGTTGAATGCTTGCTTACAGGTACAAATCAATAAAGTCTAAAATAACTGATTTACAGCAGCTTTGAAGAATTATTATTATTATTATTATNTTTTCCTTGATGCTGGAAAACCAAAGTGCAAGTCTCACCAGTAGTTAAATAAATAACGATTGGATTTGGCTTATCCACAGCATCTCCTCAAATTCAGACTGTTAACGTGTGATCCCCTTCTGTAGAAAGCTCACAAAGCTGGCACAATAAAGTTGTTTAATCCATGTTGATTTAAAGGAAGCAAGGATTTTAGGGAGAAGAAAACCTGGTTTTGTTCAGGTTTAGCCCAGCAGGGTCAGGATAAAGAAAAATGCTCATTTTGTACGTGTAAAGCCTTCTTTAAAACTGGAATAAAAGAAGTTTTTTAAGTTATAGGGTGCTTGCTGAACCTCATAACAGCCAAGACAATTAACTCCCTTCTCAGAAAACAACCCCCTTAATTTCCTACCAAAAGGCAGAAGGGGAAGTGCTTGAGGTGCAGCCTCTCAGCGAGGGCTGGGGTTATTCACCGGTGTCTCTTAGGTCTCCAAACAAAAAACAAACCCCAGATGGTTCCCAGGAACCAGCAAAGATAATCTCTCCTCTAAAAATGCTTATAAAGACAGAAAAAGATTTTAAAAATCCCTTCACTTAAGTCAATTCCTTTGGGAATTCCTCCAGGGCTGAAGGCTCTCTGTCCAGTCCCAGCCGTGCCCTACAAACCCCGTGGGTTTTTCTTCCCTCGGTGCTGTTTAAGGGACAGATCCCTTCCATCAGCTCCTTTGCCATGCTCTCCCAACTTCCCCATCATCCGAGACGTGTCTCAGGCTATTTCCTTCTCTTTTCTGGATGGCTTTGGACTCTGTCAAGTCCTGGCATATACAATACATTTATTTCCTGTAATAGTGGAAATTTTCCTGGAGCGATTGCTTTCGAAGGCATTTCCATGTCTGCCCCTATCCGTGGTGAATTCTGGCTTTATTAAGGTGGAAATCCACGTGAGCTGCTGCCAGGAGCAGCAAAGTTCAGCCTGCCCTTACACTGCAGATTTTCAATGACCAGACTCAGCTAATTCCACGCTTTATTCCCGAGTTAATTGGTTCTGATAATTGATTGTCCTTCTGCGTTGCTTTGCCTTGTAAAGTGTTGCTACAGGTGAGTCTTTGGAGCTCTGAAATGATTTCTTTCCCCCCACAAATGGTTATAATTATGATTTTTCAAGCATTAAATAATACTGCTGCTAGCTGTATATTGGCTTAACTTGTCCTAAAAACCTGCCTCCCAGCAATCCTCAGCTGAGCCATGCAAATGTGGAATTTTTCTGCCTCCATCATCCTCACGTGAAGCCAAAATCAGTGCCAAAGGTGGGGGAATGCACCTGGGCTTTCATCCCTGTGCCTGTGGGGACAAACCCAGCCTGAAACCTGAGTTACCTTATTTTAGTAGCAAAATCCTGGTACCACTGGGTAGCAGAGGTGCTGTGATTTTTCAGGTATTTTTGCAAATACACACAGTGACTTGAAGAAGCCCAGACACAATTTTATTCTCTGTACAACCTCTTTTATTGTACAGACTGAACTTAACGCTGGCTACAAAGAAACAGAATTAAAATCACTCCTGGGATAACACAAATGTGTGCTTGTCAGCACACAAAGTATGAGGCATTTGGGGAGAGAGGCAATAATTAGACTTTAACTAAGAATGCAGAACATGTGAAAAGAGCAAACCATCTGTTTGAAACAAAGATGGGACAGAACAATGAGAAACCTTCTGAGAAAGAGGGATAATCAGAAGGCTAAAAAAGAGGATTATATTGCCCTGCTAGATTTTAACACCACCCCAGAAGGATTTGTTGTAAGCTAGGAAGCAAATATTACAATTTTGGCTGGCTGATGAACCCTGGCTGGCTTCGATGAGGAAGATGTGTGACTGCAGGATGTTTCTTGAAAAAGAAACAATAAAACTGATAAAAAACCAAAACTGATAGTTACCAAAAGAGCCAGTTTCAATTTTCTGTAGCTGAATGAGCTCTGGAGTGATGCAGCAGCTCTGGTTCAGTGCCCACGGCGGGGCAAAGGGAACCAAACCACGGTGAGTATAACTCACATGGATGCATTTTGCTTGGCTCCAAGTGGGAGCAAAAAGTAAATTCCCATCTGAAAGGAATGTTTGTTGCCACCAGAAATGCCTGCAGAGTGCTGCTGTGCAAAGATTCACCGTTATAAAGGGAGAAGCACCTGCCTCGAGGCAGGGCGACAGTGCCAGAGAAAATCCAAACCAGCATTTCTCATGGGCACTTCTCCCAAAGAACTGCATTTTCTGGTGTTTACACATGAAAAATTCAACTGGCACTGCTCCTGTGGGGGGAAACGAGGGGGATGCAGGTTCCAGGGTTTATCTGGACAAGGCAGGTGGGATTTGGAGGGTTAGGGGTGGCTGCTCACCCATCCTGGGTGCTGTGGGGATGTAACAAACACCTGATCACACTGGTGCTTCCTGTCTCAGTGCACCCTCCAGAGCCAACAGTCCCCTCCTGCCTTATTAGATTGATATCTGAGGAGAAGAAATTGCTGCCTGTCATGTTTATCAGGGCTAGACAACCCCCACTCCACGTGCTCGAAATTAGCAAATCAAGGCAGGGGAAATTAATGAGCAATTTGGGGTTTCAGCTGGGAAAGGCAGGTTGACCTGAGCTGTTGTTCTGCAGAGATCAACTCCATGTGACCCCGGTCCCACAGAGCTCAGACACTGTGGGAAGCAGCTCCCTGACATTCTCCTGGGCTTGCCAGTGCTAATTCAAACCCCCCAAACACCAGGAAAAGTGCATTCTGTTTATTGGTCCCCCACCTACACAGGTTACACAAATCCATTTCCACTCGGTGCTCCCTGTCCATCAAACAGGAATAATTCCCCACTGGTGAATAGTAAAGTTTAATTAACATTTCTGAACTCCTGCCTAATGCTCATGTGGAATTAAACAGAAAGAACTAATAATGGAGAGAATATACAATTCAAAACAAAGCTGAATGCAAAATGTAGGGCATGTAGTCATGAATCTCATTTTCCGCTTGTGCGTGGCACAATTTAAAGGACATTTTTAGCCTGCTCTGTGTGGAGGAGGACAAATACTATGCAGCTTTAAATAAATACGTGTTTTTAAAAGAGGTGTCTGTGGGACCAGCTGGGATTTTATCCAAGAGAGGATGCAGTGGGTTTCTCTATTCCTTCGTATCACTTCATTTCTCCATCTTCTCTTTCCACAATGCTTTATTTTGTTCCTTTCCCCCCCAGTCTGGACTGGTATCTCAGCCCACAAAGCTTTGCTTGAGTCCACCCCACTCCAAAGGGCTGGACCTGATGGGTTGGACAATTCCTGCACGTGAGAAACCCACACCAGAGCAAACCCCATTGCCAGGTCTGGCACACGGACGCGTCAGGACAGATCCGAACCACGGAACCAGGGGAAGGAAATATGGGATGCAAGATGCTGCCTGTTGCTTAGCAACATTCCCCTAATGTCCCCCAAATCGTGACCCCAGCATCAGAGATCTGCACAGGGATCATCTGAGCTGGCAGCAAAAGAAACCCCACAGCCCCGTTTCACAAAACCTCACAGCCCCGTTTCACAAAACCCCACTTTTCCATTTCACAAAAACCCACTTTCCCATTTCACAAAACCCCACAGTCCCATTTCACAAAACCCCACTTTCCCATTTCACAAATCCCCACTTTTCCATTTCACAAAACCCCACTTTCCCATTTCACAAAACCCCTCTTTCCCATTTCACAAAACCCCACTTTCCCATTTCACAAAACCCCACTTTCCCATTTCACGCCGGCTCTGATGGCACCGTGGGCAAGGAGCAACGTTTGCCTCCTGATAAACTTTGAGGATGTGCCTGCTAATTAAAGCAATAATCTGCTTAAATGATGAAATTCTGACCTCACAGACAGAAAGGGAGGGAAATAACGAGGCCATGACTCCATCAGGTTTGCACGGCAGATGTCAGAGCTCTGTTGGGAGGGGATGGGACAAGGTGGGCAATGAGCTGTTCCCTTCCTGAAGCAGCACAGCCATCCTTTGCTGCTCCTCATGCAACATTTAGCCTTCATATTCTGTATTTTTACCCTTTTCATATTCTGTATTTTTACCCTTTACATTTATGAATATATTAAGTTGCAGACTACAAACATCTTTTCTTTTCTTTCCAGAGGATGTCACAGTCTGTTTCCTTCATTAAACAGCAAAACTCAAAAACCTTTCAGATATAAAATCCAAACTAAGTTGCTTCATGAGAGAAAAAAGCTTCAATATTTTGTATCAGATATAAGTTCCAGTTAAACAAATAAATTCCATGAAATTTTGTCTTTTCTCTCTTTAACTGGAAAGAACTTATTTAATTCAACAGCAACTTCTGACGTAGTGTGAAAAAGAAAACAGAAGGCCACATTTCATCCTTTATTGCAGACTTCTGAGTGTGGAAAGCACTTGATGAAGCTGGAAACAAATTCTGCTCGAGGCACCCACCCAACAAGAGTGTTCTTGTCATTAGGCTAAAGAAATTCGTGGGTGCTGCTGAACAGATTTAACACAACAAGGAATGGAAGATTCATGAAGAGAAAATGTTCTCCTCCTCTGGATTTTCTCAATCTAACCCCCAACTTGCTCATCCATGTCCTTCAGTTGGATTAAAACCTGAAAAATCTCTCCTCTTCCCACCAACCTGCTCTTGCTCATAATTAAAAAAACCACAATTCTTGGTTCCCTGAACACTAAAAATTAAGCCAGAGCCATTGGCCCTCTCTAATCCTACACTTCAGCAGCCAAAAGGCTTAAAGCAAAAAA
Organism: Pachycephala philippinensis; assembly: GCA_013397055.1. Lineage (NCBI taxonomy): Eukaryota > Metazoa > Chordata > Aves > Passeriformes > Pachycephala > Pachycephala philippinensis. The sequence goes on from VWZT01007003.1 coordinate 35,847, forward strand.
AGAAACCGTCTTTCATCCTTTTTTTAGCAAATCCTACTGCTCATACAGATATTAGCATACCTGAACTTCTACTTGGAACCTAAACATTCCCTTCTGGTCTTGGATATTTTCCTAGTTTTCCAGCCTCTGTAAAATCCAGCAATAAAATCATCTGATAAATGCTTCTTTAAATAGTTATTTCCTGGATTTTATCACTGACCCAGCACAAATCTTCCCCTGTACATTTTTCAGCTATTCCAAAGCAGTCAAATACAAATCTGTCTCCAATCAAGCACGTGGCAGAAGTCAACTATTTAGTGGCCATAAAGTATAGAAAGGAAAAATTGGAGCAGCTGCTCCCTGGCTGGAACACAGGCTTCAGCAGGTATTAATGACAAAAATGGCAATTTTGGAGCAGTGGTAGCTTGACTCTGCCAGATTGGAAAAGCTGACCTCAGGATGGCAGCTCTGGAAAAAAGGAGCTGTCTGTGATGGTCTTGCAACAGGAAAAATGCCATGGAGCTGATGGTTGTTTCTGACAGAATAACTATGGGAGTACAGTGATTTTATGGGATTTTCATGGGATCACAGAATGGCTTGGAAGGGACCTCAAAGATCATCGAGTTCCAAACTCCCAACAAAAAAACCAACAAAACAAACCAAAGGAAATGTGTTGGTGGACTTTGCAATTATTGCAGCCCTGTTGGGTTTCATATATGAACAGGAAAATTTAATAATGAATCCTAAATTTTGAAGTGAAAAACTGTTTCACACTGTGGAAAACCAAGTTCTGTGCATTGATTGCTCATCAATAATAAATCCATTCCCAGCAGCCTGGCCCTTTGGTCCTGGGAGGGGTCAAACAGGAACCCCAAGCTCCCACCAACAGCAAAGCTTCCCTCGTTTCTCTTTTATAAAATTAAGTTTATTTAATCAAAGTCAGCCCTGAAACTCAGTCACTCCCCAGGATGTTTTAGGTTGTACTGCATGGACTGAGAAACAGAGAACTTCAGAAAAACAAACCAAGTGGTTCTGAGCTTATTTACAGCAAGCTGCAATGGATCTGCAGTCACTCATCCACTCAGGACCAAGAATTCCATGTGCCTCTTCCCTTCAGGACAGCCAAGCAAGGACTGTGCAGAAGTCCTCTACTTCAACTTGGCAAATTATAATTTTAATGAGAATCTAAGGGTTGATTCTCAAGTCATTGACACTGAGAGCAGGGAAACTCCTAAGCTATTTTTTATATACTGAGTTTTTTATCTGAATATAAAGGTTTATTGATCACTGCTGTCCTCCTCAGAACATCACAGAGAGGAACCCTGACGTTACCATGGAGGTCTGGCACACCTTTTTATAACTTCATGAGTTCTCCCAAGCTCGGATGGGTTTTCCTTCCCTTCCTTTCCCCATTCACTCCATCTCCTTTCAGCCTTAGATTCTGCCTGTAGCCAAAGCAGCCCTACTGCTTTTACTCTCACATCATTCCTGCTCTCACAAGTATCCCCTGAATATTGCAACAGGTGAAAGTGAGGAATCAGGGAGGGATTTATCCAAAATTCCCATTTGCATTGCACACACTTCTCCTGAACACTGGCAGCCTCCTGCCTTGCCAGCCACCTCCTAAATAACACAAGAACAAACTCTGGAGGGTTGTACAGTCTCTGATCAAATTTAAAATAGATTGCTGGGATAAATACTGGAGGCAGTGATGGGACTTTAAATCATCAAACCATCAAAGCAATCTAAAAATAACCAACTGCAGCTTGCAGCCGCTTGATTTCAATTTATAGCTGAAATAATTGAGGGGCCCGATTATTTCCAGGTTGCATGTTTGATTTCCTGCTTTTCACACTGCTGTAGCTCTTGTGACGTTTTATAGCAGTGGAGAGGAGCACTGCCCCTCTCTCCCTAACCTAAAGGAGCAGTGAAAGGAGAGCCTCGGGTGTTTAAAGCTACAAAAGTCCTGGCTTGGTCTGTTGGAGCAGTTGATGCTGGGAAAGGGGCAGGGAACACGGATTTTTACTGAGATTTGCTGCTAATTGGGGTCTTTTCTGCCATAGTGCAATGGCCCAGCTTTGCAGTGGGAGGTGCTGGGCTGGGGACATGAGGCATGGCAGGGGTTTGAGCTCTGCTTCAGCAGCCCCAGCACTTGAGAGGGGAGATGAACAGTGGTCAAAACACTTCCCTAGGACTCAGAACATGCAGGCTCCTGTCCCATGGGGCTCTTCTGAGTCCTACCACACATCTGTATCACCAAAGCATAGAAAGAACTTGGTTAGCAGTGAATAAACCTTAAACGTGCACATGAACAAAATTAATATCATCAGTTCATGGCCTGTGTGCCTCAGGCACTAAACCACCTCCTCTAATCCTGTTAAGAAAAAAAATCTTACCTCTCCTACAGAAGGTCCACAATTTCTAAATCAGTTTGTCCTCTATTTTGCTTTATAGGAGAGGAAGAAAACCCAAACAGCCTCTCTGCAGGTCCAGCAAGGAGCTCTTTTCCCCTTGCCCAGAACCAGTGTTTGTTGTAGGAAAGGAGATCCATGCAGACCCCGCAGAATGCCAAGAAAGAATTTGAGTGCAACAGGTGGGATGTGATGCATTCCAGAGGTTTTGGATGCTCTCTATGGCAAACAACACATCCTGCAGGAGCTGCTTTTTCTCCTCTGCAGGACCAGGGTGTGGTTTTGTGCATCCCTCTGCTGATGGTGGCACTGATGGTTCCCATGCCAATGCTTCCCTTGTCTGTCACAGAGCAGAACCTGCTCATCCCAGTGCCCTGCCTTTGAGCAGGGGTGTCAGCCACAGCCTCAGCAGGAATTCAGCTGAGGAAATTCCCATCTCCCTTATCACTCCTCTTGACAGCTGCTGGTAAGGCGTCTTGTTCCCCTTGTTGTCTACAGCATAGCTCTTAATTTGGGATTATTTTTCCTCTGTACTACCAAACACACAAAAAAAGAACTTTCTGAGCTTTCAGTTGTGCCTCTTGGTACCAGGATGGCACACCTGCATTTTATTGGGTGAGCACGACAGAAATGAGAGTTGAAAATTAGAGTTTCGTGCAAAGGAAAACACCTTCCTCCTTCCCTGCACTGGCTTCCTCCGCCAATATTTGGATCATTGGGGAGCTCCTCCTGTCCTGTTCAGGGATCACAACTCACAGCTAAAATGAAGCTGATTTAAGCCACAGCCAAAATGTTGCAGCTCTCTTCCCCAGACCTTGACGTCAACCCTTTAGGATAAATGCTTTTCCAGACTTGGGCAATTCTGCAACAACTTCTGCTCCTTCTGATCAAGGCAGCAGAATAGCCATCAGCTCTGAGCTGTCTGAGATGCAGCACAGCGGATCTGTGGCAACATTCAGGTCAGAACATTTCCCTGCAGTGGTATTCCATGGCTGTCCTGCACCTTCCCAAGTTATTACCATCACCGCAGCAGCTCTGCTCTGCCCCTTGCGTGCAGGGCTCAGGCTAATGGGATGTGGCACATCGCACAGCCGTGCTGCTGCGCGCTCAGAATCCGCACAAATAAACCTCCCAAACAGGCTCCGAGTCAGGACACTGCTGCAGGGCCAGGGGGATGTGTTTCAAACCCAGCACCCTGTCAGGGGATGGAGGAGCATCGAGGAGCTGGCTCACGTTAACAGCACTGGACAAGGCATTTTCCAGCGGCTCCTTGAGCCATCCATCACGGGGCTGTTGTGTCAGAGCTAAATCAGAGCTGATCCCATCCAGATTTGGAGCTCTCTAAGTTGTTATCATCTCCAGAGGGTGCAAATTGCTCACAGGGCAGCGAGTGTCAGGCTGGGATTGTTCTGTGCCACAGGTGAGGGTGGGTGAGCACAATTCCCAGAGGAAACTTGTAAACACACACCGATGTGACTTTGCCTCCAGCTGCACCTGCCTCCACGGATCCAAAAAATACCTTGATCTGATGAATCATTCCCAAAAGCTTTGCCGCAAGGAGAAACAATCTTCCAAGAACTTCAGACTCTGACGTGAACTCCTAGAAATTACATCTTCAGGAACTCTCCTCCTGGGAGTGCTGGTGAGGGGATGTGATTTTTGTTAGCTCTGCCCCACGAGCAAGACAGGAGTAGTGAGGAACTTATTTCTTTCTCCAGCGAGCAGAAACACTGAGATATTTGTCATTTTTTTTCTTGGTTTTCTCCCTCACTCCACCTTTGAGTATTTAAAAACTCAAGTCATCCTTTGTGCAGTGCTTACATCTGTGTGAAAATTCTTGCTAATTATTCACGTTATCCAGAGCCCATTAACCCTACAAAGGGCAGGAGCCTCTCAGTGCTCTGCCAAAGTGATAACACGTTTTAGGAGAGCCTGACTAACAGAGAACATAAATTTGGGGCTTGAGAAAGGTAAATCACAGACTAGTTGGTGATTGCCTCATTCAAGATACCACAAGACATTTAAACAACTTAAATATATGGCCTAGATGTGCTGAATGCCTGCTTGTGTAGTGTCTGATAATTAAAATAAAGAATAAACAGTGAGTTCTGGATGATACTGTGGGCCCAGTACAGAGTCTAATGGAACAGATTCAGCTCTGAACCAGATATTCACTGCCCAGATGGGTTCAAACAGGTTTGTGATGATAAAGGACACTTCAGACTGACAAACTAAAACACGTAAAATGGACATATACAGGAGAGCAAGATCCTTCCAAGCAGCAGAAGCACGGATCTCCATCAGAAAAAAATAAGACAAAGCAGAAGGCTAAAAATATATTATCCGGTGGATGGTTTAGTATAGTATGCAAGAGGAAAAACTCTTTATTCAGAACTATTAATTGGAAATGAAAATGAAGAAGAAAGTATCTGAAGGACTAAATTAGTTGCAAGACTAATCCTTCCTGAAGGTCTTTTCCTGGTCATTTTCTGGCTCGTATTTTGCTTTCCTCTACAGCAGCTCTTCCCCAAAAGCACCATTTTTTGGAGAGGATATGAGATTTTTAAAAACTATATTTGACTTAAAAAAGATCAAAACTAGTTCTGCATCCCCAAAAGTGTGACACATTCGGATACAGGAGGTTTGTTTTCAGGTTTAGTGCTCAACAGCAGCACCAATGTCCTGTGACCAACAATCTCTGCCTCAGCCCTGAGGAGCTCACTTGGAAAAGGCCAAGCAGTGAACTTTTGTGAAAATAGTGATTTCAACCCATTTAAAAATGTGCCCTGTTAAAATAAGCCTCCAGAAAGAACTTGCTCCCGGTGAGAAGCTCGGATTTGTTGGAGCAAATTGCTCTGTGGGGAGGAATTGTTTCCCAGTGGCAGGGAAGGGCTGGGCCAGGCTGGCAGAGCTCAGTCCCTTAGGCATTTCCCTGCCAGGAGTGATGTGTGCACTTGGAGACATGAATAAAGAGAAAATATCACACCTGGAGGAAAAAACAGGTTTTGTGGAGGGAAGCTGGGCAGCAATTTGCCACCAGGTCTTCCCAAAGGAAAAGAGCAAAGGGGAAACCACAGCAGAGATTGCCCAGGGCTTTGTTCAGTGCCAGCTGTGGGGTTGTTTTCAAAGGTGCTTGGCTGGTTTGGGGTTTTTATGAGGCACTCTAAAATTAGCAGTGAAAGAAAGTGCACCGAGGTGATAACCTAGAAACAGAGACTGGACAGGAGTGAGGGAATAAAGGTGGGTATTTATTTGAAAGGCCTTCAGAGGCACACCCTGGGCAGGCCAAAGGCTGCACCCAAGATGGACCCCGAGTCATGAGTTCTTCACACTTTTATAGCTTTGGGCCATTTGCATATCAACCCAATGTCACCAATTAAACTTTAGCTAATGATGGAATTTCCCCTCAGCTTGCCCCCTTTCTCAAGATGCTGGGTTACACATTTTGGGCCTAGGCCGGGCTGGGTGTCCTTGGAGAGCAGCCTGGAGAGGCTTTGTTCTGTCTGTCTCAGCATGAGAGAGCAGCAGCTCCCAGGCTACAGGACACTGCAGAGTCACACAGAACTTGAAAAATATAAAAGTTAAAACCTAAGGCATCAGAGGAAGCTGCTCAAGCCCAGAAGATGCTGCTGCCATTTATTCTGAGGCATTTTGGGGCTGCAGCTGGAGCAGCAGTGAATGGCATTGGAGGTGGTGATGGTGGGGCCGGGAGAGAAGGGCAGAGCAGGGGCTCCTTGAGTGCCAAAACAAACTGGAAGACACTGGTGTGAGCACTCCAGGCACCTCAGCTCCCTCAGCACATGTGGGAGCTGAGGTGTGTGGAAAATAAAGTCCTTTTTATTTAAAATAAGGCCTTTTTGGGGTCCAGCTCCCATGGAGCAGGGACTTCTCGATCTGCCGGCAGCTACAAATACAGAATATCCATGAATTACAGGTGCTGCTGATAAAACAGCTCCTAAATACTTACAAACTGTTCTACAGGGACTTGGAACATGCTTTAGATTATAATTGGGCTAACATTCACCCTTTTACCTCTTTTCCTGTCTTCATGCCCCAGTTTTCCCTGCCTGAGTAGTCCCCAAAGGATGGTTCTGTACACAGTGAATGCACCTACAGGAATTGGATTTTTCTGGAAGCCAGCCAGGCAGATATCATCCAGAAAGGTAACATTTCATAATTATTATTTAATTGCTGCTCTTAGCTCTTGTCCCCTCCAGACTGAAAGCATCCAACCAGGCAGCAGCAACTTCTCCAGCTGAGCAGTGATCACCAATAGACTTGATTATCAAGAGATCATCAGATGCTCTTTGTGAGGCATTCATCCCAAAAATCCAGCTGAAACAGAGGCAAAATTCACTCAGGTTATTGGCTGCTGCTGGGTCACCTTTGCCTTTGAGGGAAGGGCTCTTCACTGACACAGATCCATGAAGCCAAGCACGAGGAAGGGAGAGGAAAATGAAATATGAATATCTTCCTACCCACAGCCCTGCAAAGGAACTTTCCAGCACCAAGATAATAAAGAATCAAATCCCTAATCAAGGCAGAGTCTGCCCAAAAAAAATCTCCTGTCCCTGAGGCTCTCTGTGATTAGGAACTGCTTCCATAAAGTGGAAGAGTGTTCACAGGAGAGAAGAGTCTGTCAGCTGAGGAGCCTCTTTGGAAGGTGAGGAGATGCTGGCTGAGCACCCTGAGCCAGGAGGAGGAGCTTACTCCAGTCTCCCACATCATGGATGAGCCAAGAGTTAGATTAGTCCTAAAATAAAATCAAAAATAGGGAAAAAAAAATAGAGATAGGGAGCTACTACTCAGTTTTGTAAATGACACTGAAATCCACCTTGTTCATGTCCTAAATCTGTGTTCCTCCTCAGATTGAAATGGAAATGTTCATGTCAGAATTTCATTTGAGGGGGATGAATTAGACACTGAGCCCCCAGAGATGCCCTCGAGGTCGAGGTCTGTCCCTACCTGCCTCAGAGCAACATCTCCCCCATGATTCCACAATAAAATAACGAGTAAGAGGGAATTAAGTGCTTTTCCAGAACATCAGAGATGTTTTCCTGCAAGAAGGAGCAGTAACTGTATTAACCTCGAGGCTGATGCTCCTCTGCTGATGAGGAGGGGAAAGGACTGAGAGGTTGAGCTCCCTTCAGCCTCCCATGGATGGAGGCACAGAAAGCAGCAGCAAAGAAGAGCAAAGTTCTGCAACTTCAGTGCCAGGGCTCCAGAGGCACTCATTAATTCTCCAGGAAAACAGATTTATTGAAACATTGAGTTCTGGTCTGGTTATATCTGAAAGGAAGCGAGGTAACTTTCATTCTGATGAAACTGGGGTATCAGTCACAGCTCCCACACACAGGGTGCAGCAAACTGAGACCCTGCTGGGGATGGATTTAACCAAAAACCAGCATTTCCAGCACTTCTGGCACACAGGAGCCTCTGACAGCACAGCCAGACCACCGGGATGCCCTAGGGTGGAAAGGGCACCTAACCCATTATTCATTTTCCTAAACTTTGGCTATCCAGCAAATAGAAATATTAATGTTGGAACCCAAAGAGCAGAGAATATTCCTCTGCCTGTTTTGAGGGGTTCAACCCCCCTAGACAAGGGTGTCTTTGACCTTTGGCCATGGAGAAAACTGCCTACCCTTTGGGAAACAGTAGAGTCAAAAAATAGAATGAATTAGGTGATGGGAAATGATGTAACAATGGAAATTTAAAGGTTTTAGGTTTGTTATAGACAAAGTTAGAAAACTCCAAAATGGAGGACGGTTGTTGTTTTTCAAGCTTTCTCCCTTCTCCTTTCTTTTCCATATTCTGTGGCAAAAGTGATTTAAGACAATTGGATAAAATGTGCCGCAGTTCCTGTCTACGTGACAAAGTAATTTACTGAACAATGGTAGAAAAGTACAAATATCTTTTGTGTTAAGTTTTTGTTGGGAAATTTACCTTTAAAAAAGGCTTGAAATCTTGATAATTCAGCTTTTTCCTGCACTCTCTACTCTGGGTCACACTAGTGACTCCCTTTCTCAAGGTAAGCTTTTAATAAACTATCTTTAAAAGCAGAAATTAGAGAGAGTCGAGTCTGTTCTTCTAAAATCAGCAAAGACATAAAATTCCTCCCCCATCCGGGGAGGAAGAAACCCAGTATATTAGGGCCTTATTTTCCAACCCTTTCTTAAAACTTTTCTAAAAGACTTCTTCTTTTTCAATAATAATATTTTGCTTTAAAAACAGGCACTTATTTATCCTTAGACACCAACCTCACACCGTGTCACCCACAGAAAGGACTGCCTCAACCTGATGGCTTTTTATTCCAGTTTATGAAACAATCCCAGCCATTTCAAAGATGCATTTCCTGCCTCTTCCTGCATGATTCCAGTTTTTACAGGTAATCCTCCCCCTGCTACGAGGCATCTCTCAGCTTGGGGAGAGGTAATTTGTCACTAATTTTGTGAATGAATTAGTGACAAATTTAAAAACAGCTCAAACGACCACACCAGAGGCAGATTTCACTGCTGACACTTTCTGCTGTAACATCATTTCAATCCTGCAGAAGGTCACTTTTTGCTCTCAGTTCTCAGTGTTAACTTGCAAAAGAGGCATCTGAGGTAACAAAACTCAAGATCACAGCATTTATAACAATGAAATTCTCATTTCTCCCTCCTTTTCGTGCCTTCCCCTCACGCACTCTTCAGCCAAACAAACTCTCCCCCATTTCTGGAAGGAGTGATAAGAGATTTTCTTCACACTGAGGCACCCAGAGGTGTTTCAGCTGCTGTTCAAATTCACATTTCCGTGGGGAAATGATTAGCCAGGTGAGTCAAGTGACCTTTAAAAACAAAACAAGCAAAAAACAACACCACAAAAAAAGTCCCAAAAATTCCAAAATTAAAAAATAAAATAAAATACCAACCCCTGATATCACTCAGTAATTTCCAAAAGACACTGAGTTCACTCCAGCTCTTGGAACTGAGGGGTCAATTTTAGATGCCCAAAGCCATTCCCAGGCACACAGCTCTGCCCAGGCAGAACCAGCTGCCCAAAATTCCCTCCCATGGTGGGAATTTTACTGCCTTCACTGCCAGTGACAGCAAAAGCAGAGCAAAGTGAATTTTCCTTCAGAAAGGCAAGAACCTGGTTCAGACAGACAGATTTAAACACCACTGTGATAAATAAATATAAAGGTGCAGATTCTCAGGTGATGATTCCTATCAGAGCTCCATTAATTCCATAAAGTTATGTCCCTTTTACCCAAAATAATGACCTTCCCCAAATAATCCCCAAACCAAGGCCTCCTAAAAAAGATCAGGGGAGGCAGGAACTGTTGGTGGAATCCAGTTTCAATTCAGCATTATTCTGATGTAAAGAAAACAGAGTGGTTTCAGGTAAAGGATCACCTCATTAAGGTTTAATGCAGAACTGTTGAAAGCCAGTTATTAGGAAATCATTTCCTGCTGCTTTATTCTCCAGCAAAGTTCAATAATTAGAAATGTTGTAAATCTCCTTTGTCTCAATATTCTCGTTGTGATAGGGGCATAATGACTCTTCCTAAAGAGAGAACCAACCAAGTGGAATTAAAAACCTTCCCCCAGAACAGGGAAATGCAGCAGATATTGGAATAGATTGGTTTGCAACGCAGCAGGATTGCCACGAGAAACATTCCCAAACATCTCCTGGTAAGCAGACATCATTTACTCATTTATTCTCTGTTTGGGACCTGCCTGACCTCCAGTGCAGCAGAGACTTAAACACACCAAGTTAAATCCGTGTAGCACCCAATAAATTCCATAATTGGTCCCTAATTTGTGTTCTGGATTGAGTTTCTATTTATTTACTTACACGTTTCTTCACTAAAGAGCCTTAATATTGTCTCCTTGACACCACTGGAAACACATTCCCTGCTGAATAGCATTTTACATAAATGTAAATTCACTAAATTCCATGTCTAAAATCCAGAGGCTTTGGGATTTTTAATTCCCTTGCACGCTCTGAGCTGATGCACTCCAGGTGATCCTGTCTGCTTCACCAGGCAAAGCCCAGCTTGGAAAAATGAGGTACAGAGATTTTGGCAGGGCCAGAGACACAGAATCCTTCGGTGGGAGAAGCACAACACACATTTCGACACGTAAATATTTCTATTTTGCGCACCTTGATGAACAACCGTTCTAATTTTATTTTTATTTTTATTTATTTTGAAGCGAGCAGGAGAGCTTGTGCGTGAGGAAAGATGTGGGCGTTTGGATACGATAATCAGGCTACTGTGGGGGGGAAAAACACAAATCTGAAGGAGCAGATCTCCCCCAGGCCATTTTGCAAGTTGGAAAACTCATTGCGATGTCAGTTCGTGAACAGTCAAAGCCTCTCAGCTCGGCATTAATCAGGATATATTTTAATCAAGGAGAAATAAGTAGCCAGGAAATAAATCTGAAAATTAAGCAATAGCGGTGGATTTACAAGTAAAATTATTGCATGAAAATAAATTAGTTTGTGTCGGGTGTCTTTGAGCAGCAGCTTGTGGGGGTTTTTTAGGCTTTTTTCTAAGTAAAGCAGCTTGGTAAATATAGACTGTATATTTTCATATTTCTGCTTATGATCACTTAACTAATTAAAGTAAGACACATTACTTTGTAATGTGCATGATTAATATGTATCATCTTTATTATCCTCAAGAGCAGGGTGAAGTTAAACTGAAAGGAGATGAGAGGATGCCTTGGACTAAACCCCACTGCCAGGAGACACCACGGACACACCTCCATGGGGTGGTCCAGCACCTTGGGATAGCAAAAATCTGTTTTAATGGGAAAAAACCATGCACTTGGCATTGTATTTTTGTCAATAAAGATAATTTTTTACTGCACACTCACTCTCAGAGCAGAGGTTTCAGCAGGAAGGATTCAGAACAAGCCAAGGTGAACTTTTGTAGTTGTTTAGTTCCACTAAAACTAAAACTAGATTTAAAACTAGGTTAGTCTAAAACTCTGTCCATCAACTCAGTCTCTTCAAACCACCACAACTTTTCATCTGTTTGCAACAACAGCAGCAGCCAAAGGATGACACCTTCCTTGGCCATCCTGGGTTTAGAAAACACAAAAATTCCAGGGTCAGGGCTCTGGAGAGTCTTTGGGATGTGCCAAAATGCATCATCCAAATGTTCTGGTCCATACCTACAGCTTGGGGAAGGGGCTGACAAATTCTTCCAGGTGCCTCTCAAAGTGCTCGTTGTTAAAATACTGAGTGTGAAGGAAAAAAGTTGCACAAAATGCAGTGAAACAGGAAAAGAAAACTTTACGTTGTTATACACTGCACACCATTTGGAATTTGCTCCGTGCTTTCCATTGGAAGGAATAAAAGGAAGAGGAAAAAAAAGGAAGAAAAAAGAAAAGACTGTGAGCTTTTAGTGGTGAGGAAGAAGGAGGGAGGAGAACTCCAGGGAGCAGAAGAAATAAATTTATTTATTTATTTACAATTACACAAAACAAGTGAGGGGGAAGCTTTTTTCTATTATATTTTCCAGGTGTCACGTCCCAGCTGTCCCCAAGAGCCAACCATCATTCCTTTTGTTTATAAATGGGAAAATGAGCATTCCAACAGAGAGAAAACCAGGACTCAGCTCCCTACAACCCAGCCATTTTGAGTGTTATTTAAAATAAAAACTCATTAATGCACACAGCACAAACATTGCTCCATCTGCAGGATTATTCCCTGGCATGTGCATGTGGATATTCCCATTTATTCCCTCCTTTTCACTGGTGTTCCACAGGTAACATTTACACTTCCCTCTTTCTTAAGCCCCAATATGTCCAAACATTAAAAGCACACTCATCTGTTAAAAGCAGCTTCTTTTTATCAGTTCCTTCAAGAATTATTCCTAATATCTCATATATCCATGCCCCATATCCCTTTCCTCAGAGGAATAATCACCCTCTGAAGTGCCAAAATCAACCACCGCTGTGATCACCTTTGGCTCCCAGCTAAGCTGGATCAGACACTCCACTCCTGTTAGGTATAACACACAAATATATTTATTTTCAGAAGTTATTAGAGCTTTACTAGAGTCGCTTCCTTGCTGTCACAAGTCCAATATCTCGTTTTTGAAAGCTGACCCCGTTAGAATTCCTTTATCTGCTCAAAATGAAAGACTAAATGTGGAAGATTAAGTCCTAACCTGTAACTCTGAATCCTCTGTAATTATTCCACACATAAATCACTACAGAAGACCAAAAATATTCTGCTGCATTTTAATATCCATAGCACTGGAGGACACATGGCAATTGCTGTTTTGATCTATGTGTAAAATAACAGCACAAACACACAGCAGAAGCAACCCTGCTGCTGGGAGGTGTGAAATCCTACAAACGTGGGTGAGTTTACCCAAATACAACGGGGTTTTTAATGTCTTTCAGTAGCTGCAAGTGCCATACAACCATAATTCTCTCCATTTGTTTTGATTATATACATTATTCAGATATACCATTCACATCTGCTCAGTGTTCAGAAAGATTCAGAAGAAATGAGGGGGCAGGAGATATCAACAAGCAATGCCAGGAAATCCCAAATCCGCCAGGAAATCCCAAATCCACCAAATCCAATCCAGGAAATCCACCAGTTTATTTTTCTGTCCCTCAGATCCACACTTTAACTTCTTTAATGTTTCTAACAGCAGCAGAGTTTTGCCACCAGCCCAGACTGGACCTTTCTGTGGAACAGAGCATTTTGTTTCCAGAGAAAAGAGGGGTGGAACAGATAAACATAAAAGGAGCTGAGTATTAGCAAAGAGCCTTTGAGATTCAGCAGATTCTCATATTTTTTCTGAGCCAGAAACACTTAAAAAAATAAAGGAAGAGGAAATAAATTTACTATAAATAAGTAAAAAGCACTGTTAATCAATGCTCTCCACATTGTGTAATTATATAAAGAAAATACTAATTCTGTCATTGCTTGAAGTGAAATAATGAAGGTTGCCATGAAGTTGTAATAGATGAAGTGAGAGCACAGAAAGACCTGGAACCTTTGACCAGAGGAACTGGAAGTGCTGTGCTCCATCACATATTGAAATAGAAATTTCAATATATTCAGTTTCAGTTAATTCCCCACTACTGCCATGCAGATTGGAGGTTCAGTGCCATGTAAAAGTAGAGGACTCCCTCCAATTCCCAAGCAGAAACAGCAGCTGTGCTTTCAGATTTTCATTTTTTTCTCCAATATCTCTCCGAGTCTCGAGCCTGTCTCAGCTTTCAGCAGGGCTCCATATGGCTCCTACAACTGCCAAGCAAAATACTCTCATCAAACCCACGAGAGCTCCCCAGCCAAAATACTGCAGCAAAGTACTGAACTTGGGGAAAGGAAGAGTGCCCACAGAGTTTTGTTTGATAAGCAGGACAAAAATAAAACCCTACAGAAAGTTTAGCAGGTGCTCAGACCTGAAGAAAAAAAATGCTGAAATATATTAAATATCTTCAATTCGCTGAAGCAAGAGCAAGGAGGGCTCAGCCTCCTGAGACTACGAAATTTATATTGGAACAGCTCCTAAGCCGGGAGATAAAATAATTTTTTTTTCCCCTTCAAAAGTTCTTTATTTTCAAAGGTCTCCAACACCTTCTTTTCCTCTTCTAATTAAATAAAAATCCCATCTGCAACACAGCCACCAGCCTGGTTTCCACGTGCCTTGGAAAAGTCCAACTCTTTTTCTGAAAACTTCAAAATCTGCAAGGCACAAAACTGTTGAGGAATCAGCAAAGAGAAAAATTCAGCAGGGGGAAGGTGGAGCTTAAATCCCAAAATTCCTGGAGTGTGGCATAACAAACACAACAGAGATCTCATTGGTCATGCCATGCTGTCACTGGGGTCAGGTACATGACAGAAAATCCTCCACTGTGGGAAAGAGAGGAGTAAAAACCCCCACAAACACTAATGAGTTTAATTTACAGCCCTGGAAAGAGCTTGGGTTGATGTAATGATAAAGGTATACAGATATTAAGCAGATGAATTATAAACCTATGTTTCTATAGTTATAAGAAAGAAAATGTATTGGGTGATATGGTGAAGGGTTTTAAGTATGATAATATGATTTTATAGTTTAAGTTAAGAATTTAGATGTTATAATAGAAGTATCTGTGTGCACGTGAGCTAACAAGTTATTGGTCAAGGAACAGATGCAATGCAGTAAAAAGTACCAAAGGTGATAGGTTATAAAATCAAAATAAAGTTTCGTGTGAATTGTCTATTGGACTAAAAGGTTATAAATTGCCATGGAACTCTGAAACTCGTGACTTTCTTCAGTTATGGCAACTTGCTGTTAAACCTGTAACTCCTGAGACTGATCCTCGTTTGATTTTTTAAGTAATAAGTCACAAATAACAGAGTTGGTCCCATCTCTTGGATCAGGTTCTGACATTCCTCATTTCCTGTGGAATCTCCTGGTCCCTCTGGACCTGGATCTCCTCTGCAGGCAATATTGTCTGTGCCACAGAGGCCAAGTCTCCCCTCAGGCATTGGGAAGAAATCAAGCACAGGGAGTGGAAGGAGCAATTAGATCCATCTGGGGAGTGTTTTCCTCCCCCTTTGTGCTGGCTGGGAAAACGCTGCTCGCATTTGTAAAGCTGTGAAACACTTGTGCCATTGCAAACGTCTTTTCTTCTGCCAAGCGAACTCTCAAAAATTAGATATTATTGTGGGAAGCGCTGCCTAATGAGCCAGTGGCATTTAGAATATTCAGATTTTTATTGCCACCATCCAGTTTCCAAGCCCTGAGAGCGCCGTGAATAGGCTGCAGAAATACACGGGGTGGTCACAAGGACAATGGACGTGGGGTACAGCTGTTCCTGCAGCTGCCACGAGCCCCACGAGCTCAGAATGACAGTGATTGATAGAAAAATTACACTGCTGCACTCCTCTGTGGCAGCCTCATTATCCCTCACAATGCCTGGGCTGCTCTGGGGAATTTTTACTCCGTTTAGCTCTTCCCAGGATGAGTTCTCCCCAGAATAAGTGGAATAAGTAGATAAGAATGATCTATATCAGAATTAAACACTCGGTGTGGTAGGAACAACACAGCCAAATCTGATCATGAACAACCAAAATGGGATAAGTTACAACCACTTTTATGGGTAAAGAATTTATTTTGAGGGTGACACAACTTTTTTCCTTTGCTGTAATTTCACCTTTAAAGAACTTTTATTGGATTCATAGAATAAGTATATAAGAATAATCTAGATCAGAATTAAACACTCGGTGTGGTAGGAACAACACAGCCAATGATATTGGATCATGAACAACCAAAATAGGATAAGTTACAACCACTTTTATGGGTAAAGAATTTATATTGAGGGTGGCAAAGCTTTTCTTACACTGCTGTAATTTCACCTTTTAAAGAACTTTTATTGTGTTCACAGAATAAGTAGATAAGAATGACCTATATCAGAAATAAACACTCGGTGTGGTAGGAACAACACAGCCAATGATATTGGATCATGAACGACCAAAATGGGATAAGTTACAACACTTTTATGGGTAAAGAATTTATTTTGAGGGTGACACAACTTTTTTCCTTTGCTGTAATTTCACCTTTTAAAGAATTTTCATTGTGTTCGTAGCACACTTAACACTGAGTATTTTGTAACAGATTCTTACTTTCACACCAGAATCCCAAATATTAGCACAGATTTCTTATTTTACTTATAAAAGAGATAAAATTCTGTTCCCACACCACCAATCAGGAGCAGACCCAGACTTCAGCCAAGCTGGGAATCATCAAGTCTCAGGTCATAGAAAGTTCAGATCCTCTCAGAATCCTCCCTTCAGGATTTTCCACGTGCCCAGTCACAGAGTCTACCTTTGGTATTTACAGCTCACCAGCTCCAGATTATTTTGGATGCTAGTAAATCCTCAGGATGCAGCTGGGATGGAAATCCAGTGGGAATGGAGAGTGACAACACCTTCAGAAATGTCCCAATTAAATGATGCCATTCTAAGGACTCAGCCAGCTGTTTAGGAAGTTTTCAGTCTTTTTTTCTCCACCAAAATTAAGCAAATTGTGCTTTTCCTTAGGCTTTAAAGATGTCTCAATTTTTTTTTTTCTTTTTGGGAACAGAGTTCAGACAAGTAAATTCTGTCCCTTACCAAAACAACCCCTCAACCAACCATTTAAAAACCAAAAAAAGCCACCAAACCCCACAACCAAAGGGAAGCAGCAGTTTTCCCCTAATCACCAAGCCTTTTTCATTAATCCAAGATGGGAAGTGGAAGTTTGACCAAACCCATGCAGTGTTTATAATGAGAAATGGCCTTAAGAAAGTTTTGGGAAAGTGACTTACACTTGTTTTATTGGTCTGGAGCAGGAAATTCAGCACTGCTGGGTATGGGATGGACTGGTCAGAGCTTCCCTTTCTGGCTGAGAGTGAAGCCTGGTGCCCTCATCCCCCCCAAAACAGCACCTCCCTACATCAGGATACAGGAAAGCTCAAGGTAGGAAGGCAGATGTTCCCAAATCCTCTGGGAAAACGTGCAGCTGGCAGAAAAGCTTATCAAAATCATCACGGAATAAATAGATATTAATAGGAAAATGGAATTATGGAAAGTTGTGGGATCCTGCCTCTTCTATTTCTCCATATCAAACATATTTCCAATGTTCTCTTCCCATGCCTCATGCTTCCCAACTCTGCAGCCAAAACCCAGTTGGAGCTTAGATACAGAACGAAAAAGAAAGGGAAAAAATGTTTTTGTGCTACCTGTACCCTAAGGAGGAGACCCAGGCAGGCTGTGGCAACCTGACCTTAAAAATGGCACTTCACAGCACTGGGGCAGCATCAAAACAGAATAAAATCCTGTGAACACTTTGATCTGGACAAAAAGCAGCACATCAGAGTGAATCCAAAGGGATAACACTCCTCTTATCCCCATTAGAAACTACTCAGAGCTGCAGAAGGATCTTCTCTTCCTTGCTCCATAATTACAGGAATCTTGGAGCATCCCATTGAAACCCCTTCAGAGGTTTCCCAGTGTGAATCCAAGGAAACTTTGAATGGAAATGCAAAGGGAGCTGATCTCCCACCAAATAAACTCCCATAAATCTATGATGTTTTACCAAGTGCAAAGGATCCAGGTAAATGTGGATTAATGTGAGAAAGTTTCTAAGAATAATATCTGTCAATCAGTTAAACACTCTTTAAATAAAACACAAAACACGAGTTGTGTCGTTATCCTTCACGCTTTAGCAGCTTTTTCTGTCCTTTTGGTGCTCCCAACACCTCTGATTTCAAACACAAATGTTTCCATGCTGTCACAGCTGGTAGCAAACACAATTTTAAACACTTGCCCTTGCTTTTTTTTCCAGTTCCCTGCTCCGTGTCTCTCAGCTGGAGAGGCAAAAGGGAGAAGCCACATTTACAGTGGATCATGTTCAGCCCCAGTGGAGTTTAAAGATGATTTCTCTGTCCAAACCTCCCTGAAACTTCTGTATTTAAACAGATTATTGCAAAGAAGGGAAAAGGCCCTGGCATGAAGGCAGAGTTCTCAAGGAGCTACGAGTTCATTGAGTATTATTCTTTGTGAGAAGAGAGTAAATTATTATATGTAGACAAAAATAATGCATTTCCCTCAAGGGGAGAGTGCTTTCCCTAGGAGCAGCACCAGCTCCATGGCTGGAATCTGTTTTCCCTCCTTGTGATGCCAGCCCTGGTCCTGCAGGGCCAGAGTGGGGCTGCCCAGGGCAGAATTCCAGGCAGGAATTCCACCTTTGGGATCCCAGCTCTGGAAATAACCCAAAGATATCGAGTTACTGGTTTGAATTAGCAAGTTTTATTTAGATCAGTGGTGAAAATTGATTTTTTTTCATCAGGAAGTGGCCTGTTAAATTGTGAATTAACCTTAAATCTACTCAGCCAGGTGGGCACCTGCCTTCCTCACACCCAGCTCTTCCTTCATGCCCAGACCCCTCAGGTTTATCCTGCAAACGATCCCTGGTGCACACACAATCACAGAATTTCATTCTGCCTCCACTGCAATCCACTTTTTCCTTCCTCACTGGCCATTTGCAAATAAATCAAACAAAATGAGTCCCCGAGCAACTGCTGAATTGGCCCAAAGCCGAATAATCCACACCAATTCTGGCCGGAGGCAGAGCAGAGCTACGAGGAACGAGGTTTTCCTGCGGTTCTGACACGCTTTTTATACAACAAAATAACTCCAAAACCTCCAGGAAATGAGGAGGTTGCACAAAATGTAACAGAGCTGTGGAACTCCTCTGAAGAGATTCGGTTCAAAAAAGCAAATAACATTGAAAACTCCAACCAACTTGTGGAAAAAACATTTCAAAAGAGGAGACCTCTGGGTGCTTTTCACCTAACTCTCACGTTATTCTCTGTTGAAGACACAATACTAAGCTAAATACTCCCTTTGACCCACCCAATTAAATTAACTATGTTCTAACACCTACCATAAATTATACATTCAACATTTAAGCAGGAATAAACAGCTCTATTAACCTATATTTGTTTCTCCCCAATTAATCCTGTCTGACAAACACCACTCGTAACCTCGCCCGACACACCAGAGCGTTTCAGGATTTAAAGCACCTGTGCAATTTGAGGCATAAATATTCATTGTGGCAAAATTAATCTGCACTAA
This sequence comes from Pachycephala philippinensis, assembly GCA_013397055.1. Taxonomy (NCBI): domain Eukaryota; kingdom Metazoa; phylum Chordata; class Aves; order Passeriformes; genus Pachycephala; species Pachycephala philippinensis. The sequence continues at coordinate 54,860 of VWZT01007003.1, forward strand.
TTATCAACCTGCTTCTCGGAGCAAGAGGCAGGGTGGCAAAGGGGGCACTGAGGTTTGTGTTTTCCACAGCTCTGAGCTCGCAGAGAGCTGTCTGCAACCAGCACTGATGGTAAAATGTGAATTTTCCACAGCATCCAACATTTCCTTCAACATCCAACCCACCCAAGTTCAGAGCCCAGGAGGTTTCTAAGCAATGTTGGGATAATGATAAACAGAGCAAGGAAATTTAGTTGCAGTTTAATGCAATTTAATGTCTTCCTCCTTTCCAGATTTCAGCCAGCCACAGACCCAGAGGAAGACGCGGCAAGAAAAGAGGGAATCAGTTTGATTTCCTCATAAATACTTAATTTTTTCAGTCAAACATTGCCATCCAGTGGCGGGAAGAACAGTGCTGGCACTGCCAACTAACAAATCCTATCTCTTATTCCAGCACCACCTGGCCTCAAAACGACACAGGCAAATTAAGCAGTTAATTTTATTTCCTGCCACCACATTCAGCTCTAATTTCACATCAGACAGCAGAAGGATGATGCAGGTATAAAAGCTCCTCCCTAGAAGCTCATCAGAGCAAATGCTGAGAGCTGAAAAAGCATTTTTTGAATTTTCCTTGATGTTTAAGCTCAGCTGGGAGCTGATCCTAGCCTGACACTCAGGGTAGCTCAGGGTCTGTCCCAGCTCCCACTCCGGGCTGGAAATACAAACTGAAACCTTCATTTCTTTCTTCTGCATCAGATTCCATCAGATGCCATCAGATTCTATCAAATTCCATCAGATTCTATCAGATTCTATCAGATTCCATCAGATTCCGTCAGATTCCATCAAATTCTATCAGATTCTCTCAAATACTGTCAGATTTCAACAGATTCCATCAGATTATATCAAATTCCATCAGATTCTATCAGATTCTATCAAATTCTATCAAATTCCATCAGATTCTATCAAATTCTATCAGATTCTATCAGATTCTATCAGATTCTATCAATCAAATTCCATCAGATTCCATCAGATTGTATCAGATTCTATCAAATTTCATCAGATTCAATCAGATTCCATCATTCTATCAGATTCTATCAAATTCCATCAGATTCCATCAGATTCTGTCAAACTCCATCAGATTCCATCAGATTCCATCAGATTCTATCAAATTCCATCAGATTCTAGCAAATTTCATCAGATGCCATCAGATTCCATCCGATTCTATCAAATTCCATCAGATTCTATTAGATTCTATCAAATTCCATCAGATGCCATCAAATTCCATCAAATTCCATCAAATTCCATCAGATTCTATCAAATTCCATCAGATTCTAGGATCCAGCTACTCCCCAGCCCACCCCACACTTTACTGTGGTCATAAGCAAACTTTTCCCCCTGCAGAAATCCTTCCCTTGGCACATTGAACAGCCACTAATTAAAGGGCTGCTCTAAATTAAACATCTCCTCCAAAGATTAAAAAAAAATAGGGGGAAAAAAAAGCTAAGCAAGGATATCCATTCTCCTCAGCACACAGAGTCATGTCCTGGTGGGACATTTTCAGGGGAAAACAAATTCAGGAGATGAGACTTTTAATTAGAAACTGAGGGGGGAAAAAAATCCATATGCTTTAAAATTCCCAGAAGTTCTGCAAGTTGTTAACCTTTTAACAGGATCCTCTAATTATGCTCATTATCATTGTTAAGAAAAGATCACAGGGACTGAATTTGCATTTAATCTCTCACAACAGGCCCCGATCACTGCGTCGTGCTCAGGAACATTCTCAGACACGTTCTGGGTTCCCAGTTTGGCTGGAAAAGCAGCAAATCTCTCATTTTGGCTTGGAATTTTACAGAACAGATTCAGGAGCAGCAAAACTCATTGTTTCAGCCCAATAATTTAAGCTTCACCTCATCTTTCCTTGTTTAACAATCTGAACGTGGCTTGGAATCCTTAAAATTCACTACATATCCACTGAAGTCATTCATTATTCCCATATAATTCATTATTCCCACATTCCAAATTCCCATTCATTATTCCCATATAATTCATTATTCCCACATTCCAAATTCCCATTCATTATTCCCATATAATTCCTTATTCCCATATTCCAAATTCCCATTTGTTATTCCCATATAATTCATTATTCCCACATTCCAAATTCCCATTCATTATTCCCATATTCCAAATTCCCATTCGTTATTCCCATATAATTCATTATTCCCACATTCCAAATTCCCATTCATTATTCCCATATTCCAAATTCCCATTCGTTATTCCCATATAATTCATTATTCCCACATTCTAAATTTGCATATAATTCATTATTCCCATATTTCAAATTCCCATTCATTATTCCCGTATAATTCCTTATTCCCATATTC